>CM045463.1:6903617-7266396 GCA_024666655.1 Dascyllus trimaculatus | reverse complement strand
CTTCCAAGCAAGAGAACAGGATGTCCCGTCTTCTAATTTATTGACCAAAACAACCCCTCCCCATTTCTTTGAATTAAGACACAAACGATGAGTCATTTCACTACTATCTGCCGTCATTTGATTAGCCTGAATGAAAGAGATATGAAGCCCAGGGGGGTGAATGTGTTGGTTTCTCCTGCAGAGGGGGCTGCACTGCATAGAGCTGCTGCTGCTGAAACAGGACACCACTATCAGCCAAGGCCACATTGGGCCCCACCTGTCCCTGGAGCACACATGAGAGCTTTTATCAGCAAACATGCACATGATTCCCCGGAGCTGTATCATCCCCTCAGGCCGGAACACATAGCACATGATGTGACTGAACCATCCAGAGCGCATCACAGTGCTCTGATTCTGCACGTCTGCACACTTGTCATTCAGCAGGATTCAAGAAGACATTTTTTAGAAGAAAGAGGAAGAAAAAAGAAAGCAGATTTAAGAAATTTCTAATTTATTTTCCTACAGGATATGAAAAAAAGAGGCTGGATATAGACAGAATGACAGGTAACAGGAGCGTCACAGTAGCTATTGCACAATATGACAGCAAACTGTACATGGAGTCCACTATTATTACACTCAGCTGATTGCTGGAGCCAGGGCTGGCCTGAGTCTCTGTGGAGTTCCTCTTCTGGAAGTATTACTTCTCAACATAAAAATAAAAAAGTCCCTCTGGTGTTGTGTTCCGGGATTTCTTTGGGATGTCTGCTTGGAGGAACAGAGGAACAACAGCCGAGCAAAGGTCCACAGCTAATTATACAGAGTAGATTTGTTAACAGAGGAAATGGGAATAAAACTAGTCGCATTTACAACAAAGGAGTAAAGTTACAGCTGGCGAGGAAAAAGCTTCCCCTGAAGTATTCAGACATAATAGTATTTAGTCCCCTGATAGACTCATTGCATGTTTAAATGGTAACAAATGTCACCTGTGACAACTTTAAACACAGTGTCACCTCAAAATCCTTGTTTCCCCCAAACACGTAAAGATATGACATTGGTTCTCTTCCAATGAGAAAAAGGCTTTGAACCAAAAGGCAACGACAATTACAGGACCAGCATCCATCGGCTGGACAGTGAGGTGCACCTTGAGTAGCCTTAAATGGCTAAACTTTAAAATTTGCCTGTAAAAAGGTACAGTATGAGGGTTCCCGGACAGAGTGAGAGTGATTCCAGCACCGTTTCAGAAGAATTTGACACCTTTTCCATCATCCATGGTGATGATCTCCGCTTTGCCGTCTGTCTGTAAAGCCTGCAACGAGCGCAGCAGCATCCACTCTTCTAGACCGTGGAACTCTGGAGAAAAGGATTACAGAGCAACGTAAGAATGCACAATGAGAATAAACTTAATTTAATGTATATAACCATGAGCCAAAACACCATGAGCACCAACAGATGAAGTAAATAACAAGGATTGTCTTGCAACAAATACAGATGTGAAGGTCTGGGATAGAACAGACAATAAGTGAACAGCTGGTTCTCATAATTAACATGTTGGATGCAGGACAGATTCATCAATCATCTCCAGATGAATGGGTTGGAGCATATCGGTGATTCCACTTTGACTCATCCAATTTCTACCCGGCCTTCTCTGATTTGTCTGAAACTTTAATAATATAAAATACAAATATTTATAAAGGTACTTGTGAAATTTTAGCTTGATATAGCAAGTATTTTTTGAGATAAATACTTTAAAAAAAACTTACTTTGAGGCTGTGTTTGAACAACAACATCTGAGGAACTAACAAAGACAACAGCCTGGAATTTTCACAGGTATTTCTAATCATGTCATTTATTCAGAATCTGCAATATTGGATAAGTAGATGAATAGTCTGTTCATGGGTGACTTGAAATATGAAAAAAAATGCAAAGCTGTCATGAAAAGTTCAATTTTTGAGCACAAATTAACACAAAAAAATGATAATGCAGAAGCCAACTTGTGATATTATCTGAACCACATGTAGCCGCGTGTCATAATAATACATAACACATATAAAATGCCTTTAATATGAAATATTTGGCCACAAAAATGAAAATAAAATATTATTTTTGTTTGACTTTCATAACTGATTGAGCAGGTATGACAAGTTGTACCACAAAAACAAAAGCATTGCTAGATCGTCTAATCCGAGTAGAACAGAGATCTGGAGTTTCGTAACGGTTCTCACAATAAAACAAAGTAAATATTTTGTTGATGTGGGCGTATTCTTTTGAATTTTAGGCTTCTATTTTTGTTAGTTCCTGAGACATTATTGTTCAAATGTAACCTCAAATTTCAATGTGCAAAAAAATGTGCTGAAAGTGGGCTGGCGGGCTTTTCTTAATAAGTGTATCTTTGGAAATACTTGACACCAAACAAAGATTTCACAGGTATCATTTTAAATATCCATAGTTTATGATAGAAAAAACTGGTGCAAGCAGATCAGAGATGGCTGAACAGAAGGCTCCGGATGATTTGAGATGGAATAACCCAATTTCTAAAGCAGTAAGGCTTGTGAGGTTCTTTTAAGTCAGCAGTAGAAAGACCAAACACTAAAGGCACCTTCAAAGGTTTTGGAGAGTCCATGCCTCTGTGGGTCGGAGCTGTTTTGTTTGGAACTAAACAGCACATTAATCAGGGTTGGTCAAAATACTCTGACTGATCGTCATCTTTAATAACATTAGACGGTGCTTTACATGCATTAAATTGAAATGACAGAACATGTCAGGACTCCAGTTACTTAAAATTAGAGATGTATGACATTGGATTTTTGCTAATGTCTGACATGCAGAGATTTTTTCAACTCAATTGGGCGAAATAAAACATATTTTTTCTACTTAATTGCTGCAAACATCAGGTCTCCCCTACAGTAGAATTAAAAGTTTATGATGCTAAAATAAAAACACTTCTTTAACTTAGATATAAAACTTGCAATGTTAATTTTAAGTAACATTTTCAAACAAAACTGTAAACTTTTAGCCGGAGAGGAACTAGATATTATTGTGCATTCCTAGTTAAAATCACGCAAAAAAAGAGAAAATACTTTAACATACTACAATGAAATTAAAACATAATAAACAAATACAACAGATATGACCTACTAGAGTTGGAAAAATAAATATAGGATTAATAAAACCTTCTCTCTGCATTATTTTAGATAATAAACTGTTTTAGACGATTGCAGAAAACCTCAGCTGTCTCCTGTAGTGGATTTAACACAGTATTTTGCCAACTTTTATTTTGATAGTCTACTGGCAGGTGCAGATATCAAACAAAGTGGTTTTCAAATGTATACATTTACCAGGAAAAATATGAGAAGTACTTCAATTTACAAATACAACACGTCATATATATTTTTATATACCACTTTCAAACAAAACTGTAAACTTTTAACCTGACATTAAAATTTTTGAAGCTTTTATAGGCCAATATAAGTGATGACACTGATATCATTGTGCATCCGTAAAACCCTTTTTCATCATTATTCTACATGATTACCGTTGACGATAATGTGTTTGTGTTTTTCGTGTGCCTATTCTAAGTGGCGACATTTAAAACAACAGAATAAATTCATCACTTAGCCTTCAAAACACCCTGAATGCTACCATACCTTCTCCTTCCGTGTCGTCGCCGTTGGACAGCTCGTAAAGTGTAAACACAGAGTTGACCATGCCGTTTTTGGAAACCTGAAATGTTAGAGAACAGAAAAAAAAATGCTCACTGGGAAAATACATCTAGAGTTTTCATCTGGCAGTCGAGGAATAACAACACTCTTCAAGCAACAGTTGCTGCTACTCAACAGTATTCGTTACATAAAGTGAGCATTTTTTCATAAAATAAAGCTGTAACCCTGAAACTGTCTGCCTCTTGGAGACCTTTTATTTGGACACAGAAATCAGGTTATCAAACATTCAGTGATTACAGAAAGCAGGTCAGTGGCTACAATCCTTTTACCCCCCGCTATGATCCCTCTGTGGGTGGAAATAGAAGAGCAGTCAGTGTATCCTCCTTCAGCGGAGGCTTTCTCACACAAACATACAGCCCAGTTCCCCCTCTAGCGCCAGTGCTGAAGTTTGCCAGACAATCTTAGAGGAAGGTACATAAAATAGCAAAATCCGACCCTGACTTATCAAGCAGATCCTGCATGTGGCATAAAAACAAACAGGTAATAAATATGCTTTTCTTGGCATAAACGGATCACGTCTGGTATTCATACTATGAGGGATGTGATGGAAGATGTTGGCTTTAGATCCTTCGACGATATTAACTTAGAATACTATAGATTTCTGCAAATCAGACGCTGCACAGATGCATCAAGATTCTATAAATATATCAGAGTTACACAATTTTGAAAATTGGGTGGAATTAAAATACGCTGGGAAAGGATGGAGCCTGGATCAGGAAGCCTCGTAAGACAATCGAAATTACATCATGGTACTGTCCTGCTCACAAAACACAGTCACGCTTGATTTTTTTGTGAGATATTATGCAGATCCTATTAAAGTCTTTACCAAATACTTCATTCAACTTAAAAACAGTGACATATGCTGGAGAACTCTGAGGTTTGTTATACAACTGTGACAACACACTTGATGAAATCATTTCTTTTTTTGAATAAGAAGTTTGGAACAAGCACTATTTGTCCTGATTTTCAACCAGACTATGCTAAAATGCAAAAACACCACATTACGATGCCGCTTGGGTATGATAGCAGCGAACAGGATAACTCTAAACCACTGGAAATCTTCTACCTGAACCACTTTTAAAGAATGGATCAAGACATTAAGCACCATTGTTCGCTATGTCTGGGCTGCTTACAGAGTGTGTAGGAGGGAAGATCTACGCATCCAAGTATGGCGGCTTGAGCATAATCACTTTAGTGCAATTTGTATTTGGTTTGGGTGCATGGTGTTCGTGTTTTCTCTCTTCCCTTTTTTGGTGTTCTCTGTCTGGCTGGATTTGAATTATGTTGCTGGATTGTAGAACCTTATCTTGTAGTTGTTAAAAATATGAACTACATGTCAGCTATTTCAAATGTAAGACCAAAAAATTGAATTAAAAAAAACACAAAGCAGGTCAGTAATCAGATTTCTCCTATTTCCTTGATCTTACTTTGGTAGCTTTAATGTGATACCAATAAAAAAGCCTTTACTCAGAGCGCAAATGTGTCTAAATTTGAAATGAAATGTTCAGAAGTGGAGGCTGACTACTTGAAAGTTATTGAAATTACTTTGTGACTGTTTCTGTTTCAGTCAGACTTTGATTTATAATTACTTTCAGCGCAGGATGCAACATTTCTAATGATCTGTCCTTTAATCCTGCTGATCTGCTGCCACAGAGATACACTTTCTGTCTGAAGTCTTTGTGAAATTCAAGTAGACAGCAGATAAAAAATGACACGTGGGCGAGAAAGTGCATTCTTCAGGAGAAAAATCTATTGCGAGAACCTGATCTCACGTTTATAGGACGTGTAGGGAGTCAGGTTACTGCAGAAACTCAGCTATTTAAATGTCTATAAATACAGTGTGGCTCTCTTTGGCTTTGTTCTGTTATTCTCTAAGAGGTTTTAATGACATAAAATGACCGACAACATGCAACAGCAGCACTGCATGGTGTTTTCAAATTTTAACGTTCTACATATCCTTTATTGGCTCCCTAGATGACAAAACAAATGTGCAGTTTGTGAGAATGTAAGTGCTTTAGTTTGATGACTCACCCACTGGTATATTAACTTTCCCCATTCCTCCGGTCGTCTCCACATGACCAAACACCTCGACTTGTTTTTGTCCAGCCACTCAAGGTTCCCTGACGTCAGACACAAAAGCAATAACAAAAGCGTTAATTACTGCGGCGCACTGTTAATCTCAGGACTGCATAAGCAAGTAGGCAGAAGAACATTTACCTTTTTTCCTCAGTTCCTCAAACACAACTTGAATTGCTTCCATTGATAGTTTTCCTGGAATTCCATTAAGGGCAAATAAAAAAGTAATGAAATGTTACAAAAGTAAAGATACCTACTTTAATTGTCTTGATGCCAGTTTGAATTTGAAAATGTCTCTCAGCGCAAAAGAGCCAAGAAATACTTCGGCGATCATGTCATGACTCCTGGTTCAGGCTTGAATCAGCAGGGAAACCTCAGAATAAAATGACTGGGAGTGAAGTGAGGTAGGTGACTGCAGTGATGTGGAAGGCAGCAACAGAGGTGGCACTGTCCAGAAATCTTTTCACACCTACCGTGACTGCAACAAGTGTCAACATTAATATCCTGTGGTTAAAATTTTATATTCTAATAAAGCAGGAAGGCTGTAAACTCCATCTAAATTTAACAATCCTAATATGGGACATAATAAGGATTTTAAACAGGTGTTTAGCAATAAATAATTAATGAGAGCATCTTGGATGAAGCTGTAACATGTGGACTATCAGGATACGTTCTATCTTCTTGTTGTTGAAAACGGGGCTTTCCTGAGCCTCCATGACGTCCAGGGTGTAGAGCTTGTGATGCCGGCAGTAGGACAGAGCCAGGGAACACCACGCCGCCAGCTGTTTCTGTCTGGTGTCAACATTTGGCTGTAGCCTGTCAACAATGACGTAAGCAGAAAATGTAAAGCACTGCACATGTCCAAGCCTTTTTAATAGCGTCAGCAAGTCTAATTAAAGCTGTAGCTGGCAGGGAAGCTTTCACCTCACAAGAAGTGTTTACAGTTTGATTTTGGTGTATTTGGGATGATACAGTGAGACAATAATCATCAGAGATTCCACTAAATTGTTTACATTCGTGGCCTGTATCCCTGCAGTATTCCAACTTGTATTAGATAAATGTAGGTTATTTTGCAAATAAATGAGCAGGAAAAGCAGCTTCAGCATTTAATTCATTGGGGAACACATTCGTATCTGGTTATACTGTCTACAAACTCTTTCTCATTTGATTTTCCTTAGCATGTATTTACTCCTGCGATTGAACGAAATTGAATGTTAATTGTAAGGTATTTGGGTAACAGTTTGTGGATGGCCTTTTCCTGATTCAGAGAAGCAGTACAACCATGTACTAAGTCAGGTCCATGAAGAATCTGTTGAGCTGTTCAGAATCTCATACTACACATACTAAGAGCGTGAGCTCCAGCCATGATAAACATCCTCAAACCACAAGCACAGAAAGTACAGTGCAATTCTTCTGACAAGATTTAATTTGCAAATTGACTTTTAAAGTCTGGCTTCGGTTCAATATTCACCGTGTAATATTCTTAAAATGTGATGGAGCACTGCGGCATGAGTCACCATCTGTGTGTCACAAGGAGGACGGCATGAATTTGCAAAACCAACTCGACAGTTTAAACCCTGGGTCAGATGTGCTGCAAAATGTACGGGGTGTGGCTATTAAATAATGACACTGAGCTCATGTTACAGCACACATGCTCAAACCACAAAGTACACAGTGATCTATTGGCAAGCAACCAGGTTTCAATATGCTCAAATTAAATAATACTGAAGTGCAGCATTAATCTCACAATTTAAACCCACACTACTTATATTCTAAATTGCAGCCTTTGCGATTTGCTAATTACATTATTAACTGTGATTTGCATTTGAAAGATTCACTTTTCAACAACTGCTGGAGCCCTATTTATTTCTCTAATTATAATTTACGAGGAATAACTAGCATTTAAGATAAGAGTCAGCACACTACATACAATATGTCTGTTTAGATACCCAGTTATCCAACAAAAAAAGAGCCCGGTTGTTTTCTAGTGAAGCACTTACTATTAACAAGAACTGGATGGATGGATATTGCTTTGCACTTTGGATGAATACCTTTACAGTAACTGTGTAAGCCTCTAGAATAAGAGGTGAAATGTCTTCAAGAACCAAATAAAGAAGTTAAGTACATTCCTATGGATCACACTTTACACACTCTTACACATTAGTGGCATTCATGTCAGTCATTACCCCTGGAATATAAACACTTCTGAGAACACTTAAAAACAGTCAATGTGTAGCACAGCCACACTAATTATAGATTCTGCAAACTAATGTCCGACGGCACAAAACACACAGTTCAGGTTCAGTATCAGTGTTTAGGTAACGACTTCATCCTTTCCATTCATTTGCTGAATCCAGTTTGTTCCAGTACAAGTGATCACATTACTCTAATTTTTGATGGGCATCACTGGTTGTCAGTTAGTTTTAATTTTAAGAATTTATTCCTCTTTTTAAAGCCTTACACAGCCAGCCATTAGCTTGTGACGTCTTAACTCTGCATGAGTCTGATTACTGTCAGTGTCACTGTCTTTTTTAAAAACCATTACTAAGAACTTCTTTTATACGACTTCCACTTATCTGGTTGTGTTGTGGATATTTGATTTTGTTACTTTTTTGTCCTTTGCTGGTCTGCTTGGTTTCTGTATCCTTTGCATTGTGGTTATTTTATGGTTGCTCTTTTATACATTTTGTGTTTTGTCTGCTTGGTTTAATCGCCTGTATTTGATTATTATCATTACTGTTTTTAGATTATATCAGCACTGAGATCTTCCCGGTGTTACCCAGCTGACGTTACGCATAAACCTGTGACTCTGGAGGATAAACTACAAGAAAAAGACGTGCTGACAAACCCTGTGAGATAAATACGCAAGTGTTTAGCTGACAATTAAGTTAACGTTAGCTTGTAGCACATCCCATCAAAACAGCTCGCTATGAGCTAACAGCTAAATTCTTTAAAATCAAACACACAACAGCAAATTATTAACATGTGAATTTCCTTATATATTCCCACGAAGTCGAGCCTTAATGAGTCGCTGAATAAACTAAAAGGAGCTGTTATATAAACTTTAGAAAGCCAGAGTGTAAATTCACTTCCCTAGCAATCTGTGTCGTTTAGCCTGCTAGCTTGCTAACATTATGCTAGCTCGCAAACCAGCTTCGCGCACTTCAGCTCAGTAACATGCACACAATAAAGGCTGATAAACGTGTTTAAAGACATTCATCTGAAATGGGGCTCAGAAAAATGTGACTCACGTAAAAAACGGAGGGAAATTATACTGCCAGGGCCACTCAAAACTCATTGCAGTTGATGCGGTTCTCACAGCTGACAGCGTCCGGAAGTGCGTCCACCCTCTCAAACGGTTCCGACTGGCAACACAGATTCACCAAAGGACTACAAACAACGCAACAGCTATAAAAACCTATATAAATACAGGTGCACATATATTTACAACTGTATAAAAACGAATTAATCAAAAGATATATATGTACCAAGTGTACCAAATCCAAGCTATTATAAGTATTTACAATGTTATATATGTGAGACAGCTGTACAGATTTTGCAGGAAGTGAGAATTATTTGCCTGGGAATTCATGCAAAATGTCACTATATGTAGTTTGAACAACTCATAATGTGCAAAAGGATAATAATAATCCTTTTGCACATTGGATTCATGTGCTGAACCACTGTGTAAACCTAAATGCATATAGTATTACATTTTAAAATACAACATAAGGAATTAATAAGAATTCTGAGTTACAAGTATAGGGTGTTAACTAGGTAAATTTACTCAAGTGCTGTACTTTTGGAGGCATGAACTGAGAAAAACCATCAAACAAAATATAAAATACATAACAAAAGATACAAAAGAACATACAAAAGATGACAGAGTACCGACTGGAATTAGAAATATTCAACAGATTTGTTGAACTGTATAAGTAAAGAGGTTTTTGCTTTTTTATTGTGCTTAATACTTACTAATAATACAAAAATGCATTTTTTGTACACCTCTATATTTATTTGACAGCTATATCAGTTGTTTTGCAAGTTGATAATTTAGTATCAGATCTTAATAATCAATTAAGATCTGATACTGGAGACTAAATAACATATAAATGTGTTAGATATTTTTATAATATTCTCAAATTATTACTGATGTTTTAATGTGTAATCACACTTTGAATATAGCAACTTGGTCAAAGTAGAGCTGCTCTAACAATAGCGCTCTGTAAGTGATGACTACTTTATTTTGTATATGTTTCATACGCTTTGTTATTTTTTTTAAATTCTAGACTACTTCTGTAACAGAGCATTTCTATTTTGTAGCATACTTCCTCTTCTGCTGTGAATCACTTGTATGTTCCTGTAATAGACTGCATGTATTTTAATGGACAGTCTCAGTTCATTCAGTTGTGTGTACATCAATAGTTTAAAGAAAAAATACACAGATATTTTTTAACAAAGTTATTTTATTATGGAATAACTTGTGCATTTTCACCAACTTTCAGCATAAATATGCCATCTATTTCTATTTACAGGTCATATATCTCTTCTAATATCCATTTTTCTGTGGTCAGACTGGTTTTACTGGCAACTGTCAAAAAAATGCATCACTAGTTTATAATCCTATGTTGTTATTATACAGTTTCTTCAAGTACAGCATGATTGAAAAATGGTGTTTTACAATTCAGTGGAAAATAATCTACAGGTTGCACAAGTATTCTAGGTCACCGTCTACTTCACAGCAAGATGTTGGTATTAATATTTATTTTTTTTATACATCTCTATATTACAATAAAATCCATGCGTAAAAGTGAGGCTGAAAAAAAGAAAATATTAGAAATAATCTCAGTTATTGCCACGTGAGATATACCGTAACTTTAAATCCAAAACGACATTTAAACTAAAATAAAGACAGAAGCAACCGTGGATCATTCATTAAAAAGAGCATTAATGCAGTCGCCCAGGTTTGACTTGGGTTCTATTAAAAGTGGAATTTAGAGAAACAAACAAAAACAAAACAATAAAACAAAACGATAAAATCTGAAGAAAGTGACCTGTGAGATTTCGACAGCTAAAGTCTCAGGGAGTGAGAGCAGTTTAATACAGTCCTTCTGCCACCCAGGAAACAAGCTCAGTAGCTCAGAGAAGGGAAGCCGAACCACACCTGTCTGCACCTGTGTGGCTCCGCTTCCAATCCTACAATACTGCCAAAGATAATTCTAACAGTGTGAGCCTCCTATGGAGAAAATCCAGACTAAAACAGGGGTTAAACTTGCTTCAGAAATCCTCAGCATTCGAAGATCCTTTATCTAGTCTGGTTAAACTTCAAGGCCCCTTTAACTTATTTTACACGTTTACTTTTATTTGTCGCACCGAAGCTGATGATGTGCATGCAAAAGGTAAATCTGGCACTTTTAAATAACTTGAGCACTCGTTTGCCCAGGTCTGCTTCAGCTGGAGTGGAAGATACGCTCGTATTCATTCAAGATGAACTCCACTATCTGGTTCTGGAAGACCATGTGCATGGCGATGTTCGACGACTCCATCTCCGGACGGAGCAGCGTCGGGCCGAACACTATCGCCACATTCTGTACGGTCATGCGATTGTCTTCTCCATATTGAATGACCCTATCAGAGAAATGAAATAAGGATGAGAAAAGTGACATTTTCTTGTTTTTTCTTTTTTATTTGAATTTTTCAAGCAGTAAGGGGAAGATATTGAGCCTGGACTACGGATTATTCATACACTGATCAGTCAGAACATCATGACCACCTGCCTAATACTGTGTTGGTCCCCATTATATGCTCCAAAATGCTCTGAACCTCTGGAAATGGACAAGAGGACCTCTCAGGGTGTCCTATGGGGTCTGGAACCAGGACGTTGGCACTGGATCCTTTGGGTACTCTGGCTTGTGCAGTGCAAACTTGTTCCACTGCATCCTGTTGATGCTTGATCACAATGGGGTGTAGGAAGTTTGGAGGTCAAATCAACATGTTAGGCCATTGTCATGTTCCTCAACATGTTCCTGATTGGTTGATGTTTTTTCCATGTGGTGGGGTGCATTTTCCTGCGGGGGTAGGCCAGTGATGTTTGGGATTTCCATTTGCATGAGGGAGTGTGTTTGTTGTGGGACAATGTTTATCTGGGTGTCTAAGTCTGATCAAGACAGATGTTAAAATCCAAGGTTTTCCATCAGAACACCACATAGTACCAATATGATCAATGTTATTCACTTCACCTGTCAGTGGTCATAATGTTGTGGCTGATCGGTGTATAATCAGTTTAGTCTATTTAGTTTAGCTTATTTTGTTTATTTTTGCAGGGAAAAAGCATAATTAAAAGTAATTGCATTAGAGTTAGCAAGCAGCTAATTTGCATCTGCTGTCCCTGAGGAGTTACAGAAAAATACACTACATGAAACAATACAAAACTTCTAAGTCCATCAGTGTGATATAATAAATAAAATCATTTAAAACAATAAATTAATAAAAGGTAATCATTGGCAGAGAGGAAGGTCATTAATGTAAACACTAAATAAAATTTGTCCTAAAATAGATCCTTGAGGGATCCCTACTGTACAGCTAACAAATGGAGAACATTTATCATAAAAACACGATTAGTAATCACTTATTATTGCACTTGTTTCCTCAATTAACCAACTCATCTTCAGGTCTATAAAACATTGGAAAACAATAATAACTGCCCATGATAATTTCCAATCATTAAATGTTGCATTTTGGTCATTCAGCAGTCCAAAAAGTTCACAATAATCTTAAAAACAGGAAAAATATTCCTTCTAAAGTGGCTTGAACGATTAAAATTCATATTATTCATAGTGTACTGCATAATTTCCTACATTATGTGATGGAAACATGCAAGAAATATTAGTAAAAAGTGACTCAAACCTGTGTAAATGTCCAAAAAGAAGCTTCATGGTGTCATGGTTCGGAGGCGGAAGGGATTTGACCAGCTCATACATGCAAGACAGTTTTGTGCTGTAATCGGGAATTCCTAGAAAAACAGACCAAAAGTTAAAAGGCAAAATTCACAAAATGCATAATTTGACTTTATATGAAGGTTTAGAAGTGGTGATGTAGCCTGTTGAATTTAGATTTATAGATTCTAAATTGTGCTCACTGATGGCGGAGATGAACTTATTAAAGTGGCTGTATGGGAAAAGCGGCTCGGGAAGCTCTCGGAAAAACAGCTTCAAGGCTCCGGTGATGACGTGAACGTCTTCCCACTGACCGTCCTCCAGGTCCAGCTCCTCTGTTTGAACACAACAGGTGCACAGGGCGTTAAAACACAGCAGGGGGCGCTGTTGTCTCAAAAGAGCTACTGCACTCATGATCTACTTCCTTGATGTTTGACTAAATGATCCACTTGATGATGCAAGCTTGTTATAAACTGAGTGAATTTACCGTGATCAGCCTTGAAGCGAAGTTTCTGAATGACAGCGAGGTTCCCACTGACTCTGTAGAGTCCGTCAATGTCTAAACCTGTACACATCAGCACCAGTGGGTCAGCAGAGATGTCACACACAGCAAAAACACTTCAGCTGTGATAAAAAATTAGTTTATTACCTCTCTTCTCCACCGCTCTAACGCATTTCTCCACAAACCGAGGAACTGTGGTCCTCTCTTGTTGACATAATGTGGCAAGATGACAACCAAACACATTTTCTGCAGAGAGTAACAACAGTCATATTAGTGGTAATCGTACAAGATATAACAACTGAAGCCATGAATAACACTTTTTTTGAAAAAAAAGCAGGAATGAATCATCAGTTTAGGTGTGAAATTTCCCCAGAACTTGACACTTTCTTAGTCTAGCAGTATTTCTTCCATAGTACCGATACTTCGAATTCTCGGAACCCCAAGCAGTTTTCATCGGTCACATTTTTATTCACTGTGGGCTCATTTTTCACTGCACCATAAAGTCCTGCACCTCTATGGAAAGAGAACAACCATGACTAGAAGTAGAGAGAACTCAAAAATGTCTTCTGTGCAGTATGAAACAGTTACAATGCCATAAATCATGAGAAAATAAATACTGAAATTAGTATTTATTTGATTATCATTATACAAAAATTGAAAATAAACCTGAAAACAACATTGACTACATGTTTTCAAGTGTCCACAGGTGCTACCAATACCAGAAAAATCATAATATTACATACTATGGATATTTTACTACTTAGATTTTTAATATTTCCATGCTTGTCTCCTGGACAGCCTGCAGTTCAATCTAGTTCAGCTGAAGAGCCATTTAATTTTTCCTACATGAATGTTGGTTACAGTTGAGTCACTAGTGGCTTCATGGTTGCGCCAAAGATCACAGAATATTTTGTTTTTTACAGAATCTGGTTGGAGCAAATGGTTTATTTTTGGCGATTTTCTCTTTCCCATGAAACATATAGAATAAATCAGATTCAGAATCAACTTTATTGACAAAGTTTGTACACACAAATAAGGAATTTGACTCTGGTGAATCTTTGCTCTCTGTGTACAGTAATAATAAAAAAACTAAGAACTAAAAATACAGTAACAGAACAATAAAATAAGAGCAATATAAAATACACAATAAATAAATATAAAGTGATTTTCATGAAATATTCCCATTTTAAGTTTAGATTTGGTTGAGTTTTCTAATGTAACTATGCAGGTCAAGGATGAGTAGTTCAAGGACCATCAGCAAGTACAAAATCCAACCTTTTTTTCTGTTTTTACAGCTTCTGGCGCTGATAATGGTGTCATTTTGGTGATTTCTTTAAAGGTAACATTCGCTTTAAACCTGCCAGCAGGGTTCAGAGGGTTAATGTCTACTCCTGTTTGATTATTAACTAAACTTAAAAGTACATCGGAAAATACAAGACAACTTATATTTAAATTCAAATGCATGTAATCAGAAACGTCTAGTGAACTGGGGGTATTTCCAGCTGATTCCTTCCCCCCATTTGCTTCTATTCAAATCAGCCTGCAACGAACTGCAGTAGTTTGTGATTACCTCTGATGTAGCCTTTCTCTTTGACCGACTGCAGCGTCGGACGCTTCATGAGGAACTTCATCAGTTTGGTTCGAACCTTCTTCGGGTCGGTTTCTCCTACAGAGCTGGATGAGTGAGTGACGCTCGGCCTGGAGGCTGAAGAAGCAAAGACGCTCATTTAAAACTGGTTGTAACTGTAGCTCCTAATGGGGACTCATATATATAACTGGGTCAAAGGGATTACGTCTTTCAAACCACAGTTAAATCAGACACGGTTTGCTTTGGAAAGGAAGGTAAATGTAGTTAAATTACATCTTCGCTTGTCCATTCCGCCTCCCAGCTTGTCGTCTCGCTCTGCGTTGCCGATCTTCTCATACAAATCTCCATCCTCCTCGTCTGAATGATGATGAACATCCTGATACTCCTGATGGACGCAAAACAAGTGAATCAAACACATAAAATGGAAAAATATCGACATATTTAGTCTCTTAAGTGTATTTTCTGAAATTATTTTTGACCCAAGTGCAGAGGACTTTTGGAAAATTCTTAGAACTAGATGTATTCTATTGGAAATTAATTCAAATACCTAAATCCCTGGCAGAAAATTTGCTTTTAAGAAGTAGTTTTATAGAAATAGACACATTTTTTTGCCGTAATGAGGCAGTACTTAAGCTTTAGTCCATTTTATGCTACACTATACTTCCACTTCAGTTCATTTAAAAGGGAAATATCACACTTTCCACTCAATTGCATTTACCTGACAGCTTTAATCACTTTTCAGATGAAGATTTTACACAATGGGTAAAAAAATAAAGCTTTCAAAATACATTACTAAAGATTGAACCAGTAGTTTCCAGCCTTTTTAGTTAGTTAATGATGTTCAAATGATCCAATATGTCCCCAGCGATTAAATATTAGAGGAAAAAGTCCCAAACCTAAAAACTAATTTGCGTCTGTTTTGTTGTTTTTACTTCTTTCCTCTCTCAGTAATCATGTGTTGAGCCCTTAGATTTATGTGTCATCTCTAAATATACATAAAACTGTACTTAAACTAGTTCAAACTACACTATCAACACTCTAATTTCAGTCAGAGGGATCCAACCTGTACTTCAACTTTAATACTTTAACTGTATTTGCTGATAATACTTTACATATTCTTACTTAACTGGGATTTTTCTACATTACAATAATGCAGTTTTTTTACAAAATAAGTATTGCTATTTTTACTTTACAGAGGAACCAAAACCGGTGCCTTTATTTTCATATTTTGCTGCCGTGTACTTTTATTTAAATTAGCATTTTTCATGCATTCTAACTGACTATTTTTACATTTCTGCACTGGTACTTCTGCTTAGGACAGTGATCTAAATCTTATGTTAAGATAAGGTAATAATTAGTGAGTACCACTGAAGCTCAAACATCATGGCTCTGTTTGTAGCCTTTATGCTAAGCTAACCATTTCTTGACTGTAGCCTCATCTTTAATCAGCAGACATGAGTGGGGTATCAGTGTTTTCATGTAACAAAAAGAGCAAATACACTTGGGTCCTAAATAAACAACAGTTATAAACAGAAACAAATTAATATGATACTTCTTTGTCAGGTAACTCTGCTATATCTAATATCAGTATTCTGTATTTATGGAAGAATCTGTGCGATATCATTGTTTTTCAATATACACTGATCAGGCATAACATTATGACCACCTGCCTAATACTGTGTTGGTCCCTTTATGTGCTCAAAAATGCTCTGAACCATTGGACATGGACAAGAGGACCTCTCAGGGTGTCCTATGGGGTCTGGAACCAGGACGTTGGCACTGGATCCTTTGGGTACTCTGGCTTGTGCAGTGGGGCCTCTGTCAATCAAACTTGTTCCACTGCATCCTGTTGATGCTTGATCACAATGGGGTGTAGGAAGTTTGGAGGTCAAATCAACATGTTGGGCCATTGTCATGTTCCTCAACATGTTCCTGATTGTTTGATGTTGTTTCCATGTGGTGGGGTGCATTTTCCTGTGGGGGTAGGCCACTGACATTTGGGATTTCCATTTACATGAGAGAGTGTGTTTGTTGTGGGACAATGTTTATTTGGGTGTCTAAGTCTGATCAACATGGATGTTAAAATCCAAGGTTTTCCATCAGAACACCACATAGTACCAATATGATCAATGTTATTCACTTCACCTGTCCGTGGTCATAATGTTGTGGCTGATCGGTGTATATACATATCATTATTTTCCACATTCCTTGGCAATATTTTAACTTCCACATATGGAAAAATCTTCACAATATTATGTACATTTTTTGTTTATTTGTATTTTCTACTTTGCACTGTGCCCTTTGTTGCTGTAGCATTGCAAATTTCCCCATTGTGGGATTAATAAATGCTTATTTTATCTTATAATTTCCTGTTCCGAGCAATGTCAGGACTCACAAGTTGTCTTATGGTGTCCATTAAGACTTTGTGCCAGTCGTTGATGATGCTTTCTGTGTCGTACTGGATCAGGAACTCCACGCCGTTCTTTCCTTTTAACTGAAGGAGAAAAAATTACAGTTGATCAAACTTTAGTTCTAGAAGCAACAGCTATTATAAAGCTGAAAATGAAAGCGCTGGATTATGTTGTCGCTGCACTTTAATGGAGCAAACATGAGCACACGTGCCGTTTGCTGGAGATAACGCCGCCTTGTGTTCCCTGTCAACAAACCAACACACCTCTAAGACATTCTTCTTGCTGGACTTGTCCTTGGAGGCCCAGCCAATCGTGGCTCCTCGCAGATCCACCGTGACCTCGGGAACGATCTGATTGGTCTTGTTCTGGAAAAAAAAAGAATATCCAGCTGTTTACGAAACCGACGGTGCAGCATTCCAGGATGCTTAGCTGCGTTTAACAAAAGCCTCGACTGTCCCTGTCGGCTCGTGACCCGAGGGCTTGTCTGCGCTGTCACCGCTCATGAAGGTGACACAACCGCCGGCATCGTGCTGCAGTTTAGTGTTTCTTTTGCTTTCTTAGGCACGAAACACGAAACCAAGGTGTGTATGATATGGAAAAAAAGAGCTGCACTGTTCAAACTACAGAATTAAAAAGGACAAAAGTGGTAAATTCTGTGGGCAGCTTCTCATCAGGGTCACAACCTCTTCAGAAATGCAAACACATGATGGGTGTTTCTCTCTTTAACACAAAGCTAATATCCTACCGAGGCTCCCGTCGCTGCAGATTTGGGGTCTTTGTGGAACGTCAGCACACCTCCGTGGAGAACCGTCCACGTCTGGGTCCAGTTTTTCCTGAAATAAGGGGGAAAAAACATGACTCACACAGAAAAAAAGCTGCTTTGGGGACGATGAGAAATGACTCCCAACTCAAAAACTAAAACACGAGTGTCTCACCTCACTTTCTTTCCGTTCTCACACACTTTAGTTTTGTTCAGAATTCCAGCTTTTTCCAAGTTCTGCACCTAAAAATCGCACAAAACAGCAACATTTTAATCATTTGTAGACTATTTGTGATTGTGTAAAGCTAAATTACAGTATGTGATGAAATGAGGGACACAAGGTTCTCATGCAGAACACAAAGTCATGTATGCAAATGATGTCTAACAGCATTCACAACCACACCTTGACATTACAAAACACACAAGTATTCTAATTAGTAATCTATATATTGCCAGGCATTGAAACATTTGTACGCAAAAAAGAAAATAAACAAAAAGGATGAATGACTAATAATCCAATGAGCAGACCTTTAAAAGCAGCGACTGAGATGAATTTATCCCATGTTAGTGTGTTTTTTTCTCATAAATTCCAATCATTAGCAGCAGCAGCAGCAGACTGCAACGACAACAGATGCATTCTGGACTTGGCTGCACGTGTCGGCTGCAGCAGATAACTTAAATATGCGTTCGAATGTCCAGGAAGCGTATTGTAAATATATTTAAAGCAGCGTGTGTTACAAGAAGCATGGAAAAAGTGTGTTTTGGACGGTGAGGTGTGGTGCATTCGTAGCAAATCAAACAGCAGAATGATAAACTGTGTTAAGGCTTTGTTCTGTACATTGCGCCTCCATAATCAAACATTGGATATTATACAGTCATGCATTCGACAGCAGATGTAAAGTAGCAATGATTTCTACAGAAAACCAAGATTAACTCTGATCTTTGACTGCACATAAGTCTGATATTGTAAGAGGCGAAAGATTCAATCATATGTCCAAGGTTCAAATCGCAGGTGGAGACTTGGAAGAGGCGTGGAAGTTGATAGATTTTGATTATGTGGTGAATTTTGATTGATAAATGTGTGGTTTCAGTTCAGATTAGCAAAACTATATCGTCACTACGGATAAAAATCACTTGAATAAATAGATTTTGTGTGTTTAGGGCTTGTGTTGTTTGATATTTTTGTAAAAACACATGATAAAAATTCATGAAAAGATCAAAAGCAACAACATGTTAAGGCCTATTTGCACCAGACTAGTTTTACCAGGGGACCACATGTGATTTAGAAATTACTCCTATATTTTCATAGCCCAGTTAGAGCACCAGCACCCTGACTTCATCTTTTATTGTGTTGTGACTTTTATTTTCTACATTGTATGGCGTTTTTAATCAGATTTGTCTCTTAATCATTGTGTTTAGGTCTTTTTTATAACGATGAGACAGCCTACAGGGAGGAGGTCCTGAACCTCACTAGCCAGTGCTCCCTCGATAACCTGGCACTCAACTCCTCAAAAACTAAGGATTTAGTGCTGGACTTCAGGAGGAGGAGGGAGGATCAGAGACATCAGAGGGGACCTGGTGGAGCGGGTCAGTGACTTCAGGTTTCTGGGAACACAGGACAACACCAATGCCCAGCGCCTGTACTTTTTAAGGTCACTGAGAAGGGTCAGCGTGTCCCAGGACCTGCTGCTGTCCTTCTATAGGTGTTCTGTAGAGAGCATCCTCACCCACAACATCTTGGTGTGGTTCAGGAGCAGCTCTCAGGCTGACAAGGATTCTGGATAGAGTCAGGAAGTCAGCACAGAGCATCATGGGAGTGCAGCTGTCCTCTCTGTCAGACATCTACAACACCAGGAGTCTGTGCAGGGCCACAAGCATCACCTGTGACAGTTCACACCCCGGGCACAGCCTGTTCTCACTGCTGCCCTCAGGGAAGAGGTACAGGTCCATCAAGACCCACACTCCTAGATTTATTAAGACATTCTATCCCAGTGCAACCAGAGTACTGAACACACAGGAACTGTCATCATGCTGTTTTAGTGTTTCAGTCATCTCTCACTGTGCAATATATTTATTCCACTGCTGCTAACGTGCTCTCAACTGCACATTCATATTCCTATTGGCTCCCTTGTAAATACATTTATATAATTTACTTTTATATTTATTTATCTTTCATACTTGTATTTTTTTGCACCACCAGAGTTGTCTTTTAAATTTCGTTGTACATTGTGTATGATGACAATAAAAGCATTCTATTCTATTCTATTTAGCTAGCTATTCATAACTGTGCAGCACTTTGGCTCTCTCCTGTTGTTTTAAATGTTCTCTACAAATTGACTTGACTTGTGTGTCACATCTGTACAATTTGAGTTTTATTTGAATTTACTGTCATTATTTCCAGATATCACATTAACAGGCTGCCATATAATAACTGTTGAGCCTTCCCTCCTGCACGCTGACATTCCTTTAACTACCTTAAGTGCTGTTTTGGTTGCAAACTTTCATGTATAACTGTCAATGCAACCTCTAACTTAATAGAGAAAACAACTAAACGTGCAAAGAAATATTAAAAAAAACTACCCTAAATCACAGTGTAGTTGGTTCAAATGACTAATAATATCACAGTACGTCTGTGTTTGGTGAAATAGGATCAAGAATTTGCTTTGGAATTTTTATTATAAATTATTATAAAATTTGATTAATTTCATTTTCAGAAAGGGCTCGGTAATACTCCTCAACAGCTGGTCACTGTAGTTTTTAATAAAGTCACTCAAACAGGAGGAAATAGTGTATTTTGTTATGAGCATTTACGGCAGTGGGATGGAGTACACTGTAAAAAATTGAAAGGTTTTCTGACAGTTCTTAACTGTAATTTATTTTTAACATTTTACTGTTGTTTTACAGACTTTCTCTGTTTTTAAATCACAGGTAATAACTAAAAAAAATTAATTAATAGCATTAATAGCATTAATTTACATGTCAACCCCAAAAAATAGGCCAAAACTGTAAATAATGTCCTTTTGTATCTTTACAAATACTAAAGTTTGACTGAGTTTAAAATTTGTTCATAAAATTACAGTTTTTACTGCATTTAAACCACAGAAAAAGATCATTATTGTAAAGATATCAGACGTTATTTGAAAGAAAAATTCTGTTTTTTAAGCACTTGAAAAACACAAAACAAATTGTTTTGTATGTCATGTTAAATTACTGATAATATCCAGTAAAATAACAAAAAAGGGTATAAATTTACATGTTTACTGTACAAAAAAAGGCCCAAACTTTAAATAATGTCCACATCTCAAATCTGTATTCTTACAAGTAGTAATTCAGTCTTTTACATGCAACATGCAGCCTTTAAATGACAGTTTAACTATATTTAAATCAGCTAAAAATATCATTATTTTATAGATATTTGCAGTTACTTTCACCATTTTTGCAGTTTTTTAAGGTCACAGTTTTTTCAACCTATTTTTTGGCATCCTTGCTGCTAGATTGTCATCTTATTTTTATGGATTTTCTTTATTTTTCCAGTTCATATGGGAATAATTCAAAATAAAATACAATGCGTGTTGTGGTAACGAAGGAATGCGTCCCCAGCACAGCAGTTTGGCACATTTAGACGACAACAACAGCGCAAAAGTGGGGTTGCCTTCTGCCACGTTCATGTATGAGCGACAGGGTGATATAAATGAACTTAATATTTGATGCTTAAGTGATCTGAAGTCACACCTTTTGCCCGTCATAGATAGACGCAGCTATCTATGGTTCGAGCTCTGGTGGAAACTAAAACCCACATTATAGCGCAGCCACCTGGAGGTCAGGTAATAAGGATTCCTCCAGGTTCTAAACCCAAAAGCCTTGAAGGGGAGACACAGAGCAGCGTTCAGATACGACGGCAGGTCACGGTAAGTCCTTATTAAAGTGTTTTACAGCTCATCTAGTGGTCAGAATCATGACTGGATTTGGACCGGCAGGATAAACTCACGTTGTGCTGCATCTCTGGAGAGTTTCCTGTGCTGGAGCTGTCGCTGCTGTAGTCTGATGTGTTCCTCCGGTGAGTCGGGACGAATCTCTAAAGGAAGGAAAGGACATTTTAACATTTTAATTCATAAAAAAAGCACCAGACAGACCAGAGCATCAAAAATTTAACTGCAAATAATCACCAGAAATCAGAATAAGCAGACCAGATGTGCATGTACTTGCTATAACTGTAATAAACTGTCTCTATTTCACTGCTTTATGGGTCTTATCTTATGTGTTTCTTGGTTTAATAGTGTCTGAAAAAGTAATACAGCAGCATTCTGTGCATATGTCTTACTAACACTAATATTTTCAATAATTTCTTAGGAAATATTTCAGTAATTTTCTCATTTTACTCTCATATTCTTACATTCTGTTTTCATGATGACCCTTTACTATCAGTCCAAGAACTACAAATTTGAAATCTAGGTTACTCCAGCACATGTTTAACAATGAGAACCACCCTTAATAAATAAACTGATCATTTAAAAACATAAAACAAGGCGAGTCACATTGGAGATTTTGAGCTGTTTCGCTTCCACGACATGTTTTCTTGCAGAGAAGTGGAAAGAAAATTTCCAAAATGCCCATTTAGGTGTTTATTTTATTACACTTTGTCCTGTCAAATTAGCAGATATCAATTCAATTATACCTAACCTGCATATTTAAACATAAGATGCAATACAAAAAATAATTGTAGCAACGTAGGTAAATAACTGAGGATGTTTTCACCCTTGAATTGTCATATTTCCGAAATTTTACATTAATAACTTCAGAATTTAAAAAATATAATTAAATTTAATAATTTTAAAGGTCTATTCTCAATATATATTTATTTTTCTCTTACTTGGATATATCAAACTTTCCATTTTTGTTATTCCTACCTTTATTCTGAAGGTTTTTATAGAAGGTTTAGATTTTATATCATTCACAGCTTGATTTATATCTGTAATTTATTCCTAAAAACATGACAAAAATTAATTCTTTCTGGCTTTTGACAGTATTTCCTTATGTATAGAGTGACAAAAAGAGATATTCAAATATCCCCTATGGCATATTTCATTAAATAATACCCTCATTTGCATGTGTAAACAAAAATTTCAGGAAGTGTGTTATACAAAATAATTATCTTAATGTAAGTAATAAGCAGTAAAAGTGTGTTATGTTCACCCTGTTCACCTGTAGTGTAGTAAATAGTCAGTTTTTGGCGGTATTATTCTTATATATTCAAATACATTCTTATTTTTGGTGGTCTTTGGGCTTCAAATGCTCTATGTACAAAAAAAACAACCTCTGCTGCTTTCATCTTTAGTCTCAATCATCGCTTCCATTCTTCACTTTAATAAAAACAGAAACTTTATGGATAGGTGTGTCTTTAAACTTGATTTTCTCGGCTGCAGCTCTTCCAGTGAAGAAGCTGTTGTGCCCTTGAGCAAAGGTGTTGCACCCCTGACTGCTACAAGTCTGTAACAAAAGAGAAAGCCCTTATATGTTTCCAGGAAGTACCAAGTATTTGTGCAAATGCATCCCTCCCTCTCCCTCTCCCTCTCCTTCTGTCCTGAGGCTGTTTCTGTAAATACGACGGCCGTGCAGCCGATTTGAATTGCTAAATAAGGGTTAAAAGCCTCGCAGTGCTGGCTGTCAAACAGACACCAAACCCGAGTAGAGCTTTCGGTTTAAACCGGCCGACACACCCTGGATGTGTGATACATCCTGGACGTGTGCGCGCAGGTCTGAGCTGGTTTTAATGCGTACCCCTTCGTCCAGGGCAGAGCCGAGCTGAACCGGTCCCATGGTGTGTCTCCAGTTTTTGATCACGGACACGTTTTCTGTCTCGCCGCCGTTCTCCACCCGGGACAGACCGGCACCTACAGGGACCTGGACGGACAAAACACAGCTTAATTTACACTTAAACGCAAAGAAAGGCACTTAAGGCGCAATAAAGGCAATTTAAAGCAGAGTTTTATCTGGATTTGTGTCTTAAATGATGCATAAAGACGTCTACTGTACAAAGAGGAAGCCAGCTTTCATGCCCTAACCCACTAACCTCATTTATCTGACAGGTAATCAATCAAACTGGTGTCTGAAAACCATTAATTTAGCCCAATTCATGAAGCAGAGGAGGATCTTTACCTCGGGCAGGTTCCACAGAGACCTGGAGCCATCTCTCAGGTAGTAGTAGGTCTGCCCCCGATCGTCCACAGACTTGATCCACTGCAGAACAATGTACATTTCTTAGTTAGACATGTCTCAGTGGCACCAATCCACTCAAAAAAATAAAGCATTAGTGATTAGGGAGCAACCACATGGGTACAAATGCCCCCAAGCACCGAGTCCCCTTTACTGCCTGTCAACCCCCTGCTCTATTTCCCCACATTTTCCTGGCAAAGTGCCCCAAAAGTATAATTAGAAAACAGAAAGTGAAAGTGCTTTTAATGCTTTTTTTTTTTTTTTTTTACTCCTAATCGAATGCGGCTCTTTATCTGTGCAGTTTTTTGATGCAAATATAAGACTTTAGTGAAGAAATAATGTTTTATATAGATGTTTTTCATAAGATAACAGAAGAAAAGTCTTTATTAATCCCTATATGGGGAAAATTGCAGGGTTGCAGCAGCAAAACGGACAGTGCAAACATATGGTGAACGTTAGTATAAAATAAAAATTAACAAAAAGCATGCATAAGTGCTGATTTTTGCATATGTGGAAATGCAGACACTGCAAAAATCCATCTAGATGTGGAAAATAACAATATTGCACATAACTATATACTGCATTTGTCAGCATTTGTACATCAGTACAAATGCTAAAGAGTATGTGCTATACCATTGTGTTTCAATGTATAGTTATGTGCAATACTGTTTTTTATATACATACATACGGAAGAATCAGTACTTGTGTATAATTTTTATGTGAATAAAGCAAAACTCGCACAGTTGCATTAATATCGATTGAGGTTATGCTGCTTGTTTTTGAAGAATTTGGTAGTTTTTGCTCTTCCTGTGCAGTTTTTTAAACAGTTTTCCACACTGTAAAGGCATTAGCCAGCCTCAAACTAAGCAAGTGATCAACTGAGAAATAGTAGGCCTTTAAATCTGCCTTATAAACCTCCTTCAGGGTCATTTCTTGATGATGATATAAAACTCAGTGGACAGCAAATGCCATTTTTCTGCTCTATATTCTTGTCGAACAGCAGTTTCCTCCTCTCTTACGTCGCCATCGGCAACATAGAATTCCCCATATAGGGTAACACAATAGACCTCTATTGTTCCATTTCCTTTGCGCTCATAGAAGTTGAGTTATGTCCAGTAGCTACTTCACTATATCACCAAAGTAATGGGAAGTCTGCCTTTACACACACAGAGACTTTAATGAGATCCCATTCTTAATCCGTAGGGTTTAATATGGAGTTGGCCCATCCTTTGCAGCTTTAACAGCCTCAACTCTTCTGAGAAGGCTTTCCACAAGGTTGAGGAGTGTGTTCATGGGAATATTTGACCATCTTCCAGAAGCGCACTTGTGAGGTCAGGCACTGATGTTGGACCAGAAGGCCTGGCTCTCAGTCTCCGGTCTAATTCATCCCAAAGGTGTTCTATCAGGTTCAAATCAGGACTCTGTGCAGGCCAGTCAAGTTCCTCCACAACAAACTGGATCATCCATGTCTTCATTGACTTTGCTTTGTGCACTTGTGGTAGCCATGTTGGAACAGGAAGGGTCCATCCCCAAACTGTTCCCACAAAGTTGGGAGCATGAAATTGTCCAAAATGTCTTGGTCTGCTGAAGCATTAAGAGTTCCTTTCACTGGAACTAAGGGGTCAAGCCCAACCCCTGAGAAACAACCCCACATCATAATCCCCCCTCCATTAAACTTTACACTTGTCACAATGCAGTCAGGCAAGTAGCATTCTCCAGGCAACCGCCAAACCCAGACTCATCCATCGGACTGCCAGACAAAGTAGTGTGATTACTCCAGAGAACACATCTCCACTGCTCTAAAGTCCAGTGGCGGCGTGCTTTACACCACTGCATCCGGCGTCCCAATACATTTAGCAATATAGTGTATTTGTCATTGTTTCGGCGCATTTACATTTAGAATTAAAAGCTTTATTGTCTTTATTAGGCAGCGCAAGACGGTCATACAATGAATATTTGAAGGTGCACACTGAGTTAAATGTGTGGAAACAATTAGCCTGTGCAGAAAGAACAAAAGTCTATAGAAAGACATTATCTGATGGTCTGTAAAGACATTCTCAGAAAGTTAACAATAGGACATTTCAAGCTTAGTAAATATGTGAAAGGTCTATGCTAAAGTGCAAAGTGTAGCAGTACTGAAAGGCATTGTGCATCAAGCTGTTAGTTCCTTTATCGCAATAGAAAAGCGTGCTCCTGAAACCCTCTACACCTTTCAAGTGTTAAAATTAAGACTTTCAAGAGTTTTCATAGCTTTCCAAAACCGATAAATCCACTATCAGGCTCACTGCACACATTAATCATTATAATGTCAGCAAGCAACTGGGGAAGATTCATGGTGAGACCCAGTGCTAGATTTCTTTTACCCATAAATAATGATTGGAATTGGAATTTGCATGGAATTTAATAAGACATATTTTCAAAGGGCGTTTTCTCAAAATGTTTTTCTCTTATTCTGAGTCACAGATCTCCACCTAAGTCACATTTACGTATATCAAACTTTCAATTTTTATTCCATTATATATTCTGTACGTTTTTACAAAGGGGCTTAATCATATATCACTCACAGTCTGATTTATGTATATCATTTTATCAATAAAACATGGCAAAAATTGATTATTTCTGTTCGTTCAAAGATCAATAGAGTAATATAAAGAGATAATACCTCAATGAGATAACACCAAAATTCCATATTTAAACATAATATTTAAGAATACTTGCATTAAAAGTATAATTGTCTTAGTGTAAGTAATCAGGAGGGGAGGTTTCATGGTGATATTTTGTTTTTAAAGGTAAAATGAGTGGACGTCTGTGTGGAGGTGACATTTTCTGTCTGGTTCTATTCTGGTCTTAGGTCTATAGTTAATGAGAGGTAAGAACGGAGCCTCCTGTGCTTTAAATCTATTAGACTGACATCCAAACAATCACAGACGACCTCTGAGGGAAACCTAAAAATACTATCTGCAACCAAACGTCACGGTAGCTCTGCTGGAATGTGTCTCTTAATGAAACCGTCTGTGTTTAAAACATACGAAAGTCTATAATTTGACTGCATTTGGGTCTTCGTGTACCTGCTCTGGAGAGCTCTCGCTGGTGAACACCCAGGTCCCGCAGGGTTCCACTGTGAGGTTCCAACCCGCCGGCGTGCTCCGGTCCAGGTTGGCCCGGGGGATGATGGTCCGGGTCACGTGACTCAGGGTGTACTCTTTAGGGAGGGTGGGAGGTCCGGTGGCCAGAAGCTCGTCGTAGCCCTCCGGTGGATCAGCGGCTGGGTAATCCTCCGAGGGGTAGTCTTCCTCCGGTAGAGGAGGCTGAGGGATGGAAAACAGAGTTAACGCACATAAATCTGAACAGGAAGTCAGAGTTTATGGTTCACTGATTATTTTTTACTACACATTATATGTTAGCTGGAAACAGGTTAACTAATGAGTGATGCTCTCTTTTCAAATTGTCTGATTTTTATAGTTTTTGGAGCAGAGAAGATGGAAAACTCTCCTGTGTTTCCTAAAAAAGATGTGAATAATAATTAAAAATAATAATAATTTGAAAAGGAAAATAAAAGAAATCATTTGAGATTGAGGAAATGCACTTATTTTTACTTGTTTGCTGGAAGGTACATGGCAGGATTGATATTTTTGTGTCTGTTTTGGAAAATATTAAAGTACAGTCTTAATTTTTTGTTTTAGGAAAATTTATACTATATTGTATAATATTCAAAAAATAGTCTTAAATTAATATTTAAATTAGTAGGACAAATCTGTATTATATACATTATATTATAATACTGAAAGGTCTTAATGTTAATAAAATAATTACTTGGGCAAATTTAAATAATAAATATTATTGTAGATAATTACTCAAGTTAATTTATATTATAAATAATACTGCTTGGTTTTTACCTTAATATTTAAATTACTGAAGTAAACTTCTATAATAAATATTATTCTATGGTCTTAAAATAAATAATACTAAATTATTGTTAATTATTAATACATTTTTCAGGTTAATTTATTTTATAAATAATATTAATAGGGTTTTAACCTTAATATTTAATCTAGTAAGTTAAATCTGTATTATAAATAATATTTTAGGGTATTAAAATTTATATTTAAACTAGTCAAGGAAATTTATGAAATAACATTGTGAGGTCTTAATTTTAACATTTAAAATAGTCAAGTAAATTTGTATTAAATATAATAATGTCGGTTCTTAACTCTGATGTTTAAAATTGTTCAGTGAATTTGTATAAAATATATAATATTGTAGGGTCCTAAAATTGATATTTAAGTATGTCAAGTAAATTTATAATATAAATAATATTGTAGGTCCTTAAAATAATGTTTCAATTAGTCAGGTAAACTTATTAAATAAAATATATTGTAGAGTGTTTAAATTTATACTTAAATTTGTCAGGTAAATTCATCTAATTTATCTAACTTTATTTAACTTTAAATTAGTATTAAATTTAGCATGATAAATTAGTATTACATATACTACTGTAGGATCTTAGCCTTATTATTAATACAGCTCACTTAAATGTATTTAAGTCATATTGTAGGATCCTATGCCTAATATTCAACTGTATAAATTTACATAATAAATAATATTACAGGGTCTTAATCTTAATATTTATGATTGGTTGGCTAATTTGTAACATTGGTCTCTATTGGAAAGCGAGTTGGTTTTCATCTGCTGTTTGAAATGTGACATAAATAGAAGCGACATGACGAAGTGTAAGCAAAGTGTAAAAATGATAACTTGTGGTTTTAACTGGGGTAAATGTGCGAGACTACTGGCCAGGCACGGAGAAGACCTGAACTCATCTGGAGCTTTAAACTGTGTTCATATTTGTGAGCTTTGCGGCCTTTGGTGAAGACAAAAAATGCCAAACTATTCCCCTTAACAAAGTTTGGAATCACGTCATCTGAGTAATTCCCCGCTGCCACCCTGATACTGAGCTCAATTACTTCACTATGACTTTCAAAAATGAGTCCCAACACTTCCGTGGCCTCAAAGTATTCTTCTTTCTTGGCCCATTAATGCCGTTTTTTCTGCTCGGGAAAGTCGTTCAAGGGGAACAAACTGGGTCACTGGCTGCTTGTGTCGTGAACAAAAACTACTCAGACTATAAAAGCGTGAGGTTGTAGGGATATGTGTCCAGAGATCGATCTGTAGTTTGATTATTTCCCTTGAATTCCCCTAATGTTTCAGGATGCTACAGGAATAACGAGGGCAGAAGCTTCTTTCACAGCGAGGGCCGCTACCAGGGAGCTAATGGAAATGAGTCCTGTCTGCTATGTAGGTGCAGGAGATTTAATTCCATTAAAAGCAGCCTGTATTTACAGCTTCCCCCTGGGTGAGGCTAAAACAGGAGCCGGGCTAAGTGGAGCAGCCTTACCGGCCCGTCCTCATGAAACCTGTGCACACTCATGGGCTCCATCAGGGGGGGATACGGGCTCAGCTGCTCTGGAGGCTCCCAGGACGTCTCCCCAGACATCGGGTTGTAGAAGTACGGCCGGCCGCTGGTCTCATCCACCAGCTGCTCCCAGTCGGAGGCCCTGGTAGGGGGGGAGGCGGTGGACGGAGAGAGGGCCGGAGACTGGAGAGGCGAGGGGGAGAAGGGCTCCTCTGCGGGGGGAGGCTCGGGGTCCGAGGGGGAGTCTAGGAAGGGGTTGTCCCAGGTGGTTTGGCCGGTGGCGGGGTGGTAGTAGTACTCCTGACCGCTGTCCTGGTCCACATGCACCTCCCAGCCCTCCGGGTCGAGGTAGGAGGGGGAGTAGGACGAGGGAGCCGAGGGGGGAGACTCGGAGATGCTCTGGCGAAGCTGCGCTACATTGACGTAGACGGCCGACCGGAGGTTTGCATTCTCCACCTGAGGAAAAACAGAAAAGATGTAAATGTGAAAACCAGAATATTTTAAAGCTTTCATTAACCGTTTTGATTTTCTCCGTTTTGTGAAATTATACAAAACATGAAAAATCACAGAAAAATAGTTCTATTTCAGGCGTTTATTCTAAAATAAGCGTCCAAAACTGAAATAATGTCTATATCAAAAATCTGTATTTCTACATATGTTCATTTATTCTTTACTTTACTAAATTTTTTGTATTTTTACAGACATTTGCCGCTATTTGGAGAGAAAAAAGTATATTGGGATTGAAAAAATATTGATAAATATTAATATTAAATTGTAAAATTACAGGAAAAAAGGGTGAATGATGATGACAGTAAAAATAAACTGCCACAGCTGTAAATTATGTTCACTTTAAAAAATATATGCTCATATAAATACATTTATTCTTTTACAATTAACTGTAAAATTTAGTGTTTTTTTACTGTTTAAATCAGCAAAAACTGCAATTTTTTATAGACATTTGCAGTTTGTAGAAATAAAAATTATGTATATTAAAGACTAAAGAAATGCTAAATAATACTAAGATCTGTTATTTTTTACAGAGTTAATATATATAAAAAAAACAAAAATTACAGATAATAACTAGCAAGTCACTGAAAATAATTTACCTGTTTTGATTAAAAAAAACAACAAAAAAAACAGAGCACTTCTATAAATAATGTCCACATTAAAAATCTACATTTTTATTTTTAAAAAAAAATCTAATTCTGTTACGATATCTGGACATAAAATTACCCCATTTTTACTGCACTTAAATCAGCAAAAATTATTATTATTTTACAGATATTTGCTGTAATTCAAAAGAAAAAATATGTTTATTAAAGATTTTTTAACTGTTACTATGCAAACTTTCCTTGTTTTGTTAAACTGAAGATAACATTTAGTAAAATCATAGAAAAAAAGCATTAATTTACATGTGGACTATAAAGGAAAATAAAAAAACAGGCCAAAACTCTTCATCTCCACATCAAAAACCACTGAAACCACACAATTACACTGTTTTGTTGCGTTTAAATCAGCTAAAAATCTAAGTTTTTTTCAGATACTTCCTTTTACTTTTACAGCTTCCAAAGTTCATGTAAAGTACATTTTATATTAGTCCACCACTTTTTATTGTATTTTTTTTTGGCGCCCTTTCTGCCAGATTTTCACCAAATTTCTCTTGACAGTGTAGAAACTCAACTGCTGCACGTAAAATCAAGTGAACACAGCAGCCGTGCGCTTGTTTGTGTTTTTGCAATGACGACTTCTGAAGCTTCAACCCGTCACCTCGTCGTTACCTCCCCCAGCCCACTGCTCTTACTACAGCTCTTTATAAGTCAGTCTTCCGCATCTCACAGAGCACAGGAAGCTGCTACGTCTGAAAAAAAAAACAAAAAACACTAACCGCAGAGGTGTTCCTCCCACAGCGCTGATCAATAACTAATTCTGGAAACTCAAAAACACCCTCACAACAGAGTTTAGCGAGAAAACAAAGCCCAGGGTCCACGTCTGCATTAAGTCCTTCCTGCCAGAGCGGATCATGAGTGAAGCTGTGGTGTGTTTTGTTGAGGTTTGTCGAGTGTTGTACTAGAAATAAAAATCTACCAGCCAGACCACAGGCTGAAAAGTAGGTTCACCACTCCCATCGTGCATTAGCTCTGCTCTTGTTGTCCTGCAGCCTCTAATGAGTAGAAGCTCGAACATAAGCTGCATTTTTTGGGTTGTCATCTCTCAGAGGGAAGCTGCTGAACCCTCCGCCTCGTGTTTTCATGAAGAGCGTCGCACTTGACTCCACCGGGCAGGAACACGGCATGCAAAACACAGCCGCTCATCGCAGCTCATTTGCCTCAGAGCTGGAAACTGAGTGATGAAAGGCCTCTTCTGTCCGGCCCGAACTCTGCTGCAGCAACCGAGTGTCACAGCTTGTAATAAAACTACCAAAGAAAGCTGACTTTTCCTGCAGCTGTTGCGTTCTCACCTGTGCTCCAGTGGGACGGCCGCTCTTCTCCCAGTGAGTCCTGAGGGTTATCGCCCTGCACAGCCTTTTGTAGGCCATAATCGGCGGCGACAACTAAGAAGAGAGGCTCCTTCTCTGTTTCAGACTGAGCTCTAACTACCTTTTTGTCTCGTAGCTCGACTCTTGGGCTAAATTTAAAGTCAGTCTTGTATCCGTTCATCACCATAATAAACGTGCAGCTCAGCGAAGGAGAAACATGTCATAGAAGCCAGCAGGCCGGGCCGGAGAGTGCTCTAGTACTGTGTTTAAGTTCAGCTTTAAGGTATTCTTTTGGATTTCAGAGGCAAATGCTGCACTTTGCACTGCACAATCTTTACCTGATAGCTGCAGCTGTAGAGATTTTTCATGAAAACAAGTGTTCAGCTACAAAAATATAACACACATGACTTCTTATCAAGTTGTTTTAGTCTAAATGAGTCTTAAAAGTAAGATTCTCCTTAAAAATCAAAAAATACGACACCATGATAATGATATTTAACCTGTTGTCACGGCAAATCCAGTAGTTTCTTTGAAAAAGTTGCATTTTTTTATCATTCAGGTGGAGCCAACTGCAGGATTTTTCAGTTTTTAAGCTATAATAGCATATTTTGTCACTTATTTTACAAATATATGGCTTTTAGGGTCAATTTTAGATATAAAGACACAGTATGACTTTGTAAAACTGGAAAGTTCACAGGGTAGACCGCAAAAATAATCCTGTTAAACGACAACAACAGCAGGGCTGCTTTTCATAATCTGTGATAATAATCCAACAAAATCACATCATAGCTCTGATTTTCCTTAAAAAGCAAAACATATGTCACTGTGGTAATGGTATTTAACCCGTTTTCACTGTAAATCTAGTAGTTTCCTCTCAAAAAGTTGCATTTTATGATTCTAGTGCAGCAATCTGCAGGATTTTTTCTGATTTTTTCAATAATTTTGCAAAAATAAGATATTAAGAGTCAATTACAGATGCAGAAATACAGTATGTCTTCATGAAACTGGGAGTTTTGCAAGTTAGACCACAAAATAATCCAGTTAAACTAAAACAATAGCAGGCTGCTTTTCATAATCTGTGATAGTATTCTTACAGTATCACATCATCATAGCTCTGATTTTCTTTAAAAGGCAAAAAAATATGACATAAAGTAATGATATTTAACTTGTTGTCACTGTAATTCCAGTAGTTTCCTTTTAAAAGTTACATTTTTCTTATGACTTTAGTGCAGCAACTTGCAGGATTTTGCCTGATTTTGAGCTACAGTGGCAAATTTTTTCACTTATTGTACAAAAATATGATATTAGGAGTCAGTTATAGGTGCAGAGAAACAGCATGTCTTGATAAAATTGGAAATTTTGCAATTAAAACCTCATAATAATACAGTTATCACTTGCTCCACTTTGTCAAACAACAACAATAACAGGCTGTTTTCATAATCTGTGATAATAATCTTATAATATCAAATCATGGCTCTTATTTTCTTTAAAAAACAAAAACACAACACTGTGGTAATGATATTTCAACCTGCTGTCACTGTTAATCCAGTAGTTTCTTCAAAAAAATTGCATTTTTATCATTTTAGTGCAGCAGTTTGCAGGATTTCTCCTGATTTCAAGCTATGCTGACAGATTTTTTCACTTATTTTGAAGAGTGTATTATAGATGTAGAGATACAGTATGTCTTGATAAAATTGGAAATTTTGCAATTTAAACAGCAAAAATAATACAGTTATTATTTGTTCCACTTTGTCAAACTACAATAATCCGAGGCTGCTTTTCATGATCTCTGATAATAGTCTTACAATATCAAATCACATCTCTGATTTTCTTTAAAAAGCTAAACATAAAACACTGTTACAGTGATAAATTAGCCTGTTTTCACTGTAAATCCAGTAGGTTCTTAAAAAAAATTGCATTTTGTATCTCTCTAGTGGAGCAATCTGCAGGATTCATTCAGGAATCTGAGCTGCACCGACAGATTTCTACACTTATTTTACAAAAATATGATTTTGTGGGTCAATTATAAATGCAGAGATACAGTATGTCATCATGAAACTGGAGATATTACAAGGTGAACCGAGCAAATAATACAGTTATCATTTGCTCCACTTAGTCAAATTACAATACAGTTTCCTTTTTAAAAGTTGCATTTTGTGTCATTCTAGTGCAGCATTGTGCAGGATTGTTTGTGATCTCGAGCTACGCTGGCAGATTTAGCAAAAATACGATATTAAGAGTCAATTATGCATATAGAGATATGGTGTGTCTTCATGAAATTGGAAGTTTTGCAGGGTAGACTGCAAAATAATCCTGTTAAACTACAACAACAGCAGGCTGCTTTTCATAATCGGTGATAATAATCATGTCACCAATTTGATCATCATCAAAGCAAAGATCTGAGTAGTTTAACTTTCGATTCCACTAATACTGCACGTGAACGATTCTCGCTTCTCAATGAGTATTTTAAAATTGTTGTATTCCCACTTTTGCTCAAGTAGAAGGTCCAAATACTTCATCTAAAGGTGCAAACGTGCTAAAAAAAACTCTGAAGCTAAAGATAAAAGATGAATTAAATGCAGAACACAGCAAAGCCAGGAGAGCCTTCCTGCATCAGCGTCCGTTCAACGCTATCACTTTGCTAACGTCGCTTCACGATTGATTTCAATGCAATCAGGAGGCGATCGACGAGGACAACCAGACAAGTGACCCCCAAACAGATTGATTCCCAGCAACACACCGTGAACACACAGAGGAAATGAAACAGCGGCGTGATTGATCTGTGAAGCAGCCACTCTGGGAGGGAACAAACTGCTCAAACTCAGCCGCATGCAATGAAAGGAAAACTGTACACAGAGGCAGAAACAACAACCAACACGTGATATATGAGAGCTTTGGAGAACATGCACATCAAGAATTATGAAAATCTCAGACACTCTTTGCTTTTCTTTTTAGATTTCATGCTTCCTTGCTAGATTTCCCATAGAAATATTGTCCTTTACACTCATCTCAGTCAATTCTCCACAGTGTCCTTGGTGGCAGAGCTCCATGGAGACTCCCAATACTCAAAGTGGGTTAAATGCACAGAATTAATTTCCCTACAGGACTTAATAAATTAATAACTTCATATCTGACCAGCTGGAGTTACCACTGCTCAAGATTTACATGTAAAACACTTGAAAAAATAAACAGAAGTGTCAAAAATCAGCCCGATAGTGAACCTTAGTGGCTCCTGACCCCCTTCGAAGTGCAAATTATTCACTGTTCCTCAAAAAACTAACCTGCTAATGCTTTCACTTTTCATACTGTAAGTGTATTTTGCTCACAAATACTTCTGTGTTTCTAGTTTTGAGTTTGAAAGCAGGTGTTTTACTCTCTGAACTACAGCACTGGTGCTTTTGAATGAATACTTCTTACAGTTTTTGCACTTTATGTAGGTCAGTCTTGTACTTTAAAGCAGATATAGTCGATCTAAATGAGTTTATGTGGCTGTTTTGATGTTAAAACTTGCCTGAAAAACAAAACAAACTGTCAAATTTATCCCTTTACTTATGATTACAGAGTTTGGAGGTCATATGTTGCATAAAAACTACATTTTTCAGACTGAATGTTCCGATTTTAACACACAGAAGTGCTCTCTACATTCATTTAAGTCAATTCTCCACGGTGTCTTAGAGCTCCATGGTGACATAAATGCACAGAATGAATTTCCCTACAGGATTTAATAGGAAACAGCTTCAGATCTGACCACCTGAGTTACCACTTTCCAAGATTTTACATCTAAAAAGTGTCAAAAATCAACCTGATTGTCAACTTATGATGCTTCTGACGCTTTTATTTGAGTTAAAGATGTTAAAACATCATCTATCACTGATCCAATGCTCAGTTTTTGCACTTCATGTAGGTTTTCTTACGTCATTCTTGCATTTTGAGGCAGATATTGTAGATCTAAATGAGTTTATGTGGCTAAAACTTGCCTGAAAAACTCTCCGATAGCAAACAAAACTGTCAAATTCACCCCTTAACTTATTACTACAGAGTTTGGAGGTCATGTGTTGCATAAAAGGTACATTTTCCATACTGAATATTCAGATTTTAACACATGAAAGTGCTCTTTACATTCTGAATAAATTTCCATACAGGACTTAATAAGAAATAGCCTCAAATCTGACAGCTGGAGTCACTACTTTTTAAAGATTTTACAGATAAAATATTCATAAAAACAAATGAAAGTGTCAAAAATCAACTTGATTGTCAACTTCTGACCCTTTTATTTAGGTAAAGGATGCAAAAACATCTTCTATCATTGATCCTATGCTCAGTTTTTGCACTTTATGTTGGTTTTCTCATGTCAGTCTTGCATTTTGAGGCGGATACAGTCGATCTAAAAGAGTTTAAAGGTGATAACTGCCGGAGATGTGACTGCTTTGATGTTAAAACTTGCCTAAAAAACTCTCCGACAGCAAAAAAAACTGTCAAATTCAGCCGTTAACTCATATATAGTGAGTTTGGAGGTCAGATGTTGCATAAAAACTACATTTTTCAGACTGAATATTCAGATTTTAACACGTGAAAGTGCTCTTTACATTCATTTAAGTCAATTCTCCACGGTGTCTTAGAGCTCCATGGTGACATAAATGCACAGAATGAGTTTCTCTACAGGATTTAACAGGAAATAGCTTCAGATCTGACCACCTGAGATACTACTTTTCAAGATTTGACATATTAAAAAAGAGTCAAAGATCAGCCTGATTGTCAACTTATGTGGCTTCTGACCCTTTATTTAAGTTAAGGACGCGAAACATCTTCTATTAATGATCCTTTGCCCATTTGTTGCACTTCATGTAGGTTTTCTCATGTCACTCTTGCATTTCTAAGCAGATATAGTGGATCTATATGAGTTTAAAGGTGATAACTGTCTCTGATGTGGCTTTTTTTGATGTATAAACTTGCCTGAAAAACTCTCCTATAGCAAACAAAACTGTCAAATTCATCCCTAAACTTACTACTACATAGTTTGAAGGTCAGATGTTGCATAAAAAGGACATTTTTCAGACTGAATATTCAGATTTTAACGCGTAGAAACCAAAGAGGTTCAACACGCCACGGTGCTGTGAGTTCACTATTTACGCCACTTTACTCAGCACAGGAAAAGAAAACAAGTGCAGCGGAGGCGCGTGTAAAAAAACAGGAAGCATCGCAGCTATCATACCAGTTTAAATCCTAATAATGAAGCAGTAAAAAGCCGCTTGGATGACACCAGAGGGATCGCCTACCTGAGGGACCACCGGCAGAGTCAGACCCCGCTTGGCCTGATGACTCGACCAAACCCTGGAGTACATGTCCATCATGTTCACGCCGCTTTAACCAGAAGAGCCATACATCCAGAGAGTGGAGACCGAGCTGCGACAACGTGTGATGGGATTGGAGAGGTTTTGTTTCTTACAAACACACCCTCATGCACACATCCTCCTCCTCTTAGAGCAGCAGCAGCAGCAGCAGCAGCAGCTGTTGCAGCCCAGACAGAAAGGAGAACTGTGAGCTGTGTTACAATAGCAGCAGGAAGGGACTGGCTGGCTGGCTGGCTGAGATGTGTGTGGGTGTCTGTGTTTGTGTGTCTGTGCATGAATTCCTGCACACAGGACAGGAGGGTAAAGGGTAGCTGTCTGTGTGTGTGTGTGTGTGTGTGTGTGTGTGTGCTGCTGTGTGTGTGTGTGCAGCCCAAAAGAAAAGCAGAAAAAAAAAACAAGATAGAAAGAGCTGTGTAAACTGTGCAGGTCACCTCAACCTACTTCCTCGCTGTGCAGCCGTATGATAAAAATAAAAGGAAATGACAGCAGTGGAAACAAAGCTTTTAAAGAAACAGGCCTGCGAGAAGAAACCAAAACAAGGAAAGCGACTTTAAAAAACTACGCTTCTCCTTCCAGCGTCCTTCCAGCAGGTCACTCAGTCAGTCAGTAATAAGAAGAGGAGAAAAGGGAAGCGGTCGTTTCCCACAGGGTGATGGATGAGCTGCTCCTTTGATGAGACACTGGGCTGTTAAAATTGTCCGAATGTGTGAAACGGGAAGTCTAGTTTTTTGGTTCAACTGCTCGATCAACACTTCCTTCTACGTGAGACGACGTTAGAAGACGAACAGGCGGCAGATGTTGATGCTGTGGCCGTGTCTGTGGAGGTTTCTGGGTTTTGGGTTAATCACAAATCTGGTTTGAGGCCACATGTTAGCTCCGGTGTTTATATGGCTAAATTCTATCCTTGCTTTGTAAGATCGAGTGTTTGCAGGGGATCAGAAGATACAAAGCTTTTTCATTTAAGTGCCTCAAAGGAAATATTTAAATGTGAGAAAAAGAGAAACCTTAAAAAATGCACTACATAGCTCGCTCGCTGAGTTAAGGCGTTACCATGTGGGCGCAGGTCGCCAGCAGTGGTCGTGAGTTCGAGTCCAGCTCACGACCCTCTGCTGCATGTCTCTCTCCTCTGTTACCCCCTTTCACACTGTCTCTCCCTCTATCAAAAAAATGGAAAAAACTCCCCCAAAATTTTATAAAAAATGGACTGTCAAGAAAAATCCCTTAAAATAATTGTCAAAATCTGGCAGGAAACTTGCCAGAAAAATGGGATCCTGTAACATTCAAGAACTGTAAAAATGCTGAAAAAAATGGAAAATAATAATATCAAACATAAACACAATTATTTTTCAAATAACAGAAAAGATCTGTAAAATAATAATTTAAATACATTAAAAACTTTGTAATTTTATTCTTTTATTATTATATTTTTGTGTATTTTAATATATTACTGTTTACAAAAAATATAAATGACTTATGTGCACATTATTTTAATTTTGCCCTGATTTTTTATGGTTAATATGTAAATTAATACATTTTTTGTGTTTTTATCTGTAATTTAACAAAACACAAAAAAAAAATTCAATTTTTATTTTTCAGTCCTTGATATACTTATGTTTTAAAATAACAGATAAAAAACATTTCTAAATAGTGTAATTTTATGGCCAAACATTGTAAAAGAACATAGCACCATTTGTAAAAATACAGATTTTTTTTTGTTATGTGGACATTATTTAGACATTATTTACAGTTTTAGCCTGTTTATTTATGGTTAACATGTAAATTAACAGTGTTTTCTGTGATTTCTTTAGTTATTATTTGTAATTTAACAAAACAGGAAAATAAATACTACTATTTTTTATCCACAATAGGCATATTTTTTCTTCCAAATAACAGAAAACATCTGTAAAAAAAAATCTTATTAAATTCTGTTTTAAAATTTAAAAAGGTGTATTTTCAGGTCAAACTACACACATAATACAATAATAAACTGCAAAAAAAAATCTAAATACTATTTGTAAAAATACAGATTTTTTGACATGTTTTACAGTTTTGGCCTGTATTTTTATGGCTAACATGTAAATTATTATTTTTCTGTGATTTTTTAAAACTAGTTTTTACATTAAATTAAACAAAAACCAAACAGAGACAATCTGTAAATTAATAGTAAATTGTTTAAAAACTTCATTTTTATTTTTTACAGTGTATGGTGTCCTATTTTAGGTTACGTGTCCATTTCTGGTGGTGATTATCTTTTAATATTTAACAGCAGAGTTGTGTCTGTTATTACAACTAAATGAACAGAACTCAGAATATGCAAACAGCTGCGTTCATATCTACTTTTAAATCATGTTTCTGAGCCGAGTGAGAATCCATCAGCCCAGCATGGACAACTCTGTGCCCTCAGCAATTCATGAAGCAGCAATCTGCTTGATTACTTAACCACATTAGCACTTATCCAATCACACAATGGGAGAACCAAATTGGGGCCCAAATCACGCCACAAAGCACACAGTCGAGCTATTGAATCAGTCTGGCTGCCCTCCCTCTTACATCACACTCATCACGGCCCAGAATCCAGGAGGACTCCAGAAATGCCCAGTGTGGAATCCATCAGCTTATCTCCACCTTATCTCTCTGGTCCGCATGCCGACGCTCTGAAACCCGCTGATGCTGCTGCTTTATGACGGGCGTCTCCCACTCCGGCTGTGGAGGTGGAGTGTTTTCTGTGTAGGAGGGGAAACGTTTCAGCACCGGTTGCTGCAACGCTCTGCAGGGGAAACTGCAGAGGAGCCGGTTGAAATGGAAACCCCACTGTTGCACCTTCACATTCAGGTAGAGGTGCCAGTAAATATCAGCAGACAGCTTGAAAACAAACTGGAGGTGGTGGAAGGAATATTCAGATCCTTGTAAAATGTAAAAACACTGAAATTACAAATGAGGATAAATCCTACTTAAGTAAAATTACATAGGTGTAAGCAGCAAAATCTAGGTAAAGACTGATTTTGACTGATCTGACTGATATTATATTTGGAATTATTATATAATTGGGCTGCACAGTGGCTCAGTTGTTAGCAGCGTCGCCTCAGAAGATCCCTGGTTCACGTCCCGGTTGGGACGCCTGGGATCTTTCTGTATGGAGTCTGCATGTTCTCCCTGTGTAGTGTGGGTTTTCACTGGGCTCTCCAGCTTCCTCCGAGGTCCAAGAACATGCTGAGGTTAATTGATGTTTCTAAATTGTCTGTAGGTGTGAATAAGAGTGTGCTTGGTTGTCTGTCTCTATGTGTAGCCCCGTGATAGGCTGGCGACCTGTCCAGGGTGTCTCCTGCCTTCGCCCTGAGTCGACTGAGATAGGCTCCAGCCCCCCCACGACCCTACAGAGGATGAAGTGGTGTACAGATGATGGATGGATGGATGGATTATTAGCTAATTAATAGTGCAGCATCAGTGTGTCAGCAGCATGTTACTGGTGTAGCTGCTGTATTTTAAACTACTTTATATCCAGTTTTATATGCAGGAACATCAGATAAATGTAAACAATCTAAATCTGCTTGTGGATTTTGGACTCTAATGTTGGATTCTTGGTGAAATATAAGATCATTAGAACATTTATTGAAATAAAACTAAGTGAGAAGTTTGTGGAAAAGTCACGATTTGCCGGAGCTGTTAACAAATCATAGTGTAAATTATCTAATAATCTGAAATGTGACTCCCACTACACACTTGCTTTGACTTAACCTTTAACTGTGCTGTATTGTAAAAGCTTGTCATATTATTCACTGTGTAAAATCTTCATTTTTAAAGGAGGAGAAAGTCCAATATTTCCCTTACATAGAAATACTAGAATAAACTACTTGACCTCTGCAAACAGAACAACGTCTGAAACATTCAGGACTCCAGCTCTGTTTTTTAGCTACAGGAACTTAAGTTTTTACTAATATCTGCAACAAAACACCACTAGACTCGATGTGGGAAGAACAGAACATCAGGTTCATTGTAATCAGGCACTTTATTACTATTTTAAAGAAACCTTTTATAAATAGGAATGACACAAAAGACATTCCTGAGCGTATGACTAATGCAACCTTTAACAAAGACCAGCTGACATTCCCTTTAGAGTTTAGTTATTATCTAAAGTTATTATTTAGTTATTAGTTTTTTTCTCGATCACTTTTGCAGACTTTCTGCTTTCCCTCGTGTTGATTGGCTTGATGCGTCCAAGTACCACTTTTGCAACCCTGACTCTATTAATAATATTATTTATAATCATATATCAGAAGCAAACTCCTATGTCTGCCTTTGTACCAGTTTGTGCCTCTTATGTGCCATTACTAATATTTTTTGTCCCAGAGTCACAGAGCTCAGAGACCAAGTTTTGCAAAAATGCTACTAAAAACCTGCTAATCTGCTGTTTAACTACAATTAGTGCTGTTGTGAAGGCATTTCGTGAAAAAGAAACTCTTTAAACACATATAAATCAAAGAAAAAATGCCTGTCACACACAAAAAAGTAAACTTCTTCCTTTAAACTGCATCTCTTCCTCTTAATCCAAGCAAAGATCACAAACAGAACTGAGATATTCCTTTATAATAGTTGCTATAATTTACACTTCGGGCCGATAGTTAAAGTGAAAACCACTGATCATGTCAATACAATGCAACGCTCTTCAGTCCAGGCATTCACATGGATGCAAATTTGATGCGTACCACTTATTTAAAGTTGTTGCAGACCAAGTACACCTCATACATGGCAGATTCCTTCCCCAGAAAGACCATGCACCCAACAACACAGTCAAAAATGCAATGGAATGGCTCGAGGAACATGACCAAGAGCACCAAAGTTCTACAATTCTATAGTTTCATTTAGCAGACGCTTTTATCCAAAGCAACGTACGTAGATAAGTAGGCGGGGCAGCATTAAGGACCTCACCTAAGGGTCCTCACTGGACACCTGCGCCCTGACCAGGATTTGAACCACCGATCTCCCAGTGTCAGGCTCTCCAGCTGCAAATCAAAATCAACGTGCTGACACGGCCTTTAAACTCGCTATAGTCCAATCTAAGTGAGATGCACCGCAGCAAGTTCAATCCACAGATGCACCAAAGATCCAGCCCCAGACGTTTTCTCTACCTGTCCAGGGACAACAGATGCAAATTAGCTGCTGGCTAACTCGGGTGCAATTACTTTAAATTGTGCGCTGTCCCTGTAAAAATAAACGAAACAAAACACCACATGACACCCACAGAAGTCTCGTCTCGATGCCTCCTACAGGTCAGAGCTGGTTTCTGGACGTACACAACATTAACCTGATGGTTTTAATGTTGTGGCTGATTGCTGGATATTAATATTGACGATCATCCTTTGAATATTTCACATTTTCCAGCCAAATATTCGAAGAACTTGTTGCTTGTGTTTGACAAATGAGTGTGGACACATGCCAGCTGAGGCTGCCCAGATTACACAACACAGTCACAGCTTGACAACAGCCGTGAACAAACTACCAACTATTGATTGTGAAACTAATCTAATGGTAATACATGGGAGGCACAACCTGGAGCTCGGCCTTTTAAACTCTCTGCTGTCACAGAATATAATTTACATGCATAGCTCAAAGGAAATATGTGTTCAATCCTGAGCTGCTTGTGAAACCTAGAGACAGACTCTTCTGTCAAATGACAAAACCACTCATTAAATCCAACGATTTATACAATATGACTTGTAAATAACAGGCTCTCCCAGATCTGGCAGCCGACGCTACATGCACCTGTTTCTTAAACGCTTCACAGAAACATGTGTTCAGTACAGGAGGCTCTGACGCGGCACTCACACTACCTGTTGGAGCAGTTTCTTGGCATTTGATTGTGTCTGTTCCACGGAGCAGCAGGAATTACTGAGCTCTCTACGCGACGTGCTGCTGAACAAGCTGCAGTTCCCACACTTGCTTTGCAAATATGGAAAGTTGGTGGTTTCATATTCTAAAAATATCAAAGGTCTGGAGACTCGACACACTTACTTACTTTCATGGCAATAAATGAAACTTTAAGAGATAAAGAGCCATTAGACATGTGTTCAGTATTCACACACACTGGTGCCATTGAAGCTGCAATTAAAGCTGCAGCAACGTGTAAAGACATTAGCATAACAAAAAGATTTCCATGAGAAGAATTAGAGTCCTGCAAGTTACAACTAACTTCAGATTCACAATACCAGCTGCATAATAATATAATAATAAACTTTAATATCCCATCTGAGACCATAAACTGCAGGAATTACTGCACCTATGTATGTGGCATTCAGTTAAAGAAGCTAAAGTTCCAACACTTGCTTTGAAAATATGGAAAATTGGTGTCAGATGGTGTAAAATTCTAAAAATATCAAAGGTTTGGGGACTAGACACAGTTTGTTTTATGGCAATAATCTAAATTCAAAGTGACAAAACCCATTTAAACCCATTAAAATCCATTCTTCAAACACATTGGTACCATTAAAGATGCAATTAAAGCTGCAGCAACGTGTAAGTAATACATCATCATAACAATAAGAAGAATCACCATTTTTACAAGAAGAATTCAAGTCCTGCAAGTGAAAACTAACCTAAACTTTAGATTTCTAATCCCAGCAGAATAATCTGAACTTTAAGAGGTAAAAACCCAGTGGGCACAACCAAACAAAACGCTGCCATTAAAACTGCTATTAAAGCTGCAGCAACATGTAAATTCATTAGCATAACAATAAGAAGAATCAACACTTTTATGAGAAGAACTCAAGCTTTGCAAGTTAAAACTACTCAAACTTTATATTCCCAATCCCAACTGTGCTTGTCATCCACTTACCAACTTCAATTTACCATCTAAGACCACAAAGAAGCGGGAGTTACTTTGCTCTTATATTTGAAATTCTGTTAAAGAAGCTAAAGTTGCTGCATTTGCTTTGAAAATGTGAAAGCTCGGTCTAAAATTCTAAAATAATTAAAGGTTCTGGGGTATAATGTGCACTAAGGAACATGACAGAGTCTCTTTTGTGGCAATAATCTAAACTTTACATGGTAAAAACCAATTGGACACGTGTTAAGGGAAGTTTTTCCAAACACACTGGTGCCAATTAAACCTGCAACATGTACATTCATTAGCATAACAATAAGAAGAATCACCATTTTTACAAGAATAATTCAAGTTTTGCAATTCAAAACTAACCAAAACTTAAAATTCCCCATTCTAGCTGGATTTATCATCCCTTTTCCAACTTAAATATCCCATCTGAGACCACAGAGCAGCAGGAATTGTTGCGTTCTTGCATGGGACATTCTGTGAAAGAAGCTAAAATTTGCATACTTTCCTTGGAAAATATGGTAGATTGATGTAAAATTCTAAAATAATTAAAGGTTCTGGGATATAATGGCCATGACAGAGTCTCTTTTGTGGCAGTAATCTAGACTTTACATGATAAAAACCAGTTGGACATGTGTTGAGGGAGGTTTTCTACGAGCACACAAATGCCATGAAAGCTGCAACAGCATGCAAATTCATCACCATAACAACAAGAAGAATCAAGAATGATTCAAGTTCTGCAATTCAAACCCAACCAAAGCTTCAGATTCCCAATCCTAACTGGATTTGTCATCTCCTTAACAACTTAAATACCCTATCTGAGACCACAGAGCAGCAGGAATTATTGCATTCTTGTATGTGACATTCTGTAAAAGTGGCTAAAATTTGCATACTTGCTTGGAAAATATGGTAGATTGATCCAAAAATCAGCAAAATGCAAAGGTTTGGGGATATAATGTGCGCTAAGGGACCAGACAGAGCTTCCTCTGTGGCAATAATCTAGACTTTAGGTTATAAAGAGCCATTGGACATGTGTTCAGCGTACATCATGAATGTTAAGTGAGGTTTCCTCCAAAGACACATTGGTGTCCTTGAAGCTGCAACAGCATGTAAATTCATCAGCATGACAAGAGGAAGAATCAACATTTTCATGAGAAGAGTTCAACTTCTGCAACCAAAACTTCACACCGGACAAGCCACCCGCTCACCAACTTTATCATCCCATCTGAGACCACAGAGGCCTGCAAAGCCTCCATATTAAGTGACCTACATTCGGGCTAATTGCAAGTTCTGCACATTACATATGCACACACACGCCAACTGCATGGCAGGGCTGGCACTAAAAGCTCCAAAGCCCTGCTTGTTGGGAGTCAGGCCAGACCCCCTCACATCACCATGGAGATGGCCCTCCATTGTGGGCTGAGAATTAATGCACTTGAGGGGTCCTGGCGCATCTACAGTCCTGGTGCAAGTGTAAAGGGGGGTTCATTCATGAGAAACACAGAAATTATAATTCCTGCTTTTGGTTTGAAATGCAGGAATTTTAAACTTGTTTCAGCCTCACACTGAAGAAACAAACCCGTGTGCGTAATTACAGTGTAAAAATGCGCAGAAAATCACTGGTTACACTGGGAGAGGCTGCAGCCATTACATGAGTCAAAGTGCCACACACACACACACACACACACACACCCGTTTGGTTTAAACTGAGCAGAAAAAACTCTCATCACTGTTCCTGCAACAGGTGCAACAGAAACTGGGGAGAAACTTACCTGAAACCAAAAGTTTTACGCGCGTAAATTCACCAAACTACATCCGAGAGCGGGTAAAAGAGGCTGAGCTGGTTATAAATTCGTGTTTCATCGCCTCCCTGCGCTGCGGATCATCTTAATTCCCAGGATCGTCGCTGGTGCTGGGGAAACCAGGTAGCAGCTGGAGGTTTGGGAGTGGCTGGCAGCTTTAGGATTAACTCCTTCCTTCCCTCGAGAGAGGCCAGCCAGACTGCGCACTGCACTTCACAAACCTCAAAGCCGGTAACTAACCTCTCCAGTTTTTACGCGCACAGCTCCAAAAGTTACCCAAAGCGTCAGAATGTGAAAGTCATACACACCCGCTAAAAGTGAATCCTCTGAAAGTTTCGCTGAGCAAAATCGAGATCTTGAATCAGCTGCTTTCCACTGAGGCATTCAAGGAACACCTCTTTTCTGCCATTGAAGGGGACGAGCGGCCATTCATATGCTGATGAGCTGGCACACACACACTCTGAACTCGGGCGATATGGTGCTCCAAGTCCTTCACTGCGAAATGTGTCACAACCAACAAGCAGCTCGGATTTAAACCTAATCTGATCAAATCAGCGCTGGGATCTGTTTCCTCAAGTGTTAATAAAAGAGAACTTCCGCCAACTTTACGCATCGTCTATTTACAGGTGTTAGGGAACAGTGCTGGATATGCAAAGAAAAGAAAGTTGCTCCACAGAGAGCTGTGCAGAGTCTGATAAACTGTCTCAAGTGATGTAAACTACAAATTTAAATAAAATAAAATTTTAAAAAATCTGCAAGTGTGCGCTGTAAAAAAAAAAAAAAAAAAAAAAAAATCTGTACAAAAAAACAGACAAATAATACAAACCAAAAAATTACAAATGTGCCAGAAAAAAATGTTAAAAAAAGTGGAATATTGTAACATTTAACAACTGTAAAAACTGTGAAAATACCTGTAAAATAAAATGCTTTGTTTGTTTTCAGATTTAAACACAATAAAACTGTGTCATTTCACAGCCACACACTATAAGAACAAATTACTTTTTGTAAAAATTCTGATTTTTTCTCTCAGTCAACATGTAATTTTCATTTTTTAAACCATTTTAATGCCTAATAAACATTAAAAATTAAATAATGTCAAGTATCTGTAAAAAAAAAAAAATCAAATTTAAGTGTGGTTAAAAACATAATTTTACGGTCACACATCATAAATTTAAAAAAGCAATTTATTATTTGCAAAAGTATAGATTTTGGTTTTTGTTTGTTTTTTTAATGGTTGACATGTATTTTCTTTGTCTTGTAATTCCACAAGGTATTATTTGTAATTTATTAAAAACAGTTAAAACAAAATAACATTTAAAAAAATCTTAATATGTGTATTTATCTTTAAAATAACAGCAAGTATATATTTTTGCTCATTTCAATACAGTAAAATAGCAAAATTTTACAGTCAAATATTCTAAAAGAACAAATTATCATCTGTAAAAAAAAATTCTGTGTATGTTACAGATGCTTTTATTTATTTTATTTTATTTTTACAGTTTTTTAAACATATTTTTCTGGCTGCCAGATTTTCATTTGTTTTTTAACTTTTTTTTTAACAGTTTATTTGGGCGTCAGATGCAATTCCATGGAAACCACTTGACTACACGGATTTTTCTAAAATCAACTGGGTGCATCATCGATGATTTAGGTTTGTCACCAATTAAAGAATCAATCAATCTTTATTCATAAGGCACTTTTTAAACAAATCGAATTAAGTTCAAAGGGTTTTACAGTCAATCGACAAAGCAGGCTAATGTAAATAAAAATAACTGAACAAGACAATATAAGATTAGCTGACACTGTCATAAAACACCCAAATGTCTCTCTCAGCTGTACCAGTTGAGATGCATCATGGGTAATGCAGGCAGCAGGTTTTCACAAGGAAGAGATGATGGTTATCTTTTAACTGTAAATATGCAACTTTCCACTACAGGAACTTTATGTTTCCATTGCGTTGCAGGTAACCCAACAGCTATGAGCGCAACATTAACTCCAAGTTTTCCAAAACAACGACAAACTGGATTTAACTCCAGTATTAGGAGCATACAGGAAATAGAACAAGAGAGGTTTGTTGTGTTAGCAGTTAAGGTGAATTTTACATTGCAGACGGCTGTTATGGAGAAGAAACTGCTACTAAAAAAACAGCCTAATGTTATGGTAATGCAACAATTACACCAAGAGGTAACTTAATACCACTTTATCTCCTTTTGAAGGGAGCTATTGTGCTTTTTTGCATTGTTGTGATGCATTGATGTCGATTAAATCACCCAAATTCACTTCAAAATCGACAGTAAAGTTCTACTTACCCATTAGTGCTAATTTACTACATGTTGTACTGAGTAATATCATTATAAATACTAACATAACACCCACAGAGACCAGTTTCCTGCACAATCCATGCATATAATTTTAACTTTTACTTTGAAACCCTTGAAATTTCGCATTTTTCAGCACAAAACTATCAGTTTTAATGGCATATGTTGATGTTTCAGCGTTGTTTCTTTGACTTTTAGAACTACTCATTCCATTACTGGCCCTAATTTTACCAGTTTGTTCTAAAGAAGAAAAGGTAGAAGCGTTAAGGATCATTTAGGATGTCGTCCAGCAGCTTTTTTTTTATGAGGTAATAATTAAACCCCACCCTTCTTAACTGTATTCAAGCCTGCACAAGATCCTAGTTCTGCTGGCCTCCCGTCTAGACAGCAGCTCGGCTCCACTCACGGGTTTAGATTTAAGGAAGAGCCCAGCTGAAGTCAAGATTTCAACATCTCTCAAATAAAACCAGTAATAGACAATGACAGCAACATGTTGCATCACTTTATATCCAATGTGCAACACCTCAGAAGGAAATGTTGCACTTTTTATTCGACTTCACCTGACAGCTGTAGGTTTTACGAAAGACAAGCTCTGGTGAGTTTATGAAATGAAAAAAATAGTGTTATTATATAGGTAATTATATAATTATATAGGGTTAGTCAATTTAAGTGTTCCTGTACTGTTGTTTTGCTCCTTTTACTTAAGTAAAATGTCTGAACTGAATATTTTCCTGCATTTTCACAACATACATTCATATCCACCCACTTTGAAACACACAGAAGCACAGAGAGTGAACACAATAAATCCTCCTATTGCATTTTAACTTCACCAGATTGGCATATCCAGTAATGAAACTGAGATTTAGACGCTGTACGGTTCTCCTCCCAGGTCTTCCGAGAGTGGGAAGTGAAATTAGTGGGTTTCTTCTGATAAAACATTGAGGACAGTTGAAATTTCTGCTGAAAACGAATCTTCTTGCAACCCTACTTGTGAGGAATTGCACCAAAAAGGTATTTTTCCCTCTTAGGTTACATGATTTGAGTGTGTTTTTGAGTGAACACAACATCTGAAATAATAATCTGGCATATAATAATATCAATATGTGTAGTGCAACATGTTATTTATCCATTAATTTCATTTCCTGATCAAATATTGGCAACTACTGATGCCTAGTGTCCACATGAGAATTACATGCAGACATATATGTGTGTATTTTTACTACAATCCAGTAAAAACCACTTGATTAAGCATTTCAATAACCATGTGTCTTTTCAAAACAACAAGTTGCAAAAGTGATGAGTTAGTTTTGTTTCAATAAACACTTAAAGAATCTGAAAACAAACAAGGAGTGTGGTTTACACCGATCAGCCGCAACATCATAACCACTGACAGGTGAAGTGAATAACATGGATCATATTGGTACTATGTGGGTCAGACCACATAAGGGGGACCAACACAATATTAGGCAGGTGGTCATAATGTTATGTCTGATTGGTGTATTTGTTTGCATTCATAGGATGAATAGACTTGGAAGTCTTACTGGAAAAGCCTCTAAGGTCTCTGGGAGGAGACTAACGCTATAGTTGACTGCCAGGACCATCCACTCTATAAGAAGTTTGATGTGTTCCCCTCAGGAGATCCTGTCAGGGCACTTTTTTTTAATCTTGGGCATTTGTTATGAATTTCAGACTTTTAGGGTTCCACACATAACAAACCTAAGGAACCATTCATGTTACCTGCTTTCTGTGTCATTATTCTTCATCAGAATAGTTTCTGGTTCGAACTAGAGTGGCTGAATTACTCCAGTATTACACAACTTGCCATTGAATTGTGTAACATAGAGGAGTTTTACAGTGTTTCAGCAGAGTCGCTGGTGAGCTGGTGTGCTCGAGCTGCAGCAAATGGAGTACGATAGGTGGACAAAGAGGCATGGACTTCATAGATCCTCACATCTAAGCCATTCTAAGGCAGAAAGGATCACTTTTACTGGGGGAATAAACTGTAAATATGCAACTTTGATACACTGAAATGAGTTTTCAGGGGCAGAACCAACAACCAACTCCTAGTCAGTGCTGCAAAACAATAAAACATCAAGTGGGATCAATACTTTTATGTACTGACACTTTATAGACAGAGGAGTCCGCCTATGCTGTAATATATGATGAAACTGCGCCCTCTTGTGGCTGGAAAACCTCACTGACACATTTCAACCTCATGCTGCTGCAGAATGCTGAATGAAAACAATGAATAAAGTAAGAGTCTTACCTCTTCAGTGGGAGGTGCGTCTGCAGGAGAAGGTGTTCTTGGAGTTTCATTCACACTCCACTGCCTCGATGCAAATACATCAGGTGGAGGAACAAGATCGTCCAGCTCAGAAATGGTGTCATATTCTGTGATTCTTATCTCTGGTATGGTGTCGTATATGAGCGGAGGGGGTAAAGGGAAGTCGAAATCCTCTTCATCCTCATAAATATGCGGCTGTTCCACTGTATCATCCTTCAGTGAGCTTTCTGCCTCTTCTATTTTGACCTTTGGCAGAAGATGAGGTTTGGCATACAGCTGCAGGACGTCAGTGTTTGGAGGTGCTCCTGTTGAATTGTGCATCTTCATGTTATCCAAAGTGGGTGCAAAGCTGCTGTTAGTCTCTTTCACTGTGTCACACGGCCTCACATCTGGTAGGTTGTCACAGAAACCGAAAGTAGAGAAGCGGTACGTTTCCCTGGAAGCATCCTGAGCTGGCACATGAAACACTTTACGTGGTTTTACATTCGTCACATCCGCCGGTGTGCTGTCAGTCTGTCTCTCAGGTTTATTCAGCTTATTAGGTGCAGCACAGACTTCAGCGAGCTCCTTCACATAGCGCGCAGGGACGTAAAAGGGCCTGGTGTGCTGGTCTTTGCGAACGTGCCACCAGTGCTCGTTAGTCTTGGAGACCAGGATGTAACTTTCATTGGGTTTGATGGACACGAGGCGGCCATCCTTCGCTTTGTACTCAAACTCATACTGCACCGACACAAGCTCCATGCTCCGGTGGCGCCTGAGTTAATGTGGATGCAGTCTTGACATCTTGGAGCTGGGAAAAAAAAGAGGAAATGGGATGTCTGAGTGGCTTTCAGAAAGTGGTCACTATACAACAAACAACAGAAGTGAGGAAACCCACGTGCAAAATCACTTGAATGTCAAATGATCCCCAACTGCATCAGCTCCCAGTCACTATTGTTTCTTTGCTGAACAATCAGAAACAAACACTTCAGAAAGACTAAACTGAAAACACAGACCCCACAGTAGAAACTCAGTGCAACAAAAGTGAATAAACCCATGATAACTGAGACAAAACTGAATAAACAGATAATATCCAATTAGTCTAACTGCGTCATCATGATTCTAAAATGACCTTCTAAGTATTGGACCTGTGCACCGTGTCCATCTGCATGTCTGCATCATGGCTCCACATGGAAAACAACTGCTGCAAGAACTGGAAAATCTCATCATGAGGCTTCACAAAGGAGAAAAAGGACACAAGAAGATTGGTGACCAATTAAAACCAGTGGAAACTCAACTGCAGCAGCAATCAGGACGTATAGAACAAGTCAAAGTACCACTAATCAGGGCTGCTGCAGTCACCCTTCTATAAAACAATGCCGTGGACAGTGCACTACTTGAGCAATCTAGCTCTGAAAAACATATGAGGCAGGGGATTCGGACTTGGTACAGGAGTTAACTGTGGAAATCAGAGTTGCTTTGATAGAAGAGTGAGATTTTTTAAAAGAAAATATTTTAAAATATAATTTAGAGAGACAATATTGAAAATTCAGGGTCCAAAGTAGAAGCTCAGTACAAAAAAAAGTCAATAAACCTGTGATCACTGAGCCGAAATGGAATGAAACTGTGATTTCTAATTGGTCAAATTGCATGATGGTGGTTCTAAAATGACCTGTGAACACCAGAGCTTTCTAAGTATTGTACCTATGAGCTGTGTCTATCTGCATGTCTGCATCATGGCTCCACATGGGAAGCAACTGCTGCAAGAACTGGAAAATCTGATCATGAGGCTTCACAAAGGTGGAAAAGGTCGCAAGAAGATTGGTGACCAATTAAAACCAGTGGAAACTCAGCTGCAGCAGCAATCAGGAGGTATAGAACAAGCCATAGCACCACTAATCAGAGCCACAGTGGTCGTCCTCTTAAAATAATGCCATGGACAGTGCACTACTTGTACAGTCTAGCTGTGGAAAACACAACAGGCAGTGCTTCAGGCTTGGTAAAGGGATTATGGGTGGAAGTCAGAGTTTCTCTTACAGCTCAGACACTGTGAAGGACAGTTCATAACGTTAGCCTCTATGGACGGCATCCAAGAATAACACCGCTGCTTGCTCTTTGGCAAAAACCTGCAAGATGACGCTTTGCTAAACGACCTGAAAAGAAGCCTGACGAATAGTGGGAGCACATTGTTTGGTCCAAGATAAATTTGTTCAGCTCAGATGGGATCCAACATGCAACATCTAACCCCGCCACAGTGAATGCACAGTCCTGACAGGTGGGAGTGTGACGATACGGGGCTGAATGAGGGCAAAAGGCATGGGAGAGATGACATTGATACCAAAATACCAGCTGACAGAATGACGCCCACTGTGCAGAAGCTTAGCAGAGGAGGAATATTCCAACATGGTAATGATCTAAAGAACACTGTCAAACCCACACAACAGTTTCTAAGGAAGACAAAAGTGAAAAGTGATCAAGTGTGTCTTCTGACGTCAATCAATTGGACACCTTTTCGGGGTGTTTTAAAGGCAAATTTAGAGCATCACAACCCTTCCAACAAAGAAAAGTTGAAAAAAACCATCTGTGCAACAATAATATCCTCTATAAATAAAGGTGGAAGTGTTAAGTTCCTACTTTGCGGCCTGTGCTTTTTATTTTAGTTAGTTTTTAATTTTGCTCAAGAGAAAACCCCCTACTGTTAAATTTAGTGATACATTTATGAATCATTTGACATTTAAATGATTTAGCACAGGGGTGGACTCCCTTCTGTGGTATACTGTAAATATTGACTTGCCTTGGCTTATATGGATAAACTGTAGGGCAACAGGCTGCTGAGCAAAGGCATGGAAACTGGTTCCAGACTGAAAATTACATTTCATACTTGTTTTGTGTGTCTTTTGTTGTAATTTTGCACCTCTCTATGATCCTTTTTTTGTTGCTTAAGGTCTATTTTTAGTTGTTTTGCAGTCATTTGGGTCCTTTTGTTGTCACTTTGCATTTTTCAACCTGTTTGCAGTCATTTCAGAACCACTTTAAAGTCTCTGTACCTCTTAGGCCCTTGTGTCTGTTCCCTGTGGGCTTGTCCAGTAATCCACCCATGGCTACTGTCTGATATTATCAAAAGAATGTGGATTTACAAGAATGGCCGATGTAGTTACAGTTTGGAGTTAAGAGTATCAACAAAAAGGCCTGCCAGAGATCAGAATCTCTATTTGTGTGCAAAGAACCAGACAGGAAGCTGCCTTCCATTTGCTGCAAAGCAACTTCAACCCAAAAACTTGCTCACCCAACGTCTAAAGATGCAGACTGAAAAATGCTTTGCCACAAAACAGGAAGCCTGCACCGACCTCCACTCAGCGTCGGCGCGACGTCACCTGGCAATCTCAGTTTGCCTTTTCGGGCATTTTATTCTCCATGGAGCACCACTTGGGTTGTTAATGCTGCTTTATTGTCTCCTGAAGCACATATAAGACAAAAAACATATTAACAATGACTATAAAACCTACAGAATGTGATGGGGAAGAGCTCGTTCAGATGCAACAAGTGCAAATTTGTGTTTTCAAAACACACTGTAAAGCGCTTTGGATACCACTAAGGTAGGAAGAAGCGCTAACCATTTTCCATGTACCATTTTTGTTGTTAAATCCCATAATATTTACATCTTTAATGGATGTTAGTTAATTTCAACACGTTAAAACCATACATGCATCGTACAATTCTTAGAAAGATGCAAATGAATATAGGATAAGGAAAATAAAGAGTTTAAATCTACTTTACTAAGCTTTCTTATTCATTACCAAGTTAAATTCACCTCACAATATCATATTTGGCAATTCAGCATCATTTTACAAAAGAAGAAGCAGGTTGGTGCAACTTAAAAGAATTGGAATACACTTTAACGCTAATAAATACAAACTCAGTAATGAAAGAGATCTAATGCTGAAGTTTCATACCTTGAGGTTTAAGTGTGGGATAATAATTCATCTACTTGCCTGATTTTGTTTCCAAAAACTCCCCGTCATTAGATGAAGTCTTGAAGTTTCTACACAGCCGGCTGTTCAGCTGAGCATGCACTGTTTCTGCTCGCCTGCTTTTGCTCTTATTTCCTGTTCTGCGAGCCTTTCGTGACTCTAACGACAGAGCAGCCGGTGAGACACCGCTGCACCGAAGCCACGAGAAATGGGAAGTCTGATTTTAACCACACTTCCCAGTGTATTCTCGATACTGTGCATTCTTTTTATGGCACCTCGCTGTCAGAGGGTGGACTGGACGGAGTGACAGGGCGGTGATTCACTGTGACATAACGACGTGGCAACACTAAAAATAATACATAATAAAAACAATATAACTAACTTCTAAAACTTCTCACAAAAAAATGCAAAATTAACACTTTTAACGTCACATTAAAGAAGAGATACAGTTAATATCTGTATTTATTTTAGGCTGTTTGCATTTGCAGCTGAATTAAATAAGATATTATAAGAATATCTCTCTCTGTGTTTGTATGTGTGTTTATCAGTGCTGCAAAATGAAAACTGCTCCACGGTGTTTGTAGCATGAGTGCACCCTCTGTTGGATCTGTATGTCAAATACAAGAACACATTCATCAAAGATATAGTTATAAATGTACAGCATGCTCATAGAGTATCAGAAATACAGAACAAGGTGTGTTTATTACTATTTAAAATGATCTAAAATAAGATTTACTGAAATATTGTGTTAGTAACAGAGTAGCAGTGGTTTCCTGTATACACTTCGAACAAGATATATGTAGTGAAATACAAACTGGTGAAGGGGAGACGAGATATTGAGCATTCTTGTAATTTATGTTGCTTAGGAAATTAAATTAGCTGTAGCTTCTTTTATTTAAATTAGTCATATCCGTTTTTTCACTGGAATTAAATTCGTCATATTTTGTTGTGTTTACAAAATAATATTTTTGGCTAAATGTTAAACGTTTTATGCACAGAATGTTGTTGGAAATAATTAGAATAAAGTCAAACTTGTGTATTTTAAAAGGAAATTGGTTGTGTCTTCTTTTGTTGATTAAAGAAACCGATGCTATGAATGGGGGGAATTCTAAATATTTTTTTAAAAAGTGGTTGTCATTAATTATTGCTATTCCAATAATAATAATAATAATAATAATAATAATAATAATAATGCATTTTCAGTGGGGTGATGGCAAAACTAAACAAAGCAAGGCAAAATTAAGGTGAAATTAAGATTAAGATGAGGGAGGTAAAAAAGCAATTTACCAAAATCTATAAAATAAAATAATATAATGTCAGCAATATAGTCTTAAAAACAATAAAAGGCTTAACAATCAATTAAAAGTATTCAGACACGAAATATCCTTTTACTTTATACATCTTTGTGTGCGTTTTTGTTGTTTTTCACGCTCTCTGGTTGTAATTTTGGTGTTTTTTGTTGATTTTATGATGACACCGTCTTTCATACTAGTTTGTTATGTAGCAAGCAGTGTATATACGTCACACACTGACGTAAATGCTACTAGTATGTAGTCCGGAAGTTGAAGTCACATACATTTAGGTAAAGTTTGACTACTACTATACGTCATTTCTTAGATATTAGGTATGTTCTTGTTGACATTGTTAGAACCCCATCAAGTAGTTTATGTACATCATCCACTGACGTATATTCTACTATCCGCATGTAGTCCGGAAGTTTAACGCAAGAGCTTTTACGTGAAACTCACTGCTTCTCGTCTTCCGTGTAATTGTTTTTCTTTCGACAGCATTACAAGCCCCGCACGAGGCAGGGCATCAAAAAATTAGATTGAACTCATGTTGTTCCTCTCCACGGAAATCTTTAGTAAAAGGCGAAAGATTTATACGATCTGAAGAGAAACATGAGCGTACAACTTTACAATGATAGAGTGGAGGGAGTCATTCGCGGACATACAACCTACACTTACGGTTCTTCCGACTGGCGTCTACAAAATATTCAAGTCGTATATAATACACTCTTATTAACAAACGATGTGGATAAGTATATAATCTTTAGACGTTTTAATAGAAAAAAAGCTTTTACAAACATTTTAAATCTACCGCGCGGTGCACCATGGGTAGCAGCGTGTTGCTTCCTCGTAACAAACCGCACTTGGAGAGTTTTGCTAGCTCTCTAACTCGGCGAAATCAAATTATCTGCTAAACGAATTAACAAGAAGCCTAATAGTGAAATAAAAACAGACACAAAGTGAAAATAGGATAAGATAATCGGCATGGGAAGCACACGCATGCGCTGTAGAGCCACAGAGGCTAACGCTTCCCTCTTTCCTCCTCCCTGCACAGAGTTGTAAAAGTTTAATCTGCACAAACATTTTACGAAGAAACATCCATAAAGCGCTTTACCAGTTAAAAAATAACCGTACCTGACAAATGGAGAAGATTACGCCATATAAACTGCATCACAGCCGCTATTGTTTAGTCAATCAATGAAAGTTTGGAAATACTGAGAGGAATAAAGACGATTAAGGGTTCCAAAGTCCCCCCCAAAAAATAAAATCAGAAGGGTTTTAACGCAATGTTTTTAATGTTATTATTATGTAAGAGGAAGAAACTGCAAAGAGACAAAGAAAATCACTCTTTGCTTGAACTAATCACAACTAATGTCCACTTAAGAGAAGATAGAAGTCACTGGTTTATCCCATGAAGACACTGTTGCTGGTTACTTTAATTAGAATCCTCAGTACAGGACCAAGTAGGACCTCCAGTGACCCAGATCCCTCTTAGGTTTACTGTGGTTTATGCAGGTGGATTTAATGTTTTGGAGTGTGGACCACTAACGCACATCACTGAATTAAAGTGCTTTATTGAAGAGGCCTTGTCTTGATAATGGAGCCTATGCCAAAATCAGACCTTTATTGTTTAGGCTGTGAGTTTGTACTGCATGTTCCTGTTAAAATATCACACAAGCAAACCTGGGACCTAGCATGGAAAAAAAATCATAGAGTGTGAGGATTAATGGGGCACAATGCTTCATTTTTACCCTATAAGTTTCCCTGTCGCCATAAAAACATGAATTAACTGTGCTGGAGTTGAGTCGACTTTTTGGTTTTTGAAAGCGTAAAATGATTAAACTAATCCAACTTTACAAAACAAGTTAAATCAACTCAAGATCTTAAGGGGAATCAGCTAGTTTTATAGTGTAGCTGATTCCCCTTAAGTTACAGGCAACCTTGCTTTTATCATCCTTTAACTCTGAAGACGTACAGCCTCAGGTGTTGAAGCCCTTTTAGACCAACGACAATCTGTGACGCTGTTTTTGGTTTAAACCTACAATCTATGAATGCAGGAACTAAGCTCAGTATTAACTTTTGTCACTGTTTCAACTGTTTTAACTAAAACTAAATTCAACATGTACTAAAGACATGCAGCAAGTTTCCACCATGTTTGTTTTATGAAACCACCAAAAAAACAAGCTTCAAGAGTTTTAAGTCTAACGATGCATCCGGGGAAATTTAGTTTCTTCTCGACTTGATTGAATGAGTTGAATGGACTCATTTCATAAGAACTTTTGTTTTCAGGTTCTAAAGTGGTCTGAATTTTTTTTTTAAAGGACCTTTTTTATATTCAATTAACTACAAATGAGCAAAACTCAAACTTAAAACTAAAAAAGATAACTTGATTTGACTAAATCATTTCAAGTTTTACAGTGTAGCACTTTACAGATTCACTCAGTTGTGATTATGTGTGTATTTTTACCATAATTTTAACTTATACATCGTTAGAAGGCACAAAAACAGCTGTTCATAAGACACTGCTGCACAACGTTGAGCATCTTCCAAAGCGCAATGAAGTCAAACCGACTGTACCAGTTTCTCAAGCTCCTAAAATAAAGCAATGCCTTCAGGCGTGTTTTTAAAATTAAAATAGTTGTGCCAATTATCTTGTACATGCAGTGAAGTCTTGACACTTCAAGCAGTTGGCTGGCCTACATGTCATTTACATACACAAACATTTTGGAGTATAGTTTCCCTCAAGTAAGGCTAGTTGAAAAAACACATAACTAGTGGACCATTCAGTGGCTGTGATTGATACCTACACATCTCAAGAAAGTGTTTTGTTTTCACCTCCTCAAGTTGGATTTTGCACACGAAAACTTCACATTTCAGGTTTGACGTCCAGAAAAAAAACCCGTCCAACTTAGAATAAAGCAGTTTTTAATTTTTTTAACATCTTGTTGTGAAGAAAAGTCACTTGTAACCACGTTATGGCACAGCAGAGTTTGGTTAAACTCTCAACATACAAGAGAAGTCTCACATTCTTTGTAGTAATATGAAAAAATACAAAAGTGAACAGTGACAGTATGGTTACCATCCTCGTTTCCTAAACTCGTCACGAAAGCACACTGAGTAAGTCACAATCAGTATGTTAGAAGAAACAACAGACAAATGGCAGTTTTGTGCAAAAAAAAAACAAACATCAAAAATACTGGACATATTACAAAATACAGCTCTCAACATCAAACCGGAAGGGCGCTCTGTGTGAATGTAAAGACACAGTAAAATAATCAGCTCTGCAGTATCAACACCACTCTGAACACAATGTAGTTTTACTTCAGCTTCTTTATCTTGGTAATAAAAGAAACCAGGACTATTGTAAACCTCTTCCTGTCTGTTAGAACAGGATGATGCTACCGACATATTATTTAGCAGCAACGCTAGTTTACAACAGTTTTAAAGAGGACATCCCATCTTTGGCCCACAACATGAAAACTTATCACCTTGGTCCATCAACATCCAAAAGGATTGATTGGTTTTTACTTTATCTTTTGGTCATCGGTTCAAATATAAATATAGTTTCACATTTTAATACAAAAAATAAGGCAGATTTCACTCTCTTAAATTGTTATTTCGTCTTTCTAAGGGTGGGATTCGTCATCCCACTGTGCTTTTTTTCACTGAACTCAAAGCCACACGTTGTGTAATCGCCCATATTCTTGAAAAAGATGGAGCAGCTTTTCCGCTTCGTCCTCCTCCAAGACCGTATCAAAGGGCTTCTTGTAAAACTGATTACTTAAAAAGTGCCCGCGTGCAGCTTTTCACCCGGCTCTTCTCAGTTCATATGGCCTTGACATCTATAAGGTGGCCATGCTGGGCGCCCTGCCTCAGGGTCTTGATCCCTTGCAGCTTGCGGCCGTGGAGTGTGAAGCGAGACCAGGCGGCCAGCTGGAGCAGGGCGCAGGTGATAGGCACGAACACCAACATGTAGAAGCAGCCCAGGCGTAGAGGCGGAGTCCCTGAGCTAGAGGCGGCGTTGGACATCGAAACGGAGTCCTTCACGGGCTCCCTCTCAAAGATGTCGTAACCTGGGGGAGAGAGATCCAAGATGAGGGAAGAGCAGCGCACATGTTTTGACATTTTGCAAAGAAACTGTCCTGCAAAAATCAAGAACATACTAAGAATCAAACTACTAAAGAGGATTAAAACAATTAAAGTGTTTGGCTGTGGATGCATGGCCAAGCTGGTGAGGCAACACAAAGAAAATCATACTATTTTACCTTTAAAGAGCAAAATATGCCTCCTTACTGAGAGTTAAATAAGAGGAAACACTCTCATATCTTTAGGCTAATTATGAAGCTACAGCAAAGACATAATTAAAGTCAATTCAAGCTTTCTAAATCTGCGTGGGAGCTAAATGTCGTCATCCACCCAAGCCTCTAAGCGCCCAAACAGACCCCCTGGGGGACTGTGTGAAATGTCTGCATGGCTCGACTCCACACACACTAGGACAACAAATAATTCTTAAAACAGATGCTTGTTTTGAAGGGAGGTTGTGCAAGGAGAATTTCCATCATCCACGCCTTTATCATTAATCTGTAAAAGAAATTTAATTAAAGCTGCTGCTGCCAGACTTTGGAGGAGCTTTGACTTAAGCAACCGATAACATCATTCTGTCCACAGATCAGTACCGTCTCATCCAAGTCTTGGCAAGAGAGTAAATATACGTATTTCTAAACTATTAAACTATTCCTTTAATTAAAGTTGCAGTAATTTATTGTTGGCTGTTAGACCAGTTTGCACTCTGGTGGAAAATAATATTGCGATCAAAGAAGAAAAAAAAAAGACAAGAGTCACTCCAACTGTCTCCAGATGGGGAAAGGAAGAAAGCAACTTGTTTTTCTTTCCAGTCGTTCCTAAAGTGTTTTATAACAGCCGAGGATCAACACACATGAAGCAAAAACCAGCAAAAAATCTTAACATATTAAACCTTAACCATGGAGGAGGAAAGACCAGAAGAGCTGTTTCACACTGCAATTGAATACATGATTGGAATTTTAATTAAAGTAATGTAAACCCCTACATTTTACCAGAGAGGCTTTTGTTTAGTCTCAACCAATCACAAGAAAGACACGTCCCTTTCTGTCAAGTTCAACTTGTTGTTCAAGTTACGTTTGTTTTATCTCCATAAGAGATGTTCATCAGCATCATGAACAGTTAATACATTCCCTCATGTACACACTGATCATAGACAAGCTGGAATTCTACTAATCTGTCAACTGAGCCTGTTGATACTTTGCTAGAAAGACGCATAAATGCAGCTACTTGTAATTGTCCTTTGAAAAAACCTCATCATTTGTGTCCCTGTGGGAGCAGAGAGTTTCAGCCTGTACCTGTGTAAACACATAGCAGCCAGGTGCCGATGAGTGGGGCGAAAGTCTGGCCGGGTTTGGTCACCAAGGCAACCATCCCGAAGAGCAGAGCAGAGGCGGCCTGCTGACGTCGGTTTACCACGAAGTCCTCATCCACCAGATCGGAGATCACCAGTTTGAGCAGCTTGCAGGTTCCCTCTGTGAACACCCGGTTACTAGAAGGAAGACACGTCAAGTTAGTTATTAGAATGATGACATGAAACATAAGCTGTAATGTCATTGATAAAGCTTTTGTTGAGAGAAGTCTCTATGGAGGGAAAAGGTCACAGACTTAGGTGTGTCTTTGCGGGTGCAAAACCGCATTATATCATATGAAATTGAAACTTTAGCACCCGTGGCTGTGCTTTGTTTTTGCCAGCAGGTCAGCCTGCAGCTGAATGCTTGAGAGAGCTTTAACACCAGCCTGCTGTTGGTAGCTAAAACACCAGCACCCTTATTTGGCATTAATAACTGAACAAGATGACTGAGTGCCTACAACCCATAAAATATCAAGGACACCTGATATTAAAATGCAACCTCAACCTGATGAAGCTGACTCACCAAAAACGTTTGTACCGGCTTCTTTATTTTGTTTCTCAGTATTCTCTGTCGATTCTTTACACTAAAAACACTACATCTACTTAATACACCACTTCTTATTTCATCTGGTGTGGTCTCATCCATGTTTGCAAAGCTGCAGGGCTCCACATTAATGTCTCTTTGGCACTTTTAGTCCTTTGGAAAAGTAAATCTATCTTTCATTTGTTCTGGCACAAAAGCTACTTATCCATGTAAAAAACAATCATTTAGTTTCTCCTGTTGTTTCAAAAAGCAGAATTCAAATAAGAGATTCTCTGCACACAGAAAGTTGAATATTGTACAGATTGTGGAGCAAGTTTGTCATTTGGGGTTAAATAAATGAACTAAACATTCTTTAACAGGAAATGAGAGGGCAATATATAACCCTGCCACAATTATTACCTAATCTCCTTACTATTTTGCATTAATTGTTCGAATCATCTTCATTCACCTGTATAAAAACCACTGGATGAAAGTTTCAACCACTACTTCCTCGTCATTTTAAATCCCTTCTTCTGCTATGGTTCAATGGCACCATCTGTTAATCTCTAGGCTTTTAACTCCTAATATTTGCCTGACTGCACTTCAGTGAGCATCTATTGACATTAACGTCACAGATTTAGCTGCAAAGTCAAACACTTCAACGCCGCTGTGGGCACATTTTGTTATTAAGCCAAATGAAAGAGGAGATTTCAGTAACGTGGAGGAGGCAGTTTGTTGGATTTGATGCAAAAAAATAAGTGGCATTTTTGCGTATTCACAGTAAAAGTGGCATAAAGTGAAGCAAAATTAATATTAACTCAGTATTTGAGTACAACATGAAACAAATGTAGAGTTAACCTTGAAAACAAGCTGAGACAGAAAGAGCCCTTGACATCTCCCTGCACATGCAGTGCATAAATCTCATTCTACTGATGTGTGTTGTTGAGTGTTTGTGTATTCAGCTTTTAAATCATAAAAAAACAAGCAAACTAAAGTGCAAACTGTCACACATCCGATGCTTGACGCGTGTGCTGATGTGTGTGCAGGGCCGTACCTAGCAATGAAGATGCACAGCAGATAAATGTGGTCAGCCCCTGCTAGCAGCATAGCCACACTAAGTCCCAGTTTGAGCATAAATAGCCAGCGGATAACCTGGTAAACCCCATAACGCTGGCACAGTGTCAGGAAATACAAGTTGTTCAGGTGGGGGGCAATGTAAGAGATGCCTGTGTGGGAGCAGAAGCAGAGCTGAATTAAATAAAAAGACTATAAAACAGCAGAAAATCATCATTGTGAGAGAGAGGAAGTGGAAAAATGCCAAAAACAGTGCAAATCAATATAAAAAGGAATCTATTCTGTTTTAGCCACAATTAGATCTGCTGCTAAATTTACTCTACTCATTTAAAAATAATTTAATAGCATCAGTCTGTGTTCTCTAGCTTTCCTCACATAACAGTCTAACCCAGTTTAAAATACCAAATCACTCTTTCTTACTTTAATATTCCTTTTTATTTACATTTAACTTAGATAATTATTCTCTTGTTCTACAAAACAGAGATTAAGAAGACTTGTGAAGAATGTGTGAGTTATTTAATGTGGTTTAACTTCTTACCAAGCAGGATTGAACCTGTAGAGGCTGAGATGTTGTCAGACAAGAGATGCTCCAGGAACAGAGGGAAGAAGTTGCTGTTGAAGTGGCAGTGAAACACCTGCAGCGGGAACAGACGAATAGATGAGACAAAGAAATGCAACAAATTGAGAGGGATTTTCTAAAATAGCAGCCAAGTCTCCAAAGATTAAGGCATTAAGTGCTATGGATTAGAGTCTCAGGATGCGGGGTGGTTCATGTTGGCCTGATTGTTAAGTGTTTCGACACAATTTCCACAAACTATATTAAATACAAACACATATTTTTTGACAAGTACAGGATAATTCTTCTATTTAAAGTAGCAGGAGAATAGTTGACTCAATTGGGTAAACATTAGTTGTACTTACAATGTTATTTTTATTACTTTAATATATGCTGGTCTGTGGAAATAACAGCATATCAGTCATCCCTACTGTATTCAAGTGGACGTTTTATTATCTTACCTGAATAAGGTTCATCGACACAAACCACAAGAAGTTCTTGTGTTTGGACAGCTGCTTGAGATACTGTCCAATGGTGACAGGTTTGTCTGGATTGGTAAGTGGAGCGTGGCCAACATTCAGCCTGGAGCAGAGCGAAAGGAAGTGAAAGGAGTGAGAAAGGAAAACAACGGCTCCAAAAAAAACACCAAACCAAAATAACTTGCACTTTTCATTTCGTGTGAAATTCTTACTCTTTAAGTGCCGACGCCTCGTCTTGTTTTGGACGGACTTCCTTCTTAAAGCGCTGCTGTAGCAACCGAGACACCAACAAAAAGCCCAAGATGGAAAAAGCTGCCAGAGTCACACAGAAGAGACGGAAAGAGTAGAAATCCTCCTTGTCCCAGAAAGAGTAGGACAGAAAGACGGAGAAGGAGCCCACAGCGCTGAACACCGAGCAGTGGAAGTTGAGGCGCGTGCGATCGGTGGCGGACACGGCCAGGTCGGCCAGCAGGGCGCTGTGGTGGAGGTCCACCATGGTGAGGAAGCCGTCGTACAGACACAGGCAGAGCAGGAACTGGAGGCCCGGCCTGGCCCACGCCACCCAGAAGGCCAGGAAGGACAGAGCGAAGAGAGGGCCATTTGTGGAGAGGGCCTTCAGACGCTTCAGCACCACCTCTGGAGATGTGATCTGAGAGCCTGTCCTGGGTGGAAAAATAACAAGTTCTAGTACAAACAAACTGACTGCCGAGAAATACGTAACATAAATGAAATTAACACATTTTAACAGCAAAATGTAGCCCTGTCACAGTAACTAATCTCCTGATTATTTTGCATAACAGCTGGAATAATTTTCATTCACCTGTATATAAAAACAGCAAAATAAATCAAAGACAAATGTCCTACTCCAACCACTACCTCCACCTCTTCTTCTGCGATGGCTTAATGACACAATCTGTTTATCTAAAGGCGTCTAACTTGTAATATTTGCACAACTTCACTTCAATGAGCATCTATTGACATTAACGTCACAGATTTAGTTGCAAAGTCAGCACTTCAACACCGCTGTGGGCACATTTTGGTTTTTAAGCCAAATCAAAAAGGAGATTTCAGTAACTTGGAGGAGGAATTTTGTTGGATTTGCTACAAAAAATAAGTGGTGTGTATCATTTTTGCATATTCTCAGTAAAACTGGCACAAAGTGAAGCAAATTTTATATTTTCCCATGAAAAAATGTCTTGAACAAAGCACAATTTAACTTTTCTGGTACAAACAGACTGACGCTTCGAAACACAGTCAGAAAACACTGGAGTTCCAAATTAACATTCATGCGTACACAGAATCGAACAAACACCACCCCAAAAGGGTAAATAGTGCAGACTAAAAGAAGTGATAAGTTTCTAAGGCAAATAATATGATCTGCTTAGTTACAACACCACCTTATGATAATACAGTCAGTTTGCGTAACCATGCAGAAATGCAAACACAGACGCAGCAACATTGTTGACAATCAGCTCTGATGACGTGTTAACTGTGACGCGTCTTGTTGACGTTACTGCAGCTGATAAAAAGTTATATAAGAAATGTGAGCATGGAAACTTAAACATCTGTGACAGAGATGTCGGACGTGTATATGTGGGAGCTGCAGAGGCAGAAATCCACATTACATGGAAAAGTGATTTTAAGATCAGTTTATATAAAGAGAGAGTGTATCTAAATGACAGTGTATTATAGCTTAAAAAACAATTTTCTAATATGTCACTGCGTAGAAAAGATGCATTCAGGGGCGAGACGACTAACATTTATGGGTTTGATCATTAGCACTTCCCTGAGTTTTACGACGATAGATGGTTTTGGTTTATGCTGATGCACATTAAAGTAACTATATGATTTTTAAACTATAAGTGTCTGCTCTCGGTTTGTACTTTTTCAGAAGAAAAGGAAAAACTCTTTCAAGCTGTTCTCTTTTTAAAAATGTGCAAAAAACAACGTCCTTGTTAAAACCTGAATGTTACTGCTGGCATATGTAATATATCTTGAAGTAGGCTAAACCATAGGTCATTGTGTCTTACACTTTGCAAAAAAATTCTTCGTTTCTGAACAGATTAAATGACAGATTTGTAAGATGAAAGCCATAGGGCCCGACATGAACATTTTAGAGGCGCAAACAACAACAAAAAAGTCACTCAGAGGCACATTTCTACAGTGAATTTGAAATTAGTTTACTTTACATTTAGATTTAATATGAATTTAGTGAAGCATATAGAGTCGTAGCCCCAGCTCTGGTAATTAACTTGCTTTCCTGCAGTGTTTGGAATGTTTACGTGGCAGAAACATTATTTACTTTTTTTCCCCTCTGAGAAAAATGAGGAAGGAAGGACGAGTGAGACACTTACTGAGGAGAGCTGAGGAAAGAGCGGTCACTCAGCCAGCCGAAGAGAGGATCATTTAGACTGTTCCAGATAAGAAACACCGTCTGTGGAGCAGCAGAGAAGGTAGATAAAAGGGCAGTAATTTGCTATTTTAAACTTCAAACCATCAAACCTCTAAGAATTAGAATAACTCATGCTGGAAGACTATGGATCTAAATATCAGCCTCCAGACTCACATACGACTTAAACCACTGTTGACTCTTAGCAACACTAGAAAAGACTAACTGGTGCGATATTTCAGGCTTGTCGAAATGTAAATCATGTTTAACGGACACAGTTACAGTCCCAGGTTTGTTTTCCACTCACCTCTCCCACCCAGAAGGAGATTTTATCGATCTTGTAGATGGACACAAAAGTCTCCACGTAGTAAAGTAGGAACACATTGTGGAGGATGGAGGTGAACAGGGCCAAAGATCCGTAGAGCACTGCAGTAGAGAAGATGCCATGCCAGAAGCCCCAAACGCTCCTGCCCATTCTTCTTTCTCAATCTCTCTGCTCCGTCTCTTCTCTGTGCCAAGCTGCAAACATCTCACGGCCTGGCCGACCCAGGGTCACCACCTCATGTTAGCCTAAAAATAAAAATATAGCGGAAGTGGGTAAATTCACTGAGGGTTATCAGAAATATTCTTGAAGCTATTTTCAGTGCACAAAGTAACGACGTACTCTCTCATCACGTAGCACAACGTTTTCTGAGCATTACCAAAAGTTACTGTCTTCTTTGGGCTGAATCTCAGCATGAACAACCCTAAAATAATAATAACATTCCTGTCTCCCCACAGAGTTGGAGCAGACCAAAAGAGTGCCGTTTCTGTGTTGTAAGTACTCATTAAAGGGAGCTCGGCTGTGGGCCACTGTTCCTTTCTCCTCTGTCCCACACCCAGCTGAGCGTCGTATATGTGTGCGAGAGCAAAGCTGTAATTTATATGACCACTCCTCCAACCCTCCATCTCACTGTCCCCATAAAAAGCTGTCCTTCTTCTCAGCAAAACTACAAAAGAAAAGTCATGCGATCGTCTTTTTCAGGCCATGTGCTTTCACAGCGCTTTAGTGCTCTTGGGTGTCATATTCAACACTGCATTGTGACAGCGGTTTGAATGCAGGACACAATGTAACACAATTAACAACTGCAAAGGGAATGAAGGCAAGAAAACTTGAATTACTGTTTATGTCACACCTACTGAGGACACCGTTTCCCAGAATGAATGCAAATCCCACATCAGTTTAGTTAATCACTGGCTCAGTTTCACTTCCTTCTTCAATGCCCCAGGTGCGCACGTCGCACCCATGGGAGAAGAATTCATTTAAAAATACCAAGAGGCTTCCTACTTAACACCTGACTACCACAAGCTCAAACTTGCCGCAACTTCGGCGCGGAAAAACATATAATAGCTCAAAATAACTGTATCCCAAAGCGATGCTACAGTCAGACACGGTGGAGAGACTCTGCACAGCTGCAAAACCACAGCTTCATATCGTGATCACAGCGAGATAGCGAATGTGGCCCAGGCGAGTTCCTTGGAGTGTAACAAAAAGCTTTTCAGCCCCCGTTCCTATCAGATCCAAGCAGCGACGTGGGATGACTTTCAGCTGGCGGAGCCGTATCACATCTCTTAACACATATATATCACACACATCAAATCAGTTAGCAGGCATCAGGGCGAGACCACATCTACAAATATCCAATTCACGTCCTCTCAGCCACAGCACATTCACAGCCGCTTCCACCTGTGGAGTGCATTCTTGGCTGAGACACAGTAAAGTACCTGCTGTGTTCACTCTGTACAAGTGCTGAACACCTGACAGATTTAAAAATAGAAATCTGAAACATTGGAAATAGCTGCAGGCAGCAATTTAAGATTATACATTATGCAGCTCATCTGATCCATTTTTTATTATCAGCACTTTAGTTTAACTTGATTGTAGACTGTGTAATACTTAGCTGCGGCTCCTAAACAAGGAATGAACTACCTACTTCATTGTCAGATTGTTTAAAGAAAGGTCCTGTTATTTTCTTATTAGAATAACAGATTCTTTCTTATTATTACTACATTTATAAAAGTAAATAGTCATACCTTTTGTGATATTTATTTTATCTTCTATGCGATTTGAAAAGTTTAGAAAAATCCATGTTTGAAGTCATTTATATCTTTAATTTCTCATCTTTGCATTGGAATACAGAACAGGTAACAATATTTTGATGATATTGCCTGTGGTAACACTATAAATATTGAACCGGCGCTGTAAATAAACCACAATATCAGTCACAAAATTTCAGTTAGACACTTTCCCCGATTTGTTCAGCCCTGCTTTAAAAGGGCAAAACATACAGAGGCCAAACACAATGACTGAAACTGAAGATATCTGATTGTAAGACGGATGAGCCAAAAAGACATCTATTATTTCATGTATCACCTGTTGCACACATTATGATACTAAATACGGTTGATAATACATGTGTACAAGTTTTCTGGAGGCAGAAATCCTGCTCAAAAGGAGCGCAAAAGACTACAAAACAGCACCAAATCAAGTCACCATTATTTAAATAGCACATTTAAGACAACAGCTGTTGAGCCAAAGTGATTTACAGTAGAGAAATGGGTTTAAATATTAAGATTATTACCCTACAGTCTAGTTTATTATGATGATTTACCTGAATAATTTGCATTTTAAGATGAAAATCCTACAAACACACATTTTTCTTGGCTAAATATTAATGCTTAGAGCTCACAATATTTAAAATTGTGCAGTTCTATTTGACTAATTTAGCATTAAGTTTAAGAGCCTACCGTATTATATATGATATAAATGTACAAACCGGTGTTTGCTAACTTCCTGGTGACAAACAAGCAGGTAAGCATTTAAATATCACCCTGTTAACCAGGATGAAGTAGTTGAGTTACTATAAAATAAAGAGGAAAAAGCTGAATAACAGTGCTGACAAGGGAAGGAAGACTTCTTCTGCTAAACAAACTAAACACACGGTAACAGAAAACCGCTTCTAAACAAACGAGAAGTCAACAAACAAATTAGCATATCATTAACTCAGTGATGTTACTAGCTAGTTAGCTCCTCAACGAGCTTGGTTGTCGACCAAACTAGCACATATTCGACCACAAAATCTACAGCCGGCACCTCACATGTTCTAGTTGAGCAGATATCGATCGTCAGTTGTCGTAAATGATTATCGACTATCGGTTTATTGAACGGAAAACAAACGGTTAGCATTAGCTAGCCTCATTAAATGTTAGCATTAGCTCGCTAGATAACGTTATCAGGGTTGAATATCTGGAGATAAACTGACAACTAGCTTCAGGTGTGCTCACAAACGAGCTAAAAACGTGTTGCTTTACCGTCAAGGAAGGCGGATTTTCTTTCAGGCGGGGTAAACCGTGTCTGGCTCGCCGGGAAGCTGACTTGTCGGCTCGGCAGCTGTTCCAGACAGCAGCCCCACGTCAGAATAACTCCAGTCGGTTACTCACAGCCGTGACGACTGTAGTGGATTTGTAGTGGGTTTCCCAGAACTGTAGACACGTAGATAAGAGCTGCAGCGCCACCCAGAGACACAGGCAGCAGGAATACAGTCACCATTTAATACTACACCTACAGTTACACCCAGAAATATTAATATTCATGCCAGATTTAGATTTAAGGTGAATTTTTATGTGATCAATAGGTTTCTTCTGGCAGGAAATGACGTAAACAAGTGATACAAGCTGGTAAGACATGGTAATGGTAGATTTTAAGTGTTTCTTTTACAATTTATTAAAAATGCAATGTCCAGAATGATTCATACCCATGCCAAGTTTTGATTAATAGTAAAACTTCATGTGACCAGTAAGTTTTCTGTCTGGAAATTACATAAACAAGTGATAAAAGATCATGAGACATTGTGTTGAATCAGTAATAGCATGTACAAAATGATTTACACCCATTCTAAATTTAGATTTTAAACTATTTTTAAGTTTTTTAATCGATTAAAATTGCTAATGCATTTTTATTTACATCTATCTAAAAATAGCATGTCCAAATTTAGATTTATAGTCCATTTTTATTTGACTAATAGGTTTCTTCTCACTAGAAATGGCAAAACAAGTGATAAAAGATGGTGAGACATTGTGTTGGACATGTTAATGGTACATTTTAAGTGTTTCTTTTACATTTTATTAAAAATACAATGTCCAAAATGATTCATACCAGTGCCAAGTCTGAATTTACAGTAAAAGTTTATGTGACCAATAAGTTTTTTCTGTCTAGAAATGTCATAAACAAGTGATATAAGTTTTTTTTCTTACATCTATTTAAAAATGCCATGTCCAAATCTAGATTTATAGTGATATTTAATTGCCCAGTGTGTTTCTTCTGGCTGGAAATGACAAAAACCAGTAACAAAAGACACTGTGTTAGAGATTCTAATGGTACATTCAAATAATTTCTGTATTTTTATGGGGTTTTTTACACCTCTGCCAATAATGCCATGTACTAAGTGATCTATACCCATTCTAAATTTAACTACTTTAAGTTTTTTAATCTATTAAAAAAAAAAATTCATTTTTTTTACATTTACATAAAAATATCATGTATCAGTTAAGATTTCTAGATCATTTTTAATTTAGCTAGTAGGTTTCTTCTTGATGGAAAAGGCTTAAACAAGTAATAAAATATGGTGTGACATTGTGTTGAACATGTTAATATATGAATGTATTAAAGTGTATCTGTTATGATTGATTAAAAATTAAATGTCAAAAATTATTCATAACAATTTCATGATTTATTGTAAAAAAAGTTCTGTGACAAACAAATTTTTTTCTTTCCGGAAATGAACAAGTGACACTAATAACGTAAGTTTTTGTTTGTTTGTTTCTCTTTTTTTTTACGTCTGTATAATAATACCATGTCCAAACTTTTGATTTATAGTGAATTTTTAGTTGCTCAGTGCGTTTCTTCTAGCTGGAAATGACAAAAGCCAGTGACAAAAGACTACGAGATATTGTGTTAGCGATTCTAATGATATACTCTCTTTATTTTCATGTGTCTTGAGTTTTTTCATACCCATGCCAAGTTTTGATTTATAGAGAATTTTATTGTGATCAGCAGGTTCTCTTCTGTCTAGAAATGACATAAACTAATGACATAAAGTGGTGGATTTGTATTTTAGCTCCGTTTGAGCTCAGTGTCTGTTCTTATCAGTTCCACCAAAGAGATATTTGAGGTCCAGTTAGCTAAACTGATCAAATACTTCCCAAAAACAAAGATAGAAAGGTGTAGCAGCAGAAAGGTGTTTTTCTTCTTTTGTATTTCAATTGTCACCTCCCAGATTTATCTGGTGACCCCTGAAGAACTCATGAAATATTTAATAAATAGAACTGTCCTGTTAAATTTACATACTTCATTTGTGCCCCAGATCTTCCTCAATACCATGTGTATGTCCCAGTTGGGTTTCAAGATGAATGGGAGGCGTCCAAGATGAATAATATTGGATAATTTGACGAATTTAGGCCTCTTAAGATTCATGAAATTAAATAGTCAGGGAGGGAAGAATCCCTCGTGATGAGTAGATGAAACCTCATTTTAAGGGCCAATTAAAGTAATGAGGAAGGATTCACACAAGATTTAATCCAAAGACCAATCCCTTTTTGTTCAAATCATGTCTAACTATTACTAAATCTTCAGATATTTCTATAGCTAAATATGACTTTAGGAAGAGAGAGCATTAGTGAATTATTTTCTCTGATTGTTCAAGAAAGGGAACATGTTCTTCTCTTTCAGGAAGCGTAGCTTGTGAAAACTAATATGGTCCTTTCAGACTTTTTTGCCTGGTTACAATAATTAACATGCAGTATTATTATATAATGCAAAGAAAGTCTAGATATGCCTGATTAAACAGTTTAAAGCACAACATGAGAATAAAGTTTGCTTAATATTATAAATGAGATGTATATCCATGGAAATACTCTGTAATCTGATTACTTTATTCTGTGTTGGTTCAGCTTGTCTCTAATATAGATACGGTACATAATATCCTGTTAAATAAACCTTTAAATGTGCATCTACAGTTTCTTTAAAGGTGTTTCTGGCTGACCTCATAATATAATATAAGTCTGAAACTATTTCTAACTACATGTTAAAGATAACTTGCAACTGAATCTCTGTATTCCAAACCACTTTACTCATATCAAAACATATTAAATCAAGATTATTTATATAATACATGTTGAAAACACATGAAAAAACAGAAATATGTGCAGCTAAGTGCAAAAATGAATGATAAATAGTCTGTACTTAGATAGCGCCTGTTTCTATCTTTGTGGTATCCAAAGCACTTTACAATGCGCATTTCATTCACACACCGATGGCGATAGAGCTGCCATGCAAGGTGCTAGCACGCCATTGGGAACAACTTGGGGTTCAGTGTCTTGCCCAAGGACACTTCAGCATGCGGAGGGGTCGGGGATCGAACCACCAACCTTGCGATTAGTGGACAACCTGCTCTACCACCTGAGCCACAGCCGCCCCAGTGAATACAAAATACTGTAAAACAAGACAGGATAACAACCTCAATTTTGTCTGTTAAACTAGTAAACTTCCAAATGAATGCACTGAAAATGAAATCAAGAAGCTCTGTGAGATCATTGGACCATGTTAATATGCTTTTCTAGTCCCTGTAATATTTGATTTCCAAGAAAAACTCAGGAAAACAACTTCTGGATTATAAAAGAGCCTCAGAAACAACCTTTTTTTGTGGCAACATGTGACCTATATTAAATGATATAGATACATACTGCTATGTGACATTTACAATTTAAGCCACTGTTATAAAATATCTACTATTATATGAATAAATGGATTTCTATGGGGGCCAAGCAGGGGAAAGAGGGAACAGACAAGGCCTTGAATGTGTGTCTTTCCATGTATTTTCCAGCAGGGGTCAGTCACAGATCACACAGACTCCAGTCAGACTCCATTCACTGACAGCAGGGAGCCTCAGCAGACAGCTGCTTTCTACTGTTTCCAGGCAAACTTCAGAAACAAGAACATTGCTATAATAATCATAAGGAAATGAAGCCTTGGGAGCTGTAGGAACATGTTTGAGCTTCACAGCCTTCTGTACTTTCTAATTAAAGATATTGTCAACCTTAATTAGACAGGAAAGCCTAAATCTGATTAAATTTAATACTAAAAATCCCACATATCTTTTCCCTACAGAATATTACAGGCATATTATGGATTATCTTCATGCAAAATCTGTTAATTTTGCATAATTAAGCAGTTCTACAGTCAAATGTTAATGTTAAATATGTCCAAAATAAGTCAAACATGTGTAAAATGCCTCAAAAATAGTACAAAATGACTAAAAATGTGTCCTAAATGATTTAGAAACTGTAGCAAATGCCTCAAAATATGTCCAACATGAGTAAAAATGTGTCCAATTGAACTAAAATGTCTCCAAAATGACAACAAAATTGTCCTAAATGACTGAATATGTGTCCAAAGTGATTTTAAAAATGTCATAAATGGCTCAAAATATGTCCAAAAGAACCTAAATGTCTCTAAAATGACAAAAAATGTCCTCAAAAACTGAAATGTGTCCAGAATTATACCCAAAATGACTCAAAAACATATCCAACATGACTTAAATGACAAAAATGACTCAAAAACGGTCTGAAATGTGTCTAAAATGCCACAAAACGACATCCAAAATGATTTAGAAGCCATCCAAAGTGGCTCATATATCCAAAAATAACAACAAATTTGTGCAAAGGAACTGAATTTATCCAAAATGACTTAAACTGTGTTCGAAAGGACCAAATAAATTACCAAAATGACTGAAAATGTGTCCAAAAATAACCCCCAAGCTGTCCAAAATGACTCAAAAATGTACCCAACATGACTTAAACTTGATCAAAATGATTCAAAACCTATCGAAATGAATCAAAATGAGTCTAAAATGCATCAAAACCTGTCCAAAATGGTTAAATTGCTCAAAATATGTCCTCAATAGCAAAAAAATGTGTCCAAAAGAACTTAAATGTCTCCAAAATGACAAAAAATGTCCCAGATAACTGAAAATGTGTCCAAAATTAGCCCAAAATTGTCCCAAAACTGTCCAAAATGATTAAAAATACGTCCAAAAATGATTTTAAAACTGTCCTTAATGGCTCAAAATATGTCCAAAATAACAAAAAACTTATCCAAAATGACTTCATATGGCTCAAAACCATCCAAAATTTAACGTTCATGTGTGAAAATAGCAAAAAAAAAAAAAAAAAAAAGCAAAGGTTAGATGAGGAAATGGTCGCAATATATGAAATCAGCGTGTGTGTGTGTGTGTGTGTGTGTGTGTGTGTGTGTGTGTGTGTGTGGAGGGTGGGTTGTGTTTCGTTGGGTAACTGCAGCAGCAGCAGCAGCAGCAGAGCAGCTCGCCGTTTGGTCGCTGGAAGGACGGCTGAGGGGATTTAAAGAGGGAAAGCTGCGCAGAACCGGAGAAGCAGGTGAGAGACTTTCCACTGTTATTGAACGTTTCGTGCTTTATCGCGGCTCCCGGCTGCCTCTGCTACTTCTGTGACTCTCCGTGCTCGTCAGCCTGGACGCTCAGGTGAAGGTGACTGAGCTGCGCTGCTGGTGGAGCCGCTCTGCTGCAGTCCAGGTCGGACAGGTGCCCGTGCTGGGTGCGCTCCTCACGTCCGAACACATCATTAGTATTCGAGAAAGTTAGACGCAGCTATGAATTCACAGACCTGAAATCTCTAGTTTTACCAAGTTAAGTCAAAGGCTGCGTTGAAAATCTTCATTACATGCGTCTGCCTCCTGTTTATCGGTTGTTTTTAGCCATTTTAACCTTTTATTAACGTTTATTCTAAGCGTTAAATAGATTAAGTAGTGTTATTTAGCTCATTAAACTTTAATATTAATCGATTAATCAAGTAGTTGTCAACAATTGCATTCATGGTCGACTATTCTGATGATTAACTGGTTTCAGTCAAAAATTTTCTGATTCCAGCTTCTTAAACTCGAATATTTTCTGATTTCTTTACTCCTCTGTGACAGAGATGTTTGGCTGCCTGTTATATTACAAATATAAATCCTTTATTCCAGACTTACTTGAGTAAAAGCAGGTATTGCAGGTATTATTTCAAGTGAAACCTTGTTAAATTAGCAGTGTAGTGCTGCAGTGTTTAATGATTTCTCAATTAATCATCAACTAATTTGATATTTGATTAATTGGTGTGAGTAATTTGCAAAGAAAAAGTAAAATTCTCTGATTTCAGCTTCTTAAATGTGAACATTTTCTATATTATTGACTCCTCTGTGACAGTAAACTGAAAATCTTTGGGTTGTAGAGTCATTTTTCATCTTTGTTGACTAGGAAATACCGACCCTTTTCACCATTTTATGACATTTTATAGGCCAAACAACTAAGTTATTAATCGTTAAAACAATCACCAATGAAGTTGCAGTTCTGAAGCTGTGCACCACTTATTTAGTCTTCCTTCTTCTAGCTCTATAAATGGTTATTAAGTCATTTACTAAAGTGTTGTAGATCAGTTAAACTAGAAGCCAATAGCAAGTTTGGCTGTCAAGTTGCATTTATGGAGACCTTACTCCATATTCCATCACAAATATAAATCTTTCATTCCAAATTTACTTGAGCAAAAGCCTGTATTGCAAGTAAAACTTTATTAAATCAGCAATGTGACACTGCAACATTTCATCGATTAATCGATTAGTTGACAACTGTTACATTAATCATCAACTATCTTCATAACTGATTAACTGGTGTGAGTGACTTTTAAAGAAAAGGCATCAAGGTGTGATTTCAGCCTCAAAGAATTGAAAATGTCGTGGTGTTTTTCCTCCTTCATGACAGTAAACTAAATATCTTTGGGAAAAAAAACACATATTGCATCCCAGAGCCAGCTCGCCCGTTAGGCAATGTAGGCAAATGCTAATGGCGCCGTGGCCTCCAGGGGGCGCCACAAAATCGGGAAAAAAATCACCTTCAATATAACTATATTAAAACTAGTTATTGCTATTAACTCTTAAAATGGAAAAGCTCACGTTGGTTAAAATGTAAAGCAATGCCCAATTAATATTACTACAAAACAATGCTATTCAGTTTCTTTGGTAAGCGTATGTAAATCGCTTGGAGGGGGAAGCCATGTAAAATCTCCCCTCAGGCTCCACATTGGGTAGGGGCCGGCTCTGATTTACGTGTAGTATCTTAATTTGGGAATTAAGTAAACTTAAAAATGTTTTTAAAAAAATAAAGTGCAATGTCTCAGTTTTATATATAGATTAAACGTCAAAATTCTCAGATTCACGTTCCTAAATTTGAGCATTTTCTGGTTTCTTTCCTCCTCTGTGACAGTAAACTGAGTATCTCTGGCCTGTGGGCAAAACAGGGCATTTAATTGACTAATCGGGTAAATAATCAACCTATTATTCGACATCATAAATTGCAGCTCTAGAGCAGTGTGCTACCTATGTAGTCTTTCTTTAAAAGCTGTAACCAGCGACTTTATTAATGGTTATTGAGTCTTTTAGTAAATATGTGTCGATCAGTTAAACTACAAGCAGTTACTAAGTTTGGCTGAAGGTTGCACTGGTGGAGATCTTTAGTAGAAAGCTGATCCTTCATTCCAGACTTACATGAGTAAAAGCATGTATTGCATTGATTATTGCAAGTGTTTTTCTTGAGTGTTGTAGTATATGTGTGTGTATCAGTATTTCATTATGATGGTAGGTCAAGATAGAGCCAATTTTAACAGATTTTTATGCTTTTGTACATTTTAATTTATGGAAATCTGCATATTTAAAGGTGTCTGACATGTAACTTATCTCAGTATTACAGATAAGGATGTAAAAAAACAAAGTGCAACGTCTTACTTTCAAATATAGATTTATATGTTGCACAGTATGCAATTTCAAAACAGTACCAAATTGTGTAGTTTGATGATGTCATGAAGCAGTAAGGGATCATGGGAGTTGTTGTCTTCACCATCATTGCCTCTGAAAATCTATCTAATTGGACTCAGCGAGGAATCATGTTCACAGATGAAGTAATAAATTAGATCTTTATCCACGATAAGTTTAGTCACATTGTGTCATTTCATTTTTAATGAAGTAGCTGCAGGTAATGTCAGCTAGCATAATGTTAACAGCTAGCTTAGCATTAGATGAGTCGACTACCCAAACAGCTACTATCACTAATGGTATGCGGTGAATCAGTCATGGGGTCAGAACAATGATACTAAAATATTAGTGATTCATCAAGACTGAGCGGTATGAATAATACAGTATAAAAATAAAAAAACAAGAACGTCTAGCTAGCTAGTTAGGGGACTTTGTCATCCTTCCTTTGTATCATCCTGTGATTACCAGCGGCTAAAGCAGATATGACCTTTGATAGGCGACCAAAATGAAATGCATTGTTAAACTCAATGAAATTAGGGATCACTGAGGGTTTCTTGCAGACAGTTGGAATAATGAAGGCACACAAGTAATCAAAAAGGAACTTACTGGTGTTTTAGGGCAACCCAAACATTTGTGCATGTTCCAACTGCAAGTTCTGACCCCATAGAATCTCTTTTAGGGACATTTTCGGGGCAGAAAAGACTAATTACTCCGGGGTAGGTGCTTCTGAGCGGCCCTGAAACACCACAGTGCAAATCAACAAGCAGCATTTTTCAGTGTCTTCCTCAAGTAGCAGTCTTCTCTTCTCAGACTACACCATCATCAACTGACACTTCACCATGTAGGCTAACATAACGAACCTCCATTGTTCTATTTCCTAAGATCTCCCTAGAGCTAGAGTAAGTTCAGGCGATCTTGGCGTTGGCGTTGTGGTTGAAGCTGTCGGATCAGTGGAAACAGAAAGACTGTAAAGGCTGCTTAGGTCCAAATTTTTAGAGTTAAGAGCTGCTTATTGATCTTTTCGGTTTTAGACATTTAATGCAGAAATGTCACATGTTGCAGCTTAAAATGTAAAGAATCATAAAAAGGAGAGCACTCACACTACAATTACTCAAAAATCCTGCTTCAGTCAAAGTCATTTTTATTCCATGACTGCTGGTGTGGAGTCGGTATTAATCAGTACATTTGCGAATTTAATGTCAGGAAAAGTTAGTAATACAACTGAAATTGTTGTATTAATGTTAGTATTACTTTAATAAATGGTTCTTAGAGGCCATTATCAATTAAAAACTAACCTAAAAAACCTGAAAACTGGTTCCTGGCTACAATAGCTGTTCATATGTAGAGTTATTACTTATATCTGCTATGTGAAGCAATAGCAATTAAGTCATTTACTGTCCATTTAAAAGCCTTTTGTTACACCTTATACACTAGTAGAAAGTGGTGCCAGTGTCTGAAGCATCTCATCTCTTCAAACTTTCTGATTCAGATGGGAACAGAAGGTTAAATATGGAGAGGAGTCAAATGTTTACAATGAATTTTAGAAACTTTTCAGAATTTGTAGGTTGAAATTTGCAAAGCAGCTTTATTTACAAAGGTGAAAATAACCGAATACTGCACTGCATACTGTGTATATCCTGTAGAATTCATTAGATGGTCTAAACCACTGGTGGTGGTCACAAAACCTAGATTAAATCACATAAGGTTGGACCTTAATCACAAAAAATAATTTTAGCTGAACCTCTCAGTAGAGTTAATATACCTTATGAGTTGAAAGACAAATTTACTTTCCTAATGTGCCACAAATTGGACTTTTTGAGTCTTATTTCATCAAAATGTTGAGAGTTCTGACCTAGAAATGGCTGTGCTTCGTCATAGGTTTCAATGTCTGTCATCCAACGTCACAGTAAGCAGTGGACGATTTGAAAAGTAGCTCAAGCAGCGAGCAGAAGAAACGGCCTTTTGCGTGTTTAAACTCTCTTTATATTTAGCCTCAGGAAGTCATTACCTATTCTTATGTGTGAGTGGGACGGCGCGACCCCAACCGAGCTCTTCTACAGCTCGTAGTATGTCTTTTCAGAGTAAACAGAGGCAGATTATTTATATTTATATCCCAGTGAACGTGGCCCACAGCGTGAACCCACTCACTCTTCGTTTATTGTGCGGGTAATCTCATTTATGGTCCAGCTGTGGGCCAAATCTCAGCGGCGTAGAATTAACAAAAGGAAAAACGTGGAAATATTACAGTCCAGTGTGGCATATTGTACATAATGCACAACCCCATTAAAAGCATAGTAAACAAAGGCGTAGTAGGGTGTCTTGGAAGAAAATGCAAGAAAAGCTCATGTGTTTCATTGATTTTTCTGCAGAAATGTCAAAATCCTTATCTTGCAAATCACTCTGCACCGGGCTGGCAGATGCTCATATTGGAAAATGGTTACATCATACTTTGCAAAACCTTTCCGGAGACTAGCAATGACTTCATCTGAGGGTGTTTGATGAGCACCAAATGGCAGAACCCAACCGTGGCTGAAATTTAAAAATTAAAATGTCCCAGCAGATGTTATGTTTTTTAGTTCTACGGGTCAATAAGCAGGAGGAGGTGTTTTGGTCGCTGCCTGCTGTTTTCGGTCAACTCCTCTCGTCTCCCCATCATTCATGACGCATTGTTTGTGCCACCGCGAAGGCAGATGTGTTTACCTTTCCCTCCTGGAGTTATCGTGCTTTTCACAACACAATGCTGTCAACGCCATGGCGAACAGAGCAGATGCGTTGAGTCAACGGCGTGTTTGCTGCGTGTTACATGAGGGGCCGCAGACGGCAAAAACACGAGAAGAAGGTGGATTCTCGGCAGCAGTTCGTCTGTTTTGTCACAGTTTTGTCAGACAACGGTTCTGGAGGTGTTCACAGAGGCGCTCATCAGACAAGACTCGCTGCTGTTCTCTCGGTGTCAAAAGGAAACTGCTCTGATTTTACACATCAAAGTCTGTGTACAGGTCTTAGCGGAGCACTAATGCATGTGTGGAACTGTTTTCCTGGCTGGTTGAGTCTCATGAGTACAAGTTTGAAAATGCAGTAAATATGGAGGTGTGGATTTATGAAGTAAAGTGACCTCTGTGGCCCGATTCTCATCACTTGCTTGAGGCTTGGAGCTCAAGGCTTATCCACTGTTTACACTGTGGGTAATGAGTGCGGCAGAGTTTGATAGAAGAGGAAAGTGTGGAGTTAAAAAGAGATTCTATCTGGTTCTGCTGCGTCATTTTTGGTTCATTTTTAAGGCTCAGTACGAGTCTGACGAGGCTTTAAGAGTAAAATGCTGAACCTCGTGTGCAAACTCGTGATCTGCTCCAGAGCATTTCATTTTCACGTGCAATGTTTTGATTACATATGCAGTATTTCACATCCATGTACAGCAGTGTTAATGTAATGTGCAATATTCAATTTTTCATTTCATTTACCAGATGCAATATTTCATTATCATGTGTGATATCACCTATTACATTAGTATTACTGGCAGCATCACTGTTGTATTCTAGTGTAATTTTAGCTTACTTATTTTATTTCAGTAATGCATCATACTTAAATCTTATAGCTTTTCTACTAGGCACTGCATTTCTTATGATATGTCGTTTTTCTGAGCAATATTTGGCACAAGAATTTCCTTTAGGATTAATAATAAGTTTTTATATCATCTTATCTTATCCTATTCTCTTCCATCACACTGTATTGTAGTTTATTGTCATCATCATATGCCTTTTTCTTCACTTTTGTGTCGGTCACTGCAAATCTCCGCTGTCATTCAAGTCAGTCCTGCAAAAATGTAAGAAACAGTTAATCCAGTATCATAAGCATGGATGCCACTTGTGTGCTACTTGATGAAACTCCAACTAGTCATTGATTTTTCTTTGTCCTTGTAGATTTGAAATCAGTAAAGCTTTGATTTGGAAATAAGGGTTTTATTGACAGAGTGGTGCTAGAGGTGAAAGGAACTGTGCACATGCAATCTCCTCTTTACGTTTGTGTTTGTGGGACACCGTTAGAGATAGACCAGTTGTCAGCCTGGCCGATTACGTGACTGATATTTGGGATTTTTCTTATTATCGGTATCAGTATTTTCATTGACTGATTATTGCTAAATCAAATCTGCTACTTTAGGTCAGATGCAGCCTCCTCTCTGTCTGTCGTCACTCTGTGGTCTCAAAAATGTCTCTCAAGCAGCAAAAACTAAACAACAAACACAAACCGTCACCACAAACCAGGAAGTTAGCTTCTCTCACAGTGGCTAAGGCTATGCTAACAGCTAGTGGCTAAGTTAAAAGGGAACCACAGATTAACCTCAAACAGAGTCTGGAAAACAATAATTAACAATGCTTTAACATATGGACCTTAGTGGACAGTAAAAATGATAGAACAGTGAAAGATTAAGAGAATAGAGAAGAATAGGAGACGTAACTGCAGGAGACAAGCTGATCAATCTCAGTCGATTCCACATAAACAGAGGAGAGCGACCTAATTTAATCACTCCTGTTCCATCTATTTTGCATATTCAGTTATAGTCAACCCTGTTAATGAAGAAGCCTATTATGAATGATAGGATCTCTGCTATCACATGCTTTCAAAACATTACATTTAATGTATATTGGTCCCAAATATCAGTTATCTACCTTTCCTGATTATCTAATTGGCACTGGCATTAGTCCTAAAACAACAGCAAACATATCAGTTGATCCTTAGACAGAATTCCTTTGAAGTGTTTGTTTGTGGCTCCATTTGTGTGAAAAAATTATTCAGACATAGCAAGAGCTCACTGTGTCTGTTAACTTCAGCTGTCAGCTACCAGTAGTTCCTCCTAGGATGCTAACTCGTCTGGACCGCTGTGGTTAAGCCACAAGTGCTTAGCTTGAAGCCTGGCAGGATGGATCGTCACGTAATCTCATGAATCTCATGAGAATCCAGCCGCCTCAAGCAAAAATCAAACACTGACCAACAGTGAAGACAGTTGGTTTCCATTTGAGTGTGTTTATTATTGACTGTGGAAGCAGTGAATCTTAACTTACGGTTCACTTACTGGGTTTTTCTGGAGGCTTCAAGCACATCTAAGTGTTTTCATCTGTTTGTTCAGCTATTATCCCTCCATTTAAAAGTATATTTCTGCATTTCTTCTTTTGTAATGTTCATACTGATGTGTAGCTTGATACATCTGCAATATATTGTCATAAAAATGGCAAACTGCCTGTAGGGCTCCTCACTTGAGTAAATACATCTGGTTAAAGGGATACCTGCTCCAAACTTCTACCTCCTCCCCATTTCTTCTCCTGCTTTGTCATTTTACAGGATAGTTTCAGCTCTTAGCAGCCAAACGGCTAACAGAGAGGTCATGAGCCCCATTGTGAATCCACACTGTGACTGATTAGCAGCAGCAGCCGTGGAGATTTAGCTGTGAATTCTCGAGTGTCACGGCGCAGCAGAGCGGGATTCACAGTGCTGACCCTTTGATCAGTGACAGAGCCGGCGAACGGGCAGCCAGGCGGAGATTCTGCTGATGGCACGAGGCCTAATCTCTAGATTATCCATCACGCTGCTCCAGTGTGCACACAAGCTAATTAAGAAATGGGAGTTGCGTGTTGCAATATCGCAGCGCAGGGGTGCGTTACTTAACTCGCCAAACTTTTTAAATGGCGCTTTTACGTAACTGCACATCAGCCGTTGTCTTTGACTAATTGGCTTTAATCAGAGAGCGATGATGCAGATCAGCAAGGAGGTTTATCTGCATGATGTCAAGTAGGCAAGAAAGGTCAAACATGGCATCTTTAATAGAGTTTATTGCTGAAGTTCTGAAATATTTAGCATTAATGGCTGTTTCTGTTTAACATCAGTGACATTTATTACATGTTTTGTGCTGTTTTTGTCGTGACTTAGTTGCTTTGATATTTCGTTCTGTTTTGCATCTGCTGTTGTAATCTTGCATCTTGAATCGTACAGATTTGTATTTCCATTTTAATGCATTCATGGCCCGTTCAGTTGTTTCTCATTATCTAACATCTTCAGCTTAACCAATAACCTAAGTAACTAAGTAGATGTGCTCAAGCATTGTACTAAATTACAGTGTTCCGGTACTTTTTCTGCTACTTCCTACTTATTTTTCACTCAAGTAATACTGCACCCTTCAATGCACTTCACTAATTTAAAGTCTATAGTAACTGTTAAGATTATGAATTTTAAAAATGCGTTGCTATCTTTTGGCTTTCCACCAAAAGAATTTATTTTGTGACCCACTGGAGGAATTCCAACGCCAAGTCTGGGAGCCACTAAACAATTCAATCTTGTCATATAATGATAACCTATTCTCAAAGGCTTATTTTCTACATAATGAGGTTGCATTAAGGTAGTTTGCTCTGGTGCATTCAGTATATTTTGCTTCTGAAACTTTTTCTTACGTGAAGATTTTGAGTTTTTGAACTTTAAAATGAGTACAGTACAGTCTATGCCCTCAGGTTGTGGTGCAAATGTTCTTTTTGTTCTGAGTTCAGTTCCACCTCAGTGCAACGGTATGGAGTATTCATTCTCCTTTAGTTATACACTCTGCTTTTTCTCTTTTTCTGCACAGACCGAGTGTGTTCTCAGCCGGAGGATAATCAAAGAGACTGCATCCGCTCGCTGCTGGGCCCCGAAAACACACAATTTACACAGACTTTTTTCAGCAAATTGAGGGCTGCGCTTGGACCCGGGTCTTTGTGTTAAAACATGGGAGACCAGAGATCCGTCCAGCCCCTTCTGGTCCTGCTGCTGCTCCTGATGCTTCTCAACAGACTGTCGCAGCTGTGGGCTTTCCCCTTCAGCCCGTCCCTGGACCTGGACGTCACCCCAAGGACTACTGTCTTCTCCAAAGGTGAGCAGCAAACTCAGGCTTGATTGGAGGTTTTGAATTGTGAGTTGAATGCGAGGTGCAGAGAGATGGGAGCTAAAAGGGAAAAGGTGCAACGTTCTAAGTTAGTTGCTGTAATTTAGTCTAATGGTTTGGCAACATGGTCAGCAAATGGAGCCTCAGCAGTACAGTTCGGAGAAGCAATTAAGACACTTCAGCTACTTCTTCTTTTTGTAATCTCATGAAATTTGAACACACATCTCAGATTCATAAGATAAGATAAGATATGATAAGATAACCCTTTATTAATCCCACAGTTGGGAAATTTGCAGTGTTACAACAGCAAACATAGTACAAATTAAGGGATGTAGCATAAAAATAAAAAATAAACCAAAATATACATACAATGATCAGGCATAACATTATGACCACCTGCCTAATATTGTGTTGGTCCCCCTTATGTGCTCCAAAATGCTCTGAACCATTGGACAAGATGACCTCTCAGGGTGTCCTATGGGGTCTGGAACCAGGACGTTGCCACTGGATCCTTTGGGTACTCTGGCTTGTGTAGTGGGGCCTCTGTCAATCAAACTTGTTCCACTGCATCATGTTGATGCTTGATCACAATGGGGTGTAGGAAGTTTGGAGGTCAAATCAACATGTCGGGCCATTGTCATGTTCCTCAACATGTTCCTGATTGCTTGATGTTTTTTCATGTGGTGGGATGCATTTTCCTGCGGAGGTAGGCCAGAGACATTTGGGATTTCCATTTGCATGAGGGAGTGTGTTTGTTGTGGGACAATGTTTATTTGGGTGTCTAAGTCTCATCAACATGGATGTTAAAATCCAAGGTTTTCCATCAGAACACCACATAGTACCAATATGATCAATGTTATTTACTTCAGCTGTCAGTGGTCATGATGTTGTGGCTGAATGGTGAAAGTACTGGTTCTAAAAATAACGTTATTGCACATATCAGTGGTATTGCATGGATTTTTGGATGGATAGAAATGCAGATTCATTATCACTTACACTAGGATATCTTCATCTCCTATGGCCATTGTGAATATACACCAATAAATCTACTTAGAAATCCTAAAGTAAGATGCTTCTGTGTCAAAGCAATCCAGTGTTCATCGTTGTACATCTGCAGGAATTAAACATACACACACAACCTGCCTTAAAACACAAGGCTCAGATTGCAGTCTAACAAATAAATGGCAACATTAGATTCACTGTTTACGCCCCTCAGAGCGTTATGGCAACAGCAGATGCAAAAACATGATTTTTGCCTAAAGAGAAATAAGACAAGGAGCAACAAAGCCCGTTGAATTTAATACAGGGAGCGGATGTGGTGCATTGTGTTCGTCTGGAATATGTCTGGAGGGAGGTTCACAGTGTCAAATTTGCAAAAACCCCTGTGCTAGATGCATCTCCAACACCTCACCTCACTGTCCTTATTTGCTGCTGCTGCTGCTGCTTGCTTCCTCCGCCCTCCCCGTTAAAAGAAGTGGCACAGTTTCTCGAAGTTGGCCGTGAAGACAGCTCCTCCATGCTCCCGAGTTATTAATCGCCTCTCTCATGCCCTGTCCTAGATCACACGGCTCAGCAAACACTTCTAATGAAACAATAGACAAGAGGCCTCCATAAAAGCGGGCAGACCTGATTAGTGTCCGTGCAGAAAAATACTGCTGAATAGGTGTGTTTTCGCCACAGAGTGAGTATTTACACACATCATCAGAACCACCTCACCTTTCCCCCTCCCTTTTTCCCTCGTTTTCCCATCACTGCGGCAGAGGCTACCGATGCAGCTGCAGCCAGGAGGGAACTCCGGCACCGTCAGGACTGGATGGCGGTGCTCTTACCTCACTCCACCCCTATCCACTTTCCCTCCTCTCCAGTCCTCCGAGGACGAGTATTATTAGCCGGACGGGCAGAGTAAACGGGGGCCGAGCTCTCCGGTGCAATATCGCAGGAGCAGTTGAGAGTGTTGCAGTGATATTTTGGAGACGCCGCTTGATCTTCAGAATCACAATCACTCAGAGATGAGAGTATAACAGAGGAGGGGTCACTGTTCTAGCGTGCGTTTGCTGCTTTGAGAGTGTGATTATGTTGTTTGCTTTCTGCTGGAGAGAGAGGAAATCCTCCTTCAAGGTCCCAAGTTTTGCCTCACGATGCGCTGATTTGTGGAGCTGGAGAGAAATATTGAGTGGAAAGTATTTATGGCAGACTCTGAGTTGCACAAATATTGAATGCAGTTTTATAGCAACTATTGTGGGCCTTGTTTACCACAGCCACAGGGGAGCCGGAGCCCTGGACCGATCACTGATATCAGTTGGTTATTTATCAAACAAATGAAAAGGGCACACTCAATTGACTCTGAGGAGTTCATCACGTCGGGCTCCACGTCTGATTTATTTAGCCTCATTGAGTAAGTCTGTAAGTGCATCATGGAGAGAGAAGTAATTGTCTGTTCTGAAAACCTCCTTCCAACTGTCATGCTTCTGGCTATTTATTTACACATCTCTGCCTCGGATTATAAATCATACATACCGTGGGCACTCCTCTCTGTGCCGCAGCCAGAGCCGGTCTTTCATTACAGATTTTTATTTTTCCCCTTGCCCTCGTGGAAAGTTGTCCTTGACCTACTTTCCAATCGTCAGAGGAGGCATGTGAGAGTGCAGGGTTTGCACGTGTGTCAGCATGCGTTTCGTCAGTCTCATGCGAGTGTGCGCTGTTCGGGCATGCATTCGGTGTCATGTAAAATCTGCATCCCACCCCCTCAGCGGAGACGCATGTCAGCAGGGAGGACAGGAAGAGGCGAGTTCCTTCTCACAAAGATGATCTGTAGGTGTCACTACCTATGGGAGACTCTGTGGGAGGACTTATGTTGTGTTTCTGAGCTGGGGTGAGGGGGCGCTCGTTAATTTACAGTATGCCTTACTTGATGGCCCGCATGAGTGGGAGTACAAGGACGTGCTGCATCCGAGGGAGCACAGATTTACAAGAAAGAAAATCATACAAGATGATTTTATTTTATGCAGTCCTGGAAGAAAGCCATAGGAAAGAAAGACACGGTTCTAATAAATGTTTCTATCCAATAAGCGATGCTGAAAGTGTGGTATTTATCACTGAGAGCTGCACTAATCATTTTTTCCTTATTAACTATAAAGTAAATGATTAAATATAATGTGACGCTGGCAGCCTATACTGACAAACTCAAAAAGAATTATTACATGCAACTCTGCAGTTTCTCTCAGCTCTATGGAGCGTTTTTTTTTATGTCTTCCTGGTTTGGGTTCCTGCTGTTTTTTATTGTTTTGGTTCAATCTCATCACTTTCATCAGTGTTATTGTGAGCTGCAGCTGTTCAGTACAGTAGTGTTGATAAATCTATTGTACCCTACCTGCTCAGCACGCATAGTGGACGCACGCCGATCAGCCACAACATCATGACCACTGACAGCTGAAGTGAATAACATTGATCATATTGGTACTATGTGCTGTTCTGATGGAAAACCTTGGATTTTAACATCTGTGTTGATGAGACTTAGACACCCAAATAAACATTGTCCCACAACAAACACACTCCCTCATGCAAATGGAAATCCCAAATGTCACTGGGTACCCCTGCAGGAAAATGCACCCCACCACATGGAAACAACATCAAACAATCAGGAACATTTTGAGGAACATGACAATGGTCCAACATGTTGATTTGACCTCCAAACTTCCTACAGCCCATTCTGATCAAGCATCAACAGGATGCAGTGGAACAAGTTTGATTGACAGAGGCCCCACTGCACAAGCCAGAGCACCCAAAGGATCCACTGGTTCCAGACCCCATAAGACATCCTGAGAGGTCCTCTTGTCCATGTCCAATGGTTCAGAGCATTTTCGAGCACATAAGGAGGACCAGCACAGTATTAGACAGGTGGTCATAATGTTGATCAGTGTGCTGGTAAACACAATTGAGCCATATATTTATCTAAGTACCTGGTGGAGACCAAAGCAGAGCTAACAGGAGAGTGAACATTAGACTAGTCTGACCACCGGATGTAGACTTCAGGCACAAGTTCTGCTTGTTGTGTTTTTGCTTGTTTTCTTTTTTGTTTCTGTTTTTTACTTGGTAACTTAAACATTTCAATCACGCAAAACTATTTTAAAGGGGGCACCGTTGCTGCATCCTGGGTTTAGCGCTGCTGAAGACTAATGTGATTGATTAAAAGGAATAGGAACACAAAGAAGCAATTTTCCCCCTATTTGATAATGAGGTGTAGTTAGACCATTCTACAGATTTCCCCCGTTATGGTAAATTCCAGATTATAACTAGTAAAAACAAAGGGAAAAAAGTATTAATATACATGTTAACTGTAAAAAAAACTGTATATAAAGCCCACATCAAAAGTTTGTGTTTTTACTAATGATAATTCATTCTTTGACAATAAAACTACACTATTTTACTGTATTTAAACCAGCAAAAATATCACTATTCTCCATATATTTGCTGTTTTTTTTATCACAGTTTTGTAGGTTTTGAAGGTTATAGTATTCTACAGTTTTTTCTACCTGTTTTTCATGGCAGCCTTGCTACTAGATTTTTACTGTTTCTTTATTACAAAGTGAATGTCTAAACAAGCAACTATTCCAACACATAAACTTGAAAACAGACAGAACACATTATGTAGGTGTTTTGTCCCGCTCTGCCCAAGTTGCCGAGTATTCATTGAAAGCAGCACAGATAAAATTGTGTTTTTTAACCTGGGTCTTAACCTCAATATTATGTCTGTTGTGTCTGTTAACTAACCTTTTACCCACTAACCCGTTGCAGAGATTCAGGAAGCACAACTCAGGCTGTACAAAGGGGACAAGCTTTCCAGGCTGCAGTCCGATTTTACATGAATTATTTTAGCCTTTTTATCTTCAAGTCTAACACTTTAACACAGACTGGCTCAGCTTTTGTAACTAGTTATCTTATGTAGCTGCCTGTATAAATGTGGGCAGACAGTTATTTTCATGACAACAGATAAAAATATTGTTTATTTATCAAGAAAATGTCACCGTGAGGAGTTTTGGAAAATGTGTGGGGTTTTTATTCCTTATAAAAAGGAATCTGTAAATATACAATTTCAGAAATCCAATTATGTATGTAGCTGCTATTGCCAAATTTGACGACTGAATTTAGACTGTGTTTTGTGTGTTCCTGAGCCGCGCTGGCTTTTTTCCTCTCCCAGAGGTGAGATTAATGCTTGGCTGTGTTCTGAACTCCACTTTTTGCCCACCGGGTGCCTGCGTTTGGCTTTTTCCCCTGCGTCTCGCCACCAGACCTGAAGTAATGCGCCTGTGAAATATTGATGCACTGTAAGTTGTCTGTTGCTGCCGTGACACGCTGCAATGGCGAAAGAGGTCTTTGGTAGTAGGATTCCTCACGGTTAGCAGATTTATCACTGTGGTGGCCCTAATAAAACCTGCCAGCTTGATGCCTTTTTGTAGATGAAGTGTTTTGCACATCCACTATGGTAATTACAGCGTCGAGCAGACAGGCCGCTGATGATCACCAATTTACTGTCCAGGAAAGTCTATTACTGTCTTAGCAAACAGCCCGAGCAGCTGCATCTGCTCCTTATTGAACATATTGAACACCGATGATTTACCCACATTACCAGCTTGGCCGAGGCTCCAACCGAAGGCGTTTAATCTCCCTCTCAGCCAGTGTTGTTACACCACATTGGCACCATTTTGTATTTTTCCTATCTGTGGTGACATTTCATGCTTTGGACCCTTAAAATCCCCTGAAACTTACCCAATTCTTTGATCAGGTTTTCCTCTGATTGCGCCGGTGGGTGATTCCTCCTGACAGCATCTTATTAGTGATTCGCTGATAGCATCAAGGGACTATTTGCATGTAGGGGTTACGTTTCTTTTCTGAGATGAAAGTCTTGGCTGCGTTTCATCCCAGTGTGCATCCTCCCTGGTTGAACACACTCCTGTGAAAGTTCTGGCAGCGACACAAGCTCGAAAAGAGGTATTGTGTTGGTGTCATCGTTAATAGCCTGGCAAACACAACACCGCTACTTTGACGTGATGCTTAACAGTCTGACAGTGGTTGACATTTCTGCTCAGATCGGAGTAACGTCCTGTTTTGAAGTTGATTGTAATATTAGGATCAACTTCTAACACTTGTATTTTGCATAAATATTCCTTTCTAAAGGGTTCATTTAACCTAATTTCATTGTAGTAGTATCTATTTATGCCAGCAGAGGTTTTATTGCCAGTAAAACCTCTGCTGGCAATAAAACCATAAATACAATGAATGGAGTTTTTTTTGGGACTTGACACACATAAGTGGAAAAACCTATCCACATTCTGACAGCGTGTCCAAATCCAGACAGACTTGAGGATAATTTGACTTGATCTCGAATGCAGCTGACCTGAATATGAAGAGAATACACAAATTACCAGGCAGCCGTGGTTACACGAGAGTAGCAGTGCATTTTTTTCGTCTTCCTGCGCTTCACAGTTCACTCTCTCCATCTGGTGTCAGAACCACACCAGATGGAGAGGGTTCTGTGAATCATAAACCTGCGAAAGCTTCTCATTGGATCCACCTTCCAATGAAGAAGTGGCCCCGATAAAAGCTGTCGACAGTGAGTGGATTATCCAGCGTATCAAGGACGTTTGAAGGTGCTGGAAAGAGAAGTTACTGCTGGATTTTTTCGACTTCTCATCTTCAGTGTCCACAACTACAACATTAAGACCATGTGGCTAATAGTCTGTAGGTCCTTTTGGTGCTTCCAAAAACAGATTTGACCTGTCAGGGCATAAAAACAGCATCTTGGGCTCTTTGTCGTGTTCCTCAAGCGGTTCTTGAGCAGTGCTTTGGGTTGCATAGTCCTGCTAAAGGAGGCTTTTGGTACTGAGGAGTGTGCTTTGTCTGCATCACTGCTTTGGTGGTTGGTAAATGTCAAAGTAACATCCACATGAATGCCAGAACATTGCACCGTGTCAAGACAGTCAGTCTCATTCACTTCACCTGCTAGTTGCTTTTTATGTTGTGGCTGATCGGTGTATATTTAGTTGAAGTCAAGAATCTCAGAGACATATATTTGAAAACTCGACCTGACAAAACAGTGCGTATGCATGGCAAGATATCATTAGATGTTCTACTACAGAAATTATACTTGGGTGTACTGACCCTTTGCAGATGTTAACGTGGAAACTAGGGCTGGTCCGAATAGCAATATCTGTGCTTCGGTTATTCGGATCCAGTATTCGGCAGTCGGCAGGTCCGCGTACTAGAACCACTGTGCTCGGCAACGCTCGGCAACGCTCAGCAGCATTCGGCAACGCTAGGCGGCGCCCAGCGACGTACTACAGCTGCACCAACACAGCGGTGTGCACGAATATTCAAATATCAAAATTATTATTCAAATACCACCACAACAAACGAATATTCGGATATTCGAATATTCAAGACCAGCACTAGTGACAACAATATACTACTAGTAGAAGAAGTTTTCAGATTTGTTACTGAAGTATTAAAACTGTGATAGTATTGTGAAAATACCCTGCTGCAAGTAAAATTTCTGCCTTGGAGACCATAATTAATTCAAAGGATATAAGCATTATGAGCTAAATTTGCTTTAGGCATCAAAAGTTGTGCAGTAAAATGGTCCCTGTCAGTGTTTTACTTTAATATATTAAGCTTCTGGATTGACATCTACACCTGCGTTAATGTGTTTGTTGCATTTTACAGTTGTAGATGTTTAAGTTTTTCTAATTTTATTATAATATATACCACTGATCGTTTCATCATAAATTTACAGCATCACTGGCCATCCAGAAACACATATCTCTAAACAATCAACAAGAAAAGCCTGTTTCATCTCTGCCGCGATGCATTTTCAGCTAATCCCAGAGGGGTTTTTAAACTGATTGTTAAGCCGACAAAGCCATAAAGGAACATTTAATCCTTCAGTTGATAACAAACATCCAAGAGTACCAAAATCTGGAGACATGCAGTTTTCACTGGGCAGAAAGGGTCTAAAAAGCTGTCATCTGAAGAGCAACTAAAGCTGCCGGACAAAAGTAGTGGAGTTAAAGGTGAAATATTTGTGTCTGTGATGTGGTGAAATAGAAGAAGTAGATGAAATAAAGACGGTGAAATACTCAAGTTAAGTACAAGGACCTAAAACTTGCCCTAGCAATTGAATAAATTTGCTTGCCGACATTGCATCACTGCAGTATATACAGACTAAATATAGCACATTGAGTCCTCTGAATCAGGCACCCTTATTGAATTATTAAGCTATTTATTACGTTTATTGCTTAAAACAGCCAACCAATAACAGTTTAAGAACAGGGAAAATCATCTTCCAACATTATATTTTTGCAAGAGAGTGTCAGAAAATGCAAACAAGCATGAGACTAACTCAACTGCAGAGGCTGATGTGCAGAAATAAATGTCTTAAATCGATGCAAATCTTTGCTCAGATGTTAACACAGCTTCACTGTTGGCAGGAAGTGATGGAAATGTTACCAGTTAGTTCGAGCAAAATCGCACTATTTCCTTCTCAGTTAGAAATGTTTGCTGGAAATGAAGTAGAATGAAATTACAGCTTAGTCTGATTATCCGTCTTCGTTGTTTTGTGTTGTTTTGCATCGTTTATCAGTATTGCAAAATTTTGACAAATAGATTTTGTCTGAACACAGCTTCTGCATTTCTCTGGATGTCCTCACATGGAAAGTAATGGACTCAGCGGATGACACATCGCCGCACTTCCCGTTTTCCACCTCTGCCTGTTGTCTCGTACGACGACCGTTGTGCATAATTGCTTACGTAGCGCAGAGTCACGTTCATTGACTCTCCAGGCTGCGGTTCGAGTTGACAACTACTGACAGTTGTGACACTGTCCGAAGAAGTTAAGTCAGTCTTTCCTCCCAGCATTTGTTCCCAAATCTTTAAGCGAGCACGTGCGTGTGCGTCACGTGCGCTCCATTGTGAGTCCACTGATCGGTGATTCACGCCGGACGACACACACTTTACTGACTGAGCCAGACTCACAAACATGCATCGGATTTACTATCATCTTGGAACCCGCGCGGGGGATTACGAAAATGTCTGAGCATGAGTGCGCACATTCTGGCTGCACCACCTGTGACGGCTCAGTGTCGGTTGAAACACACTCATTCTGGTAAACACACAACATACACACAACACACACTCCTCAGATCTTCTGAGTCACCGGCAGAAATGTCTTCACTCCACTTTTCAGGAGGCAGATGAAATGAGCGTGAAGTTACTGTAAAAAAACCGACAGATGTTTCAGAGGCACAGTCGCTGTGACCTCTTCCCCTCATCGACCGACGGAGTCTGAATATTACACAAACCGGTTAACACACACGGACACACAAACGTGCACATGTATACAGGATGACAGCAGTAAATAGAAACCAGCCAGCAGGCTAAGAGGCTTCTGGCACACCTCAGCGCTCTGTTGACTTTCCTCATTGATTTCGCAGGAAGGCACAAAGTACAGTATGCGCATAGGTGTGTTTGTGTGTGTGTGTGTGTGTGTGTGCCTGTGTACAGGCTGTTGATAAAAAAACAGTGGCTTCAGGGAACAGTAGGTCGACATCTGCGTGAGTCTGTTGCTAATTTATTATTCATTACGGCGCTCATGCTAATAAAAAATAGTTGAATGTCAAGTTTTGAAATTTGGTTGCATTAATCTTTAAAGCTGCACTGATCAATAAATTTATTTAGAGTACATTTACAAGTGGGGCTGCATGGTGGCTCGGTTGTTAGCACCGTTGCCCGCTAGAAGATCCCCGGTTCGCTTCCCGGTTAGAACACCTGGGATCTTTCTGTGTGGAGTTTGCATGTTCTCCCTGAGCAGTGTGGGTTTTCACCGGGTTCTCCAGCTTCGTCCCACAGTCCAAAAACATGCTGAGATTAATTGATGATTCTAAATTGTCCGTAGGTGTGAATGAGAGTGTGCCTGGTTGTCTGTCTTTATGTGTAGCCCTATGATAGACTGGCGACCTGTCCAGGGTGTCTCCTGCCTTCACCCAAGTCGACTGAGATAGACTCCAGCCCCCCCACGACCCTGCAGAGGATTAAGTGGTGTATAGATGATGGATGGAAGGATGGATATTTACAAGTTATCAGATGACTACATCCACTGTTAAAGATGTTGCTTGTAGTGACAAACCTTAAAAATGTTGTATTTTTATCCAAAACCATGATTTTTTGATGGGAGCGGCTTTAACTTAACCACACCATAATCATAGCTTTGTAAAATAAAAATATATATATATATTTTCAGTAATTTCCTTTCTAATGTGGGTGCAGGTTTCATCTGAACACTGCTGAAGTAGGTTTCTTCAAGGTTGATTTCGATACTGAATAATAAAAATCAAGGAGGCCAATATTCACAACTAACATACATTTGCACTTAAAGTAAAAATCTTGGTGTCAATAGTTTGAATAACTCAAACTTTAACACAAAACTTTGTTGAAATGTCTTTGTTTATGTTTGTTTTACAACTTTTCAACATTTATCCTTCACTGTTGATTAGAGCTACAATAATTAATCAATAAGTTGTCTACTTTTACGTCAATCATTAACTATTTTGATAACTGATTAATTGGTTTGAGTTAGTTTTAAGACAAGAAAGTCTAAATTCTCTGATTGCATCTTCTTAAATGTGAATATTTCCTGGTTCCTTTTGTCCTCTGTCACAGTAAACTGAATAGCTTTGGGTTTTGAACAAGACAGGACACTTAAAGACGTCATCTTGGGCTCTGCGAAACACTGATCGTCATTTTTCATAATTTTCTGACATTTTATAGACGAAACAACTGACTGATTAATCATGAAATCATAGATAGATTAATTGACAAGCCTCATGATGTGTACCCAATCAGATGATGCGGTGGGCGGGGCAGCTAGAGAGAGTCGGCTGCATCAGAGCCAAAGCAAAACATTTTCAAATGATTTATTATATCAGTAATTGCTTAAAAAATAAAACAAGAAAAACTAATAATATTAATTTAAAAAATGCAGAACCTTTGTACGTCCTCTCCCAGGAAATCTGGAGCATCAGACACTTCCTTTCCTGCATTCTAGTGAATTTTATGCACCAATTTGCGCCTTTTCTACATCAACTTATGGTGGAAATGTCACAAAATTTAAGCACAGAGTGACATCATAAAATATAATGGAATATATGTATCTAATTTAGTTTTCCACAAGCTGATAATTCACATTTTGATGGTTTGAAAAAGCCCCTGACTGGAAGAAAAGACCCACTCCTGCCTGAGTATATTAGGGCATTTTCTTTCAAAATAAAAGCTTCATGTCTTTATCTGTGCCCGTGGCCTCGTACTTGTTGTTCTGGAGGTTCACATGGTTTGTGTATTTGTACTTTCCACACATCTGTGCTTGTGTTTTGTACTTTGTACTGTGTGTGTGTGTGCGCGCACGCTCAGGTAAAAGAGTCTAATTTATTTTTTTTAAACCTCAAACGTAGCTGACAGATTGGTTTTGGAGCACAGCCGTAATTGCTGCCCATTGATTTTGGCTTCAGACTTTAAAAAAAGACAGAAAAAAGAGAAAAGAAAATTAGTTTTCTCTTTCATACATCTGGGTGGCTTGTCAGCAAAGATCGAAAGGCAGCAGCACACGGTCGCGTCACGGATCTGAGACCAAGGTTGCTGTGCCTCCGCTGCCTTGGGGCTGAGGACATTTTGTGTCACTGTGGTCCTTCTCATCCGTTTGCTTTGCTTGTTATATCATGCAACCACTATTTTTATAAGATAGAAACCAAGGCTTTTGCTCACTCTTGGATGAGTCACGTGTAGCCGGCCTTCTTTATATTGCCTTGGGTCGCTATTGTGTTTGCATGACTCTTCCTATAAACATGATCTCAGAGAACATTCAGGGCGTCATTAATGCATTTTCATCCGAGTGAGTTTGCATTTATTGTCAGTGTCGCCCCTTTATGCATAGGTTTGTGTGTTGTCGTGTGCAGGCCTCTCAGGTGCGTATGAAGCTCTGTTTGTGCTGGATCGGGGGACCCTGCAGCGCCATCACCCCCACCCACCCTTCAGATGAATCCCCTCCTGGCTCGTCCTGACCTTTGGCTCTGCTGGAGTAGCTGCTTGTTGCTCACTCAATTCTGAATCTGACAGGCTGAGAAATAATAGCTGACAGTCACACAGTCTCGCCTGTGGATTTCATTGGGAGTCGCGCAAGTTTTGCCACTGTGGGAGGCAGCGCTGAGCGTTCATAGAAAGTTGAGTTCACTGAGTTGAGCTTTTGAATTGATTATTGTGTTATTCTACCAACAACATCTTTATAAGCAGGATAATTTTACAGAATAATTACGGCTTTTTACAACTTATATTCATAGGTTACACCCCAAGTTACTTTCTTAGACGTAAGAGCACGACAACATTACTAGAAAGAAGTCAAAGGGGCCAAAAAGTGAACTTATTCTAACTTATTTAGAAGAAAAAATAGGCTTATTCAAGATGAACAAGAGCTGTAAAGAATCAGTCCTTTGTGATTACAGCATTATTCATTTATGTCTAATTTAATCTTGATTTTCTGTGATTTCACAATGACGTAGGTAGCAGTTGCATCATGAGACCAAGGCCACAGTTCCAAACAACACATACATCAATGAGCCACAACATTATGACCACTGACAGGTGAAGTGAATAACATTGATCATATTGGTTCTATGTGATGTTCTGCTGGAAAACCTTGGATTTTAACATCTGTGTTGATGAGACTTAGACACCCTAATAAACACTGTCCCACAACAAGGACACTCCCTTATGCAAATGGAAATCCCAAATGTAACTGGCCTACCCCTGCAGGAAAATGCCCCCCACCACATGGAAACAACATCAACCAATCAGGAACATGTTGAGGAACATGACAATGGCCCAACATGTTGATCTGACCTCCAAACTTCCTACACCCCATTGTGATCAAGCATCAACAGGATGCAGTGGAACAAGTTTGATTGACAGAGGCCCCACTGCACAAGCCAGAGTACCCAAAGGATCCAGTGCCAGCGTCCTGGTTCCAGACCCCATAGGACACCCTGAGAGGTCCTCTTGTCCATTTCCAATGGTTCAGAGCATTTTTGAGCACATAAGGGGGACCAACACAATATTAGGCAGGTGGTTAATGTTATGCCTGATCAGTGTATATCACTTGTTTTCTTCCTCTGAAATCAGACTGTACCTTTGCAGTTGGACACTTCTGAAGTAAAACGTAAAGTGGCGTCTGTGACTCAGGTGGTAGAGTGGGTTGTCCAAGGTTAGCGGTTCGATCCCCGGCCCCTCCGCATGCCAAAGTGTCCTTGGGCAAGACACTGAACCTGAAGTTGCTCCCAATTGCAGGCTAGCGCCTTGCATAGCAGCTCTGTCACCATTGGTGTGTGTGAATGGGTGAATGTGAAACACATTGTAAAGCGCTTTGGATACCACAAAGGTAGAGAAAAGCGCTATATAAGTGCAGACCATTTACTATTTAAAACTGGACAGTGGTGTAGGTGGGTCAAAAACAATGCATATATTTAAAAGATGCAGAGATCCATTCAATAATCAGCCAGGAATACTTTAAATCAGTCTTTTATTTCCATTTCTGCTCTGTTTTACTGTTCAGCTGAATATTAGCCTGGAAGATGACTGATTTTGATCTTCAGCATTTTTGGATTAATAGCATTTTTGTATTTTTCTTTTCTAGTAGGATAAATTTATTGAAAAATGTGACTGCACAGCCTTGCTGACTGGTTTGGATGTTGACTCAGTAGTATGACATTTTATTGAAACCTTCCAGCTTTTTATTTTTGATGAATTGGAGGCAGTTTTTGAAGGGTTTAAAGGATTTTGAAGGGTTTTTTTCTGTTGACAGAGCCCAAGTTGTGAGGTTGTTGGTGGCGTTTATCAGTCAGAAAGGCTGAATACATCAGATTACACATAACAAACAGCATCACAATTCTATTGTATGTTAACATTGGACTAACTTAATTCTTGAGGTCTTTAGCAGCACCAAAGCATGTAAGGATTCTTCTATCTACATAACTGACTGATCAGTAATGAAATCTCTATGGCATTTGAGTATTTATTAATGTTTTCATTGTATTTATGTAGTTATGAGAGGGACGTGTCTGGTCAACTGATTTATATACAAACTAATAAGATGCTGTTTTACATTAGAATTCATGCAAAGTGGATTTTAAACCATGGACAGCTATTTAGCATTTTAATAGAAAACGCCATAATTTAAACTAGTAGACACTGCACAAACTGATGCACGAGCCTGATAAAGTTTTTATAAGTTTTCAGTAACTTTTAACGCTTCTCTTCTGCTAAACTTTCTGCTATAACCACCCATCATATTATGCCAGCCGGTTCAACTTTGACCCCCTCTGCTCACCCTTTCATGTTTTCTCCTCAGAGACGGATTATTCCCGACATTCGGTTGCACTCGTTTTCGATTTTTACCTCCAAACAGAAAGGTTTGGGTGATCTGGCCAAACTTTTGACTTGTTTACGCGCAGGATAAACAAAGACAGGAGCAGGTTCTACTCGCTGCTTTTATGTTAAGTCTCCTGCCGTCCTTTGGGCTTCTCGCAAGCCTTTGTTTTCATTTTGTTAAACCATTAGAAACAGTCCGGTACACTCACAGATGTTTCACCTTTCAGCTTGTGTGCAAGAAGACATGTTGTTTTCCTCTACAGTATGTGATAATGCAGTATTTGCAGACAAATAGAGATGGAATACCTCAAACTAATGAAACTGCAGAGGACATTTTGGGCTGTGCTTCCATTTATTTCCTTTGTGCATCTCCTTTAGAAGTTGCTAATACTAACATTGCTCGTTTTGTTTGTGCTTGTAATTGATTGCGGACTTAAGAAACATGTAAAAAATAGATTTCTACTGGCCTCTCTTTGCTGGAAAATCTTCACTAATGCTCGAAGAACTGACAGTATTCACTCTAATTCCTTAACGTAAATGTTTTGAAGTTAAAATGATGTATTTTTGAAATGCCGGCACTCTTTAAAAAAAGAATATTTCAGAACTTTTGTGAAGCTTTACCAGGACTCCACATATGCAGTGTCATTCTGCCCTGCTGTCATGCATATAATGAGTATTATGGCCACCACAGAGCCTGTGCAATAATAACCTAATTTCTGACCGGTGAGAGGGTCCCTGTGGTTGTCTGACTGTCAGTGATAGAAATGCTAAGAAAAAGGCTTGCAGGAAGGAAGGTGGGCGGCTGCTGCAGAGAGAGACCGAGGTCTGACTCAGTCTGTGGTCTTGCGGGGAGTCGATAGGTGCTGTCATCACCCAGCGTGTCCATGTGACGGTTAGACGAGCAGACAGTCATGCGGGCATGAAAAACGCCGTCCATGTGATGTTGGGGAAACGCTAAACAGTCCTCATCATGTTGTATTATGCACGATCAAACACGCTGCCATCCTCATTATCATCACTGTGAGTTGGAGCAGTAAAAGCCTCGGTAGTGCTGTTGTTGAGAGAGTCAAGGTGAGCCTTAAAGAATGCGTGTTTGTTTTCTTTGCCTTGCATAAACCCAGAGTTTCATCATTGCAAGTGGCTTGGAAGGATTTCATGAATATCTTCAACCCGGCTGTTAAAGAAAACATGTCATTTTTCTGTCAGAATATATGTGTCTGATGAAACGTTTTGGATTGGTGTCGGGAAAAAAATCCGTAATAACCTTTCAGCATATTCAGGAAAATGGGCTTGTGCACCTCATCGTGGCTCTGTTTTTTAAGGCTTTAGAAAATGCAGCTCGTAATGGGAGAATATTTTCAAAGCAGATCAGGTATGAAGAGCAATAAAGACCGCAGCGGGAGTGAAACATGGGAGTCTTAATGGGTCAAACAGAGGAGTAACACTCAGGAGACGAGGTTGTGTGAAGCTGTAAATGAATCCAGATTTCTTCCTTCTGCACCTATAACTGATTACATTTGTGGTTTAATTTATGTTTCTAATCCTCAAATGTGTTGTAACAGCTTCTCAGATAAGTGGATTTTCCATCATCATATCATCAAAGTTTCTGCGGATAGATAAACCTTGATGGGGCACCTAAGTACTTTTTTGGCACCAGTAACATAAACCTGCCAACCAACTACACCTGGCATTAAACGCTTGATTTGGATCTTATTCTTGTTTTGATAGTTCCTGTTTAAAAGGGAAATAGATCAGTTTTGAACTTCTCACAAAGCGGGCTGCATGGCCGTGACAAATAAGGGACAATTAGCATGATATTAATTAGAAAGCTGTAATGGAACTTAAGCTAACATTGGCAGGGGTAGTCAGGAAGATCAGTAGAGTAGGTGAGTACATGTGCAGGAAAATGGTGCAATGTTGCACGGTGCAAAAATACAAGCCAACTGAGCCAAATCAGAATGTGTTTTCGTTGTCTGGCTTAACTAAACCTGGCTTAACTAAACCTAACAACTGCAGTCGGAGTAAAGCTGGTTATCAACGGTGGAAGTCAACCAGGGTTTCTCTGTCTAGGTAGGACTGTGTTTGCGTGAAAAAGGCGACGCTGGTACCAGATGACCAATCACAAACATCTACAGGTTTTAGAGCTGCACATTTCTCAAAAGGAGATCAAACTACAATCCAAAATTAACCAATACTAGCCAATATTATAACTTTAAACTACAGGCTAAAAGCAGCACAGTTGTCTGATTATGCTGCTGCAGACAAAACCATGAATGAAAACTGCAAAAAAGTGCCAACTCTGGACTAATAGGCTTCTCTGCCCCATATAAGGCATGATCTGAGAACAGATTTAAATCTGTATAAATTGCTTATATATACTTCTTATTCAACCTTCAACTAAATCAGACTTATGCAACACAGGATTCAGATACAGTCCGTTTATGCTACTCACAAATTATGAACACACATTATGCAAAGAATAAATAGTCAAGTAAGTTAGAATAAAGCTCTTTTCATGGTGATGTGAGTATAAATCCTGTGATATTCTTTATAGTGTGTGAGACAGTTTTACTCTCTCAGCTGCTTGGCTGTGTTTAAGAGTTTTGGGAGTAAGTAGAGAACAAAGATAAAAACATCCTTCAAACCGATAAGTAGGCTCGCTGCAAATCTCATAAAGTCGAGCAGTACAAGGCTTTAGTGCTTTATCAGTGTCTGTTTTAGGATTCTATCGATACATAAAGGCGAATAGAACAATGAAGGGGCTTTGAAATGGCAGGTTGTTCTCTTCGCAGCACTATCTTTGGTCTGAAACTCCTCGGGATTGGAGATTGCAGTGGTAATTGGCCAGTAGGTGATGATTTAATATGTGTTGAACTGGTGTCTTTAACATAATCTGGTCTGGAGCAGCGTAGGAAAACCACCATCATAGTCCTGTAATCCCAGAGTTAAACCTGAAGTTACCTCAATAGCCTCAAATCCTCCTTCAGGACTCAGAGGATTCAGGAAAGCAGCATCGAGAAGCAAATAGCAAGCAGATGCTAGGATCCTTCAGAATTACTGCCAAAGAAAAAACCTACACAATAATCTAAATATCTAAACTTATCCACCTCAATGACTTGCAACATACAGCAAATTTATAGGAACCAACTTTAAAGAGATGCAAAGGAAGCAACAGGAGATAACCAGTCAGCACTATCTTTGGTCTGAACTCCTTGGGATTGGACATTGTAGGATTGGTCAGTCATTCGGAGGTGTTTTAATATGTGTTGATCTGTTATCTTGAACATAACCTGGTCTGGGGAAGGTTAGGAGTTCCATAGTATAGAGAGAGACCACCGTTGTAGTCCTAAAAACCCAGAGTTAAACCAAAGTTACCTCGATGTCCTCAGATCTTGCTTCAAGACTCAAAGGGCTCAAGTAAGCAGCATCAACAAACAAATAACAGCCAGATGCTAGGATCCTCCAGAAAAAACCTACACAGTAATCTAAATATATAAACTTACCCACCTCAACACCTTGCAAATCCGTACAGCAAATAGGGAGCAACAGAAGGTAATCAGTCAGTAATATCTTTGGTCTGAACTCCTTGGGATTGGAGACTGTAGTGTTGATTGGTCAGTAGGAGGTGTTTTAATATGTGTTGATCTGTTATCTTGAACATAACCTGGTCTGGAGAAGGTTAGGAGTTCCATAGTATAAAAAGACCACCGTCGTAGTCCTAAAAGCAGCATCAACAAGCAAAAAAACAGGCAGATGCCCCCAAAATGACTTCCAAAGACAACATATTAATGAAGAGCATAAGAAAACAATCCAAATATCACAACTTACCCACCCCAACAACTTGCAAATCCACATAGCAACAACTCAACCCTTTAGGGATAGACTTTGAAGAGATGCAGAGGGAAATAATGGGATAATTGAAGAAACTTTCTCGTCATTTGTCCAAAAGTGATGCCCAAGTTGGACGTCAGGATCAAGAATCTGCAGGAACAGTGCTAATCAGTCGCTGGTTAGGGCATCGCAGGTCAGCGTGTTGTGGTCAGTGTAGACCAGCATGGCTGCCACCTCGGACCCCACATACTCTACGAAATCCTGCAGAACATATCAAAGCTAGAGCCTCCCTTTCAGAGTAGTTCAACTGATACCATAACAAGCCGACTAGAACAGATGGTGCTACGTCGTTAAAGCGACCAGTAGGATCAATTCCTGATCTGTGATCTCGCAAAAAGAAAGCTATTTCAAAAGCTTGAGTCATTTTAGGGAGTCCTCTTCATCCTCTGTATGGAGAGTTTGATCTTCTTCCCTTTGTATGAAGCACCAGAAGCCCGGTGTAATGGGTTGGAAACACTTTTATCTCTCATGCTGTTATCAAATGTTAAAGAAAGACTTCAATGATTATTAGTTTTCATATAATATCATTGGTATCCTCTTCGGATTTTTAGTTATATTTCCTCTTATATGCATTGTTTTTATGTGAGTCTGTGCTGTGAATTTGCCCTTGGAGACAATCAAATTGAGGTTTCAGTTGAAGGGAGTCAGAAAACAATTGAATGAAGTGTTCTGAGTTCATTATTTGCTCTATTTCCACTGAAATCACCTATTTTTTAGGATTTACGTGGCAGCATTAGCCTCATTTTCCACTGAAGTGGCACCAAATTGCTACCGACACTGATCTAATCCAACACACTTAAGTGAAATTTATGAACCGTGGCGTATAAAATAATATAATACTTGAGCTGGTATTGCTGGTTAATCATCTATACACTTCCAGGCACTATACTGTGATCTCCTCGGCCCCTTTCTGCTGCTTGAGTCATTTTAGGGAGTCCTAGAGTTTGACTTTGCTCCCTTTATGTGAACCACCAAAAGCCCGGTGTAATGGATTGGAAACGCTTTTATCTCTTATGCTGTTATTAAATATTAAAGGAAGACTCCACTGATTATTAGTTTTCATATGATATTGTTGGGATGTTCTCCAAGTTTTGTTATAGTGTTGTTGATACACGTTGTTTTTATGTGAGCTTGTGTTATGAATTTACCCTCAGAGAAAATCAAATTGAGGTTTCAGTTGAAGGGAGTCAGAAAACAATGGAATAATGTGTTCTTAGTCTAATATTTGCTCTATTTTCACTAAAATCACGTATTTTTTAGGATTTACATGGCAGCATTAGCCTCATTTACTACAGAAGTAGCACCAAATTGCAACCGACACTGATCTAATTCAACACATTTAAGTGAAATGTATTAACCGTGGCGTATAAAATAATATAATACTTGAGCGTGTACTGCTGGCTAATCATCTATACACTTCCAGCTGTTATACTGTGATCTCCTCGACCCTCTCTCTGCTGCACTGGACCCTTCTCGCTCCATCAGAAGCACAATGAACAGGCGAACAGATTAACTGCGACAGGCGTGCAGGGCCCTCACACCACAGTGAATCGATTGGCGGGGGGGACTAATATAGGTTGTCTGATTACTGCGAGCGAGGACATCAGTGCCGAAAGAGAAGTAAGCGAGGGAGGTGGGAGAGGAGGATTAATACGCCCATCTGCTGACTCATATTCCTCAGTGTGTAACAGTGTTGATACCTTCACTCGCCCCGTTGTTCTCCGACGACAGCTGCTCTTGCTGCACGCGGCGTTTGATTCTCCTGTACGTCGGATTTGGTTAACCAGACATTAATCACTGACTCTGAGTGCAAACCGGAGCTCCGTGAACCTACTTCTGCACAGAGGGAGATGTTTCGCACCCACAGGATAAAAAAACAACGTCCTCCTTTTCGTTGTCTCTCAGCAGCTGAAGCAGAAGCAGCAGCATCGTGCCCCCATTTCTGAGGTTTAAATATTTAGTTTAGTGCACCGGGCCAATTATTTTGCAATGGATGAATAATGTTTTTATCTGCACCTGTGACAGATTAATAAAACCCGTCCACTGATCTATCAACACATACACTCCAGTGGCTGTTCAGTAACCCCTCACTTGGCCCACTTACTGTATGAATCACTCCTCACCCCTCATTCACACACACACTTCGACAGCGGTGAGGATGCTGATGCTATGGCAGCGCCGCTGATGTGATGTGGCATTACTGGGCCACGATTCCTGCTGAATGCCCTAAAAGTTTTGCCTCCCCTGTGCACCCCCCATCCCCACCGTCTGCCTCTCAGCGATCACTGCAGCGACCCCCCATCTACCAGATCTGCTAGCCGAGTCTCACCCTCAGACTGTCACGCTAAGCATGTTCATTTGGGGTGTGTGGATGCTCTTGTTTCAAACTATTCTTTAGGTCTGCAGGTGGAGGATTTGGAGCTGTGGCCTTACATGTGTTTCAGATGATGCTTTTAAAGGACGACTTAAGACTTTTTAAACTGGCCTTCATCCTTCCTACAATGATTTAGTAGTTCTTATTCCTTTTAATATGACTATTCAGGCATTCATCTTGGATGTACTGTTGCTTTGCAGTTGTTTTTAAAAAAAAATAATTTCCTTTTTTTGTTGTTTTAAAGGCTTATGTTGATTTTCCCTAAGCACTTTGTGACTTTGTGCTGTGAATGCTGCTAAATAAATAAACTTTACTTACTTACTTTTGGTTCTGCTGCCTGTAGCAACCAAAAACGTAATAGCATTTTGCCAATAATGTAATAAGTTATTACGTTAATGGCCTAGCATTAAAAAGATCCTGTGAAAATGTCATTACTGCAGCTGATACTGTAATTATGCATCAATAGGACTGCATTTCTTGGAAATAAAAGATGTTTTTTCCAGTTTATGTGCAGTTTTCTCATCAAAAATAGGTCTAGTGGATGGCATAGTCGTCATATTCATTCATGTAGCTCTTACTCTCCTTAATTATGGTTGTTAGAGCCAATTTGAGAATTATCTGTTGTACAAAATCTTTATTTAGAATATTGTTCATTTGCTCAGACATGTAAATTCATCATTTCATGTGAGTGTCTCCGTTGGATGTTGCACTGTCAAATGAATTTACCATTTCATTAAAACTTTGTTCAAACATTTCTCAAGGAAAAACGGTTCAGTCCTCCTTAAAACTGTATTTAAACAACTGGACTGGCACTATAATGGCACTTAACTCCAATATACAGCATAGAACATAAACACTCATTTACAAAACTGAAGAGTATCATGTACAATATTGGCTCAAAAACTTTCTTGCATTATTGGAAAGTTTTTGCATCATTTAAAATGGCCAAAATTATTACGTTATTGGTTGCTACAGTGCCTGGTATTAACAGCAAAACTGCACTTCCTAATATCTTAATTTTGACTGTCACTAAGCAAAATAAGGCAAATTTCTTGAATACATCCACATTTAATGTTTTTAAACACATGCACATTGATAAAACTGTATGAAGATAGCTAAATTAATACCTAAAAGGGTTACAGATAAGTATTGAACTTGCGTAAAATGAAGCCAAGTGAAAGGAAATATTTTAACTTCTATATCTTTTATGGGTTAAGCTGCAAACCCTACAAACATACACCTTGTCCTCATACTTTTGCCTACATCCTATACATCATAATCAATACGCAAACTAAACCACATCTTTCAGAGGAGGTCACTTTTCCCCCTTTTTCTTAGTCAGAAACAACAGATACAGCATTTATAAAGCTCTTTACTCAGCTTTTGTTTATCATTATTCATATTAACCGTCTGAACAGTTCCGAGGTGATTTTAATTTGCTCACTGTCGGCTCATTTTTCACTGAAATATTACTGCTGATTGTTGGTGTTTCATTTAATATTGTTGGGATGCTCTACAGGTTTTCTTATATTGTCACTGATATACGTTATTTGAGAAAAAATGTGTCCTTGGAGATGATCAATTTGAGGTTTAAGTTGAAGGGGTTCTATAAAAACAAGTGATCAATGTGTTCCGACTGAAATAATCTATTTTTTAGGATTTACGTGGCAGCATCAGCGTATATTGGCCTCATTTACTGCAGAAGTGGCACTAAATTGCTACCGACACTAATCTAATTCAACACATTTAAGTGGAATTTATGAACCGCTGCACGTAAAATAATATAATACTTCAGCTTGTATTGCTGGCTAATCATTTATAAAGCTCTTTATTTAGCTTTTGTTTATCATTATTCATATTAACCTTCTGAACCCCAAGCAGTTTGTGGGTGTTTGTTTTTGCTACTGTGGGCTCATTTTTCACTGCAATATAAAGTCCTGCACCTCTATGGAAACAGAACAGCCATGACTAGGAGTAGAGAGAACTCAGAATGTCTTTTTGTGCAATATGACACACTTACAATGGCATTAATCATAAGAAAAAACAGACACAAAAGGTTCATTTCTTGCTGTGTTTAACTCTTGAAAAATGTTTCACCATGTTGGATGTGTCTTCCAACAATTTGCTCCTCTGTATGCTGTTTTTGAGCCGTGCTGCATTTATTTTATAGCCGAAACATGTTTTATTTTCATGTCAGTCTCACTAATTCGTCACTCATGGCTTCTCATTTGTGGTTGGGGGCACACAATGTTTTGTTTTTTACAGGTTCTGGTCAATATAACAAGTTTAATTTCGCAGAATTTTAAATTAGACATGTAGAGTAAACCGATTTTGGTGAAATAACACAATTTTAAACTTAAATTTGTAAAATATTCACCAAAAAATGGCACATCACACACAGTTAGTTCAATGACCACCAGAAAGCTGAAAGTCTTATAAATTTTTATGTTTTACAGTTACTTGCTCTGATAAATAGTGTATTTTTAAAAGATTTTTAAAAGATAACACGCCTTTCAAACCTGTCAGTGGGTTTTGGGACTCAGAGGGTTAATAAGAATATGAAAAATAAGATCAAGAAAACAGGTTTGTGCTTCTGTTTTGTTTTATAGCAGCTGGTGTCAACAAATTTTTAAAAAATTATTTCATTTATAGGAGTGAAGTTCACTATAACTTCATTGCTTTGAGGGCAATGGCAAAAAGCATGTTGGTATCTTTATTAAAGTGAATTAGTGATGAATCGCCCTCATGCATGAATCATACATGAGTAATAGCTTAAGCTGACATTTGATCAATGATGATGAAGATACAGAAAGACAGAGATGTGTGGTAAAAAAAGAGCATGCTGTCAATATTTCATTGACCCCTGCACAAAATTTCACAAGTTGTGTTTTCAGGGGAGCTCGTATTTTATTTAGAAGAGCCAAGCATTGGCTCCCCTGAAGTTTGCACTCTGGAGAAATAGTTTATAGATAAATAAACCAGATGAATGATTCTGGCCTTCTTTGGTTGCAACATCATCCAGAATCGCATAATACAAAAGCAGAAATGTTGCAAAGCTGCTTGATTTTATCTAGCCTTGTCTCGTCTTATCTCTTCTTGAAAATGGTTTAATGAAATCTGATGGTTGTGCTTCCTTAAACTTTTGACACTACACTGTAAAACACCATAAAAAGAAGTTCGTCAAATCAACTCATCTTCTCTACTTTAGTTACTCTAAATATACACTGAACTTAAAATTAGGGATGTCCCGAGCCAGATCCAATGATCTAGCTAAAATGCAGTATTAAACGTTAGGAGGCTCCACCTGGTGGATCAACCAGGTACTACAGTAAATCTACAGTACCTAATGTGTGTATTATCTAGAAAAATGGTATCAAGTATTGACAGATACTCAAAAATAAATTACTCAGATCGCAATGGGGCAAAAGATCTTGATCAGGACATGCCTACTGAAACTGTCTAATCTTTATTTCCAAACCAGTTCTTGCAACTTGAGGCTTGTTGACTTTAATGAATTATGAGTCGAATGGATAAACACCTGACAGTACACTCAAGTCATTGAATTAAGCTTATAAGAAACTAAATTAGCTTTTAACGATACAAGATGCATTTTTAGAGAATCAAAACACCTCAGAAACACCTTTTGTTTTTATAGTTGGACAAGACAGACTTGGTGGACAATTGCTGTGTGTCTATAATACATATTACATTAAGTTATGGTTCTTTTTTTCTTAATGATCAGAAAAGTTGCAACCGTGATAAAGGTTAAAATTGAGTCCCTACAATGGGAGCAGCCTCACAGATTGTCTGATTGCGGTCAAGTTCAATGTTATATAAGGAAGAAACTCTTTAAACACAGAAAATGTAAAAGGAAGTTTGTCTGTAACTACTGTATATAGGAGTGGTTGGTTGAAATTAACATCTTAAGTTTATTGAACTTGTTTTGCAGTTTCACAGTTAACTTTGAACTGATGAATCAACCAAAGTGCAGTAAATCTACATTTTTAAGGCAGCAGGGGAGCTTATGTTTCCTAGCTATATGCATTTGAAGTGATTTGTGGTGCAGGTAACTAATCTATACTATGAAAAAGAGCTCCAGACCATACACACTCCGATCAGCCCCAGCATTAAGACCACTGTCCCAGAACAAGCACACTCCCTCATGCTAATGGAAATCCCAAATGTCACTGGTGTACCCCTGCAGGAAAATGCACCCCACCACATGGAAACAACATCAACCAATCAGGAACATGTTGAGGAACATGACAATGACCCAACATGTTGGTTTGACCTCCAAACTTCCTACACCCCATTGTGATCAAGCATCAACAGGATGCAGTGGAACAAGTTTGATTGACAGAGGCCCCACTGCACAAGACAGAGCACCCAAAGGATCCACTGGTTCCAGACCCCATAGGACACCCTGAGAGGTCCTCTGGTCCATGTCCAATGGTTCAGAGCATTTTTGAGCACATCAGGGGGACCAACACAATATTAGACAGGTGGTCATGTTATGCCTGTTGGTGTATGTATCGCGGTACTTAAACAAGTCATTTTGGCCTTTACAAAGAAGAAACCCATGTCATTATACCATGTGTCGTATATTTTTCAGGTATGTTGGGCAGCTCTCGTTTCACTGGCTCGTCCCTGAACTATAGCACCCTGCTGCTGGAGGAGGACTCTGGGCTGCTGTACGTAGGAGGCAGAGGGTCCGTATACGCTCTCAACACCTCCAACATCTCCACACCTGCAAACCTCAGCGTGAGTACCGACACATCGCCACTGTTTCGAAGGAGACAGCAAACCCCCATTTCACAAGTTTTCCTCCCATCTCTGGAGTGTTGGAGGAGGAGAAACTAATAATAGCCTTAAGCAGATTGAACAAATCCCATTGTGTTCGTCCAATTTTATGGATATCGGATTAAATGCACCAGGCGTTTATTCAAGGGTTACTGAAGAGAGTCAGAGCTCGGTGACGCAGCCAGAGAATGAAGTGAGCTGTCTTTCCTCCTGTTTATCGCACACGTACACACACTTGTTTTCCTCTCTTTATCTCCCCATTTCCTGTCTGTCTGTCTGCAGAGCTTTTTATTTATCTATTTGTCTCTCTTTATTTATTGAGCTCACTGAGTCATCCTTATTACCCTCCCATTGTTTGCAGATTGATTGGGATGCTTCCCCTGAACAGAAGAAGCAGTGTCTAAACAAAGGCAAAGACAATCAGGTACAAGGCTGCAGCTTCACTGATTTTCTTTTCCAGAAAAAATTAAGTCTTTATTTATCGAGTTATTATCGGAGAACAAGATGAAACCGTTCCGCTTTGTGATGTATAGTTTGCTTATGACAGCAACAAAGCAGATAATCCTTTCAGTTTCTTTATCTGCCAAGAGAAAAGAAACTGGAGGTTTTAAAAGAAATCACACTGATTTCTTAACTATTTGCATAGAATAGCCTCTCAGCATGAATTGGATTGACTGCTCCATGTTTCCTCTATGCTGTAGAGCCAGAAATAACTTGTTTTTCCTCTGTTCTCTGCAGACAGAGTGTTACAACCACATCCGCTTTCTGCAGCGATTCAATGAGACTCACCTGTACGTCTGTGGAACCAACGCCTTCAAGCCTCTCTGTGCTTATATTGTAAGAACTCATGTCATCTCACACCTATGTCGAACCTGTGATTCTGTAAAATGAAGGGTTCTAAAATAAGACCTTCTGAACCTCAAGCAGAGCCGGCTGGCCCATTAGGCAATATAGGCAAATGCTAAGGGCGCCGTGTCCTCCAGGGGGCGCCACAAAATCGGGAAAAAATTCACTTTCAATGTAATTATATTAAAACTAGTTATTACTATTAACTCTTAAAATAGAAAAGCTCACATTGATTAAAATGTAAAGTAATGCCCAGTTATTATTACTACAAAACAATGCTATTTGATTTCTCTTGTAAGCGTATGTAAATCGCCTATGGAGGGGGGTCCCATGTAAAAGCTTGCTTTAGGAGCCACATTGGGTAGGGCCGGCTCTGTCCTCAAGCATTTTCTAGGTATTTTTTGCTCCTGCCACATTTTTACTCACCATGGGCTCATTTTTCACTGTGATATAATAATAAAAAAGTCATGCACCTCTGTGGAAACAGCACAACCATGACTAGAGGCAGAAAGTGTGCCGTATAACTAAGTTATAATGGCACAAATCTTAAAAAACAAAAAAACTAAGTTTACTTTTTTGAGGGGGGGGATAATTTATTTTACAAAAAATGAAAAAAGAAAAGAATCAATGTGTAGAGCATTTTTCCAAGTACCCATTGTCCAGTACTGGAAAAAACAAGCAGTGGCTCCATGTACTATGGACATTTTAATACTTACTTTATAAATTTCTTTCCATACTTTTTTCCTATTTGTTGCACTGCACAGCCTGCAGTTCAACCGAGCTCAGCTGAACAGTCCTTTAATTTTTTGTCGCGTCACTGCTGAGTCACTATTTTCTTACTGGTTGCACTGAATATTTAGTATTTTCATAGAATTTGTTTAGCGTTAAGGGTATATTTCTGGAAATTTTTTAGATGAGACACGTAGAATAAAGTGCTTTTAAGGAAATATCACAATATACCAGACCGAACTGCACATAACACATGATTACTTCCATGACTGCAGGAAATCTGACAATTCATTGTGTTTTACAGTTTCAAGTTCTGATACTAAATTGAGTAATAACGGCAGTTTTTCCAAAATAAAGTTAAGATGTTGATGGATGTTGGGATGGATGGGGTCTAGTGCTAATTTACCATTCAGAGTCTTCAGTTTCCCCCTGAGCACAGATTGATGTTACTTTTTCCCATAATCGTCATGGCTGTTTGGACAAGACATACTAGCTTAGACTTCAACTGTGCTGACATTTTTCCATTTAGCACTTGAATGCCATATCGAATCATTTGATAAGACAATAAAACAAAGTCACTACTTACATCATAGTCTAAGCTTTCACAAAAAGTACAATCGCCTGTTGTAGCCTGGAGGAAAGGCTTTTCATCAAATGATTAATTGGGTGTCGTCTCTCTCTTCTTTCTGTAAGGATGCTGAGCGGTTCAGCTTCTCCTCCGGGTTTGAGGAGGGCAGGGACAGATGTCCGTATGACCCCGCGAAGGGATACACCGGCCTCCTCGTAGGTATGTATCCCAAAGCTGCCTTTAATCATTTCTATAAACGTCACAGTGCACTGGTAAGGTCAAAGCAGTACATAGACATGGGAAGATAAGATAGAACGTAATGAATTCTAGAGGAAAAACTTACAATAAAATGAGAATAAAGCAAGAGTAGTAAGTACATAAGGACTTTAGGGGAAGTCTTTACGTTACAAAGCCGCAAAGACAAAAGCTCCTGCATGTTAAACTTAAGAGGCAGCTGTGAGATTGACATGATAAATGGTACAATATTGATCATATCTTGCTGATGTCATGGTCAACAACCAGTCATGCATGAAAAATAAAGTGTAAAAACTTTGCTTAAAATGCATTGTCAAACAAGATGCTGAGTTCAGAGTCGGGCTAGCGGCACTGTGGGGCTATAATTAGGCGCAGCGGTGCTTTGAACAAATGCAAATGTCATCACTAAGTGTCTATGAAGATTCATCATGCAGATCATGGTTTATCCAGGAGGGCAAAGGAAACCGGACGTGCTTTAGATGCTTTAGATGCTATTGGATCGCTCACAACTGCAGCTTGATTCTGAAGTCTGAACCTACTGGAGCTGCAGTGGAACTTTGACTTTATTCCTCTCATAGGCTTAGATTTCAAGGAATATGCAGAGGATGCATGCATGCATACATACACCGATCAGCCACAACATCACGACCACTGACAGGTGAAGTGAATATCATTGATCATATTGGTACTATGTGATGTTCTGCTGGAAAACTTTAGGTTTTACATCCGTGTTGATGAGACTAAGACACCCAAATAAACATTGTCCCACAACAAGCACACTCCCTCATGCAAATGGAAATCCCAAATGTCACTGCAGGAAAATGCACCCCACCACATGGAAAAAACATCAAACAATCAGGAACATGTTGAGGAAAATGACAATGGTCCAACATGTTGATTTGACCTCCAGACTTCCTACACCCCATTATGATCAAGCATCAACAGGATGCAGTGGAACAAGTTTGACTGACAGAGGCCCCACTGCTCGAGCCAGAGTAGTCAAAGGATCCAGTGCCAACATCCTGGTTCCAGACCCCATAGGACACCCTGAGAGGTCCTCTTGTCCATGTCCAGTGGTTCAGAGCATTTTGGAGCACATCAGGGGGACCAACATGATATTAGGCTGGTGGTCATAATGTTATGTCTGATCGGTGTATATAAAGACCTGAAAGAAGCAACGGACTTTTTACTCACTGTATCTGAATCTTGGGGTTTTATTGTCATAAATAGCGATATTTTCAACAGAAATTGGAGAAAAGGCACGAATCGGTTCAAAAAAATTGACCAGAATGCAAGAAATTAATCTACGTTTCCCCCTCAATGTTCAAATGAAATCTGCATTCATACCTGCACTGAAGAAGGATGGAGGGTTTTGTTAGGCTTGACAACCGATGTGCATATGAGGAATGATTACAGCAATCAATAACTGTTTAAGCATACATGCAGGCTGTTGTATAAACTCTAAGAAGTCTGAACGACTTTATGCAGCATATGCAATACAGCAAATTAAGACCCAGGAGAGATACTCAAACAGTCTCCTGATTCAACAGCTCAAGCAGGCTGTGATGTTCGTCTAATTATCGTTACAAATATTCCAACCGCACTGAGTGATGGGTCACAGTTTGCCTTCTTACTCTGCAGTATTCCAACTGCTTTCATTTACATCTGATTAAACTCTGACGTCTTAACATCTTTCTCTCTTAATGCATCCTCCACCAACACATTTGTGTGATCTGTTAATCAGACGGTGAGATGTTCACGGCCTCTCAGTACGAGTTTCGTAGCTCGGCAGACGTGCGCAGAAACTTCCCCTTCCCCACGCTCAGGACGGAGGAGGCGCCCACCCGGTGGCTTCTGGGTAAATATACGATAATCTATATATACATCAAGAACCCCCTCTTGGAGGTTTTCTCCTTTTATATGCTTTTTAACATTAAATCATGGTCAATTTAATGTGGCTTTTTTGAAAAAAATGTACAATAAAAGACTTGCAGGTCAAAGTGAGAACACATTTCTACAATGTATTGTGATTTAATTAAAAAAATATGAAATGTAAAATCAGTACCTAAGTATTCACCCCCTTTAAAATATTTTACCTAATTCAACACAGGTCAGGCTAGTTTGTTCTAGAGGTCAGAAAAATTAGTAAAATAAAGATCATCCGAGTGCAGTGAAGCTAGAAGATCCCTGGTTCACGTCCCGGTTAGGACGCCTGGGATCTTTCTGTGTGGAGTTTGCATGTTCTCCCTGTGTGGGTTTTCACCGGGTATTCCGGCTTCCTCCCACAGTCCAAAAACATGCTGAGGTTAATTAATGGTTCTTAATTGTCCGTAGGTGTGAAGGAGAGCGAGCTTGGTTGTCTGTCTCTATGTGTAGCCCTGTGATGGGGTGACTGGTGACTTGGCCAGGGCTGGGATAGACTCCAGCCCCGACGCGACCCTACAGAGGATTAAGCGGTGTATAGATAATGGATGGATGGATGGATGAGTCACTGTAGTACAAAGACACCTGTATTTGGAAGGTCCAGTCACTGGAGATTCAGGACTCTTGAATATAACTACAGTATGAGGACAAAAGAATGGCTATTGAAAAGTAAAAGTTAGAGGATGAATACAAGAACATTTACCAGTCTTTGATTATCCCTTGGAGTCAGTTAAATCCATCATTAAGAAATGGCAGGAATATGGCACATGTGTAGATTCGACTACAGCAGGTTGTCCTCAAAAACAGAGTCCTTCCAAAAAAGAGCCTAGTGAGGGAGGCCACCAGGACACCTACGATTCCTCTGAAGGACTTACAAGGCAGTATTCATCACCATGTTTCACGGACGAAATGGTACATTTGTGATGAAATGCAGTGTTTGGAGTCTGACGGCCAAAAAGCTAAATTTTTGTCTAGTCAGACCAAAGAACCTCATTCCGGTTGACTTCAGAGTCTCCCACATGTTTTCTGATTAACTCTTGTCGAGATTTAATATGAGCTTCAACAGAGTCTTTCTCTTGGCCACTCTCCCATAAAGCAAGAACAGACAACAGTTTTGTAGGAACAGTCTTTCCCATCTCAGCTGCTTAAGCTTGTAACTCCTTCGGACGAGTCATAGGTGTCTCGGTGGCCTCCATCTCTAGTCTCTTTCTTGCATGGTCACTCAGTTTTGCAGTACAGTCTACTTTCTTTTTTTAAATGATGGCTTTACCTGGACTCCAAGGAATATTCAGTGAGTTGGAAATGTTCTTGTATTCATCCCCTGACTTTTCAGTAACCTTTTTCACAGAGTGCTTGTAGTGTTTTTTTCTCTCTTCATGATGTAGTTACATTCAGAAGTACTTATTTATCAGTGACTGGACCTTCCAGATACAGGTGTCCTACTACAGTTAATTGAAGCACAGTCACTGCACTCAGATTCCACTAACTGTGTACATTCTAGCAACAACGGGCTGCAACTGTACTGAATTTTATATTACATTTTATGTGTTTTTATTGAACTAAAATTGCTTTGCAGATTTTTTTTTTCACTTTGACATTAAAGAGTCTTTTGTTTTGGTAAATTATTGTCAAAAAAGCCAATTTAGATTGACCAGGATTCCATGGTGAAAGGAAAAAAGCTTCCTAGCTGGGTGAATACTGTTCATAGGCTCTGTAGCTGCAGGTTTATAAAGTACATTTCCACTTACAGTAAACTACTGAATAGACCAGACTGTTTTTATCTTGTTAGATGCTTTGTTGTTACTACAAAAAAACTCACTCATTCACTTTGAGATTAGAAATCAAAAAATTGCACCGCACTGCAGCTCTAACAGGCTCGGTTGTGTTGATTCAATCATACTTAAAAGCTCCGATCTTTAGTTTCCAAGGAGACACTTCCTAGGCTGCTAATAGGTCTGTGTTTGGACGTGTGTGTGTGTGTGTGTGTGTTTGTGTGTGCAGAGGCAGATTTCGTGGGCTCAGTGCTGCTGAAGGAGAGCATCAACAGCTCTATCGGCGACGATGACAAGATTTACTTCTTCTTCACTGAGAGGAGCCAGGAGCAGATTGCCTACCCGAGCCAGACCAAGGTGTCCAGGGTTGCCCGAGTCTGCAAGGTCAGAGAGAGCAACTAATGGAATCACGAGTAGCCATAATCATATCGATGTTTCGATTTGGAAAGTATGCTTTGCCTGCAAGGTCGTGGAAATAAAGGGTTGAAATGAAGGCGGAGAGAAGTTACCAGTTGTCATTCAAAGTGCAGAAATAGTGGGATTATTGAATTTACGGTGGGCTTTTTGTTCCTGACCTCTCTCTGAGCTTCCACTCTCCTCTTACGGTAATTTCCGTGCTGAATGAACCAGCATTTGGGCGTCTCTAATCACCGTTTCTGCACTGAATTCTTTCTGTTGCCACTGTTGCCAGGCAAACTACGAGTCCACAAACCTCCACCTCCAATGGCAAACCCTCTCCCTCGCTTTAGTGCCATATCGCCCTCTTCCACTCCTCCTCCTCTTTCTTCCTCTCACCTCATTTCACTTGCGATCAGCATCTGTAGTCGAGACGGCATGCCCAGCAACCATTGCTAGAAGTCTCTACATCTCTCTCTCTTCCTTCCTTTCTTTTATTTCAGCCATGCAAAGTGGTTTTACCTCCACAGTGTGCCGTTGTGTTGAAGCTGTTCGTTGCGGGAGTCAGAAAAGTGAATGAAAGACTCAGCTGGTGCAGTGATGCGGTTGTATTCCACCTCGTGAATGGATGAGAGAAAATAGAAATGAACATAAAACCTATTGAGCAGCCACTTTGGAATCAGGTTTAGCATCTTAACAGAATGAGCCGACCCATACAAAACCCTCTATGTGGGGGTAACAATGCACTCTTAGCATAATAACACCAAAACTCGCCATGAATGTATGACTTCTTATCACTTTACAGCCCTTTTGGAGACATTTCTTGCTCCATCCGTCCGTTAAAAGATGGCTTTTTGACATTCAGGCACAGGTGTAGATTTGCAAGACTCTTCATTATTCTCTTATTCAGGCATGACAGGACATTTTGGGAAAAAGCCTCAAAGCTTGCATGATATTCTGCACCTAAGGCGAGAGAGAGCAGTGTCGCTGCTGGATATCAGCAGTCAATCAAGGAGGGTGAAAAGTAATACCGAGGCAGAAAGGCTCTCTTCTTTCATAGGCGTCATCGGGATGGATTTTAAAATGCATTTCGCCATCCCTGCACTAATTATTGCTTCTCCCAGTAAGTCCAGTCGAGTTTCATCATTTATTAGCTGGAAAAATTCTGCTGCCTGTTTCATAAACCGCACACCAGCGTTCAATGACAGGACCTCAAGTTGGGACTCTCGTTTAATTCCAATCTGCTCTCATGCTGCGTGTTTTGCTGGTGGTTATTCATTTATTCATCCGTGCAGCTGGCATGAATAAAAATCCAAAACATCTAGGGGTAGCTTGATTACTTTTTTTTTTTGGTCGCGGAAAGCATTTTTAATTTTTACTTCTTTAGCCCTGAGTGCAGCGTGAGGGGAATTTGCATCGGCCGATCTGACATGGGAGCAGGCACTTAAAATTTACTGATTCTTAGTGTGTCATGGTTTATTTAACTGATTGAATCGCTTCACTTTGTGCTGCTGCGCCTTTAATCTATACTCATGCCGTGCCGGCTTTACAGAAAAGTCTTTTGCCCTGTTAACATGTCCATATGCTGTTTTTATATGCTGAAAGATGCAGTGAGCAAAATAATCGCATGACTTTGCTTATCCAGCTTGAAATTGCCATGTACCAATGACTAATCAATGGTCTTGGTTAGTTTTATTTCCTGTTTTATTTTGACATCCCCTTTTCTTGCGTGTCGCTTTTCTTTTTACTTCCTCTTTTTGACTGTTTCTCCTCCTCTTTGATTGCTTTCATGAGTTTAACCTGTGTATTTTGTGTTACCTCATGTTCACCTCCCTGTTACCTGTCTGGTTCTCCTTCTATTCCCCATGTGATCCTGGATTTTGTGCTTTTAGGTTTATGGAATCATGTTTCGTCTCCTGGTTCCCCTTCCCGTTTGCCACCTGCTTTTCCCAGCAGCTTGCCACGTCTTTGGATTAAGCTGGATTTGTTTTCTTTTTCTTATGGACTTACTGTCCTTGGATTCACCGGCTGCCTTTTGTTTGTTCCGCTGATTACCCGTCTTGTAAGTTTTCTTATTTAAGTTAATTATTTGTTGGGTCTTGTTTCTGATAACCCTGCAACACCTCTGGGTTTTCACGCCTACAAACTTAAGAAACCAATCCTGTCAACTTTTGCAGGGTAGAGCTTTCTGTATGATTCTTCAGAATGGGTTTCCAGTTTGAACATGTATGGCTGAATTACTCCAATATTACAACTTGCTATTGGGTAGCTTAGAGTAGTTTTACAATGGTTGAGCAGAGTTGTAGGCGAGCTGGAGTGCTATAGTTGCAGCGCTAGAGGAAGAGTGGTTGGATAGAGGTATGCGGGCTATTTTGGTCTGGACTTTGTAGAGGAAGGAACAATGTAGAGTTACATCTAAGCAATTTTTAAGGCCAGAAGGAAAGGTTAGAAAACTTATGAATATGTAAGTCTGATACACACAGATGAGTTGTTAGAGGTTAAATCAATGAACAGAGGCCAGCTTTTGCATCCAAATGAAGATTCTGCCTCTGTGTTTTGGATGGCATTTGCCTATTTAGAGCTAGCAATTAAATGCACAAAACCTCATGTTTTAAGCTTCATAAACCACTTTATGATGCCAGTATCACACCAGAACTGGCAGCAGCAGCAACAATAATTGTTCCCTACTTTGCAGTAATAGTGGGTACACAGCAAACAGTAGTTTCTCAACTTTTCCATTGACTAAAGGGGCATGTAATTGTTGAATAACTATGTGCTGCAGACTGTTTTCACTGCAAGAGTTCCGCTAAAAAAATCCTTTGTCTTTCTTAGTACAAAAAAGGGAGTGAGCATTAAGGCTTTAAACACGACATATACACACCGATCAGGCATAACATGACCACCTGCCTAATACTGTGTTGGTCCCCTTATGTGCTCTAAAATGCTTTGAACCATTGGACATGGACAAGAGGACCTCTCAGGGTGTCCTATGGGGTCTGGAACCAGGACGTGGACACTGGATCCTTTGGGTGCTCTGGCTTGTGCAGTGGGGTCTCTGTCAATCAAACTTGTTCTACTGCATCCTGTTGATGCTTGATCAGAATGGGGTGTAGGAAGTTTGGAGGTCAAATCAACATGTTGGGCCATTGTCATGTTCCTCAACATGTTCCTGATTGGTTGATGTTGTTTCCATGTGGTGGGGTGCATTTTTCTCCAGTGACATTTGGGATTTCCATTTGCATGAGGGAGTTTATTTGTTCTGGGACAGTGTTTATTTGGGTGTCTAAGTCTCATCAACATGGATGTCATAATCCAAGGTTTTCCATCAGAACACCACATAGTACCAATAAGATCAATGTTCTTCACTTCACCTGTCAGTGGTCAGAATGTTGTGGCTGATCAGTGTAGATTCTCCTGTTTCTTTTTTTGTGTCTTCTTGTTGTAGCTTCACTGAAATGATTTCTGCGATTACTCTATTAGATTTTGCTTAATTTAAGGAAGTAAATCTGCATTTACATGTCTTTATATTTGCCCTTTCATTAGGTTGTTTAGATAAGATAAGAGATCCCTTCACCAGGGGAAATTTACGTTAGAGCAGCCAGATACAAAAGAGGCCCGGAAGAAGCAAAACAAGAAATGCAAAAAGTCTGAAAATAAAGACTATGTTGCACCTTTAAGTACTTTAATGCACATTTTTGTCAAAAAAACTGATCATACGACTGCAGGAAGTGACATAATCCATGTGTGCCGACGTTATGCCTTCTCTCTGTATCCAGAAGAAGTAATTTCTGGAAATAAGGTCTGGACTCCTCTCTTCATCAGTGAGCTGTCAGAGTATAATAACTCAGCCTGAACTAGGCCACAGCAGCAGCAGCAACACATGCAGATGTCAAGCCGGTCCCCAGCTCAGCCCTCGTGGCAGCCAGACACCACGCCGGTTGGAGGCAGATCCGCAGATAGTGAAGGCCCTGGCAGTCGCCTCTGGCCTGAAACCACTGAAGACTTGCCATTTTTGAGCTGCCTAACCAGTCGTCCTCTTCTGTTTCTCGCTTCCCGGCCAGACTGCGTGTACTTTCCTCGCCAATCATGACCTATTTTATCAGAGAGGGGACATCATGACATGAAAACAAGATCTTTTTTTGCAACAGAGAAGCAAAAATCTGTAGCTCTGAGCCAGTTTGGTGCTCCATATATGTCCAGCTACAGTTTGTGCAGTGTCTATGTAGGGTTAATATCCCCACAGGCATGTATTAATGGCACTACGCTTCAGTTTTTCACTCTTACTCCCTTTGAATTTAACCCATGACTGCTCAGTGACCCCGGCATTGCTTTGACTGACATAAATTGTAATCTCCCAATGCATCCCACTATAACAACATGGTATCCCCTCTGTGAGAAATGCATTTTGTTGTTTTCATCCATCCTAACTCTGCTTTACTAACCCCTCTCTCTCTCTCTCTCTCGCTCGGCTCTCTGGAGATTTTCTCCTGCGAAAAAAGAATGAACTCAAAAGAGCGGACGCATTTGTCTGCAGTCCTTTCCCTCTCTCTTTATCTTTCTTTCTCCTACCAGAAAATTGAGTTAGTATTATTGATGGAAGTGTTCCTAATGTTTCAGATATGCTCGTCTGATGTTGATTCGAGCTGCTCTGCCTTTTTGTGTGGGTGGTCGAAGTCAGGCAGAGGGCTTTGATGAACGACAGATGTCCCCCAAAGACATAAACAAAGAGGGATGAGGCACAGTGAATCAGGCAAACAAAGAGAAAAGGAGTCTCTGTCTCTTTTTTTCCCCCCGTTCTCGTCTAAATGAGGTGTGCTAAATTACTCTTTTAGGAAGAGATTTCTTGCTGCCTTCCCTCCCACTGCTACTGAAATGCAATTAGAGCAAATGTGCCAAAGTAGACCCAGTCTGAGCCTCAACACGAGCATTTTCCTGACTCCTTTTGTCATCTTTATCATCAGGTGTACATTATAATTTGATGCCTCTCTTGTAAATACATGTATGTGCATCGTGCTATTACAACGACAGACTTGTCAAAACTGACGTCTACATGCTGATAAGAGCGTTTGGGATTGTGTAACTTCAGCTCAGACAAGTGACTTTATCCCGTCGTCCATCTATCAGCTGTTTGCTCTCCCTGCAGAATGACTGGGGAGGCCAGAGGACCTTGCAGAGGAAGTGGACCTCCTTCCTCAAGGCCAGAATGGTGTGTTCGGTCCCGGAGTACGAGCTGCACCTCAACATCCTGCGCGATGTGTTCGTCCTGCAAGGGAAAGAGGCTCAAAGCAGCATTTTTTATGGCATCTTTGGACTGGAATGGTAAGAGATGATGATGATGATGATGTGTCATTTAACTTTTTTCCCCTTCAAAGAACAGTTTGTAATGAATAATGTTAATACAAATACTAACAACAGAAGTCATTCTCCTCCTATTAGTACTACTCCTAGGAAATTATTCAAAGAATGCGATGATTTAAGATGGAATGATTGCAGTAATAAGTGAAAAAGAGAGAAACCCAACATTTTCCCATTGAACAAGACCATTACTTAAGATGTTGGAACCTGGCTGCAGAGATTGGCTCCAAAATAGCATTCAGGATGCCCAATACTGATGTTGGGTGTTGGATGGGGCTGTCCGGAAGCAAACTACTGATTAAAATATCCCTGCACAGTGTTGCAAAACATTAAGTTTTTATATAACAAATGTGAGATAGCTAAATTAGTCCAGACATGTGGTTTTAATTCCTCCATAACAACAACACAAGCATTTTTGAGATGAATGGGGATCTGTTTCATTCAGAAGATGAATAAACAAATCGAGTTTTATTGCCTAAACAGTGATTTAATTAACAGATTCCTCAACAGCATTAGTCACTGAAGTAATTGAATTAAGCAAAAATGCCAAGCTGCGTCTGGTTTCAACTTCTCCGCATTTCATAGATTACACAGTTCATTGGGAAAGTAATAAACAGATGAACTGATAATGAAAAGAAAACCTAATACCGTAATCGACCCTTGGTGGGTTTTTATCACAAGAGAAGCAGCCAAACCGCAGTCAGAACCGATGTGACGGTGTCAGAGGACGACGACTGCTAGTGGAAAATCTGGCAGTGATGAGAGTGTGTGTTTATGCTGATATGCAGAGTCATGCTGCATAAAACTGTCCCAAGGGTGTTTAGATTCTGATGGAGTGGATAGCACTGCAACGGGACATTAATACTATCTATTCCTCTCTCGCTCTGTCCCTTTTTTTCCACTACCACATTTCCTTTTGTGGATATTTGATCAGTCTGTGGTTCCTATCTTCCACTGCAGCAGCTGTCTTCCTTTTTCTCTCCTAATTCGAGGTTTCTTTTTTAAAAAACATACACCTGTGTGAGCAGCAGTCATCAGTTTGCGTTAGACTCAGGCGTGCAGGAATGAGTAAGCCCCACGGCTATAATGATCACCAGTCTTCAAGACGGATTCTGGTTTCACTTCGTTCTCATTTTTCTCACTTGAATGCTTTTGAAGACTGGCGTGGGCACACAATAGACTTAAGAATGTGACGCAGACTTTCCCCCCCCATTAGTAATCTCACCTTTAGGGCTCAAGATGAAGGGGTCACCTGGTTTGGGACTGCCAATGCATGCTGTCACACAAAGTCTTTCCTTCACAGGTGCGATACCACAACCACAACTGGGGCTGTTTCATTCATGACTCACAGGGAGCGGGCATTTTAGGGCCGTGAGTCTAGAGTTGAAAACAAATACTTGCTTTTAGAGTCGATGATGGGAGTAGCTACCAGAGATTAGGAGGGAAAATTACAAACCTGTGAGTGACACCACTCCCACATGCCCATTCAAGACAAATTTATAAGATCCAAGCGTTATAAACAAAACGTTACCACCATGACGTCCTCAGTTTTCAGAGAACAGAGGTCGGCCCTCAGTAGTCTTGTCACCTTATCGCCTGTCAGCAGCCACTGATGAGCAGCGACGTCTCTGAAATTCGATCCAGGTGGCAGTTGCTCCCCAGATAATAGCCTCTCAGTGTTTATTCAACTTTGAATCATTAATCCTGAGTGTGTCCTCTGCTTGTGTCTTTGGGGCGGGGGTGGGGTGGATTGTCTTTCAGGAAGAATATCAAAGCATCTGCTATCTGCCAGTACGCCTTCTCAGATGTGCAGAAGGTTTTCGAAGGGCCCTACATGGAGGTGCAGGACTCAAAGTGGAGGGAGTACACAGGGAAAGTTCCAGAGCCAAGACCGGGATCTGTAAGTTTCATCTATTACAGTGTCTAGAAAAAGCATTCACTCCCCTTACAAGTTTTCCCCTTTCATTGCTTTTTAACATGAGCAAAAGAAGATTCTTCATGTCAAAGTGAAAACATATTTCTACAAAGAAATGTCAGTAAATAAAAATATAAAATAAGTGATTGCATTAGTATTCACCCCCTTTAGTAGATGCTCCTTTGACTGCAATTACAGCACTGACTCTGTGAATAGGTCTCAATCAGCCATGCCTCAATCAACACTGCACTTTCACCCCATTCTTCTTTGCACAACTGCTCAAGCTCTGTCTGGTTACATGAGGATCATGAATGAACAGCAGTCCAGCCACAATTTCTCAGTTGTGCTGAGGTCTGGGCTCTAACTAGGCCACTCCAGAACATTCACTTTGTTGTCTTTATACCATTTCTGTGTAGCTTTGGCTGTTTGCTTTGGGTCATTGTCTTTATGATGCTGCCACCACCATGCTTCACATCATGATGCTGCCACCACCATGCTTCACAGTGGGTAGTGTTTTGGTGACAATGCGTGTTGGTGTGTGGTGTCACTAGACATAGCATTAAGTCTTAAGGCCAAAAAGCTCAATTTAGGTCCCATCAGACCAAAGAACCTTATTCCAGTTGACTTTAGAGTGTCCCGCATGCCTTCTGGTGAACTCTAGATGGGATTTAATACGATCTGTTTCAACAGTGACCAGTCTCACATAAAGCTTTGACTGGTGAAGAACAGGCAACAGTTGCTGAAGCTTGTAATTCCTTCATAGAAGTCATAGGTGTCTTGTGGTTGAAACTTAATAAAAAGGAAACTTTAAAGGTGGGGTGAATACTTTTTATAGGCACTTTTAGTCTAGAAATTTCACTGTCCTGCATTTAATCCAACACAGTGATCATTTCTCTTCAGTGTATGACAGATCTGCACAGGTCTCAGGGCATCAACTCATCTCGAGACCTCCCAGACAATGTCCTCACCTTCGCCAGAAGGCACCCACTGATGGCTAACCAGGTGCACCCAATGGGTGTACGTCCCCTAATGTTCAAGAGGAGCGTCAACTATGTCAAGATAGTGGTGCACAAGGAGCCGGCACTAGATGGAAACATTTACACTGTTCTGTTTTTGGGAACTGGTGAGTTTGAGTCAACGAGTCCCACCATAAATCAATGAATTAATCCAAACAGCAAGTATTTTTGTGCATCTGAAGCCGGATATACAGTTTTACTACAGGAGTGAGGACACCCCTGTGCAATATCACTTAAATGTCTACTTAAACTAAGAGTTTAACTTTACTATACTAGAAATACAGGCCCCACAGTAGGAACTCAATGCAACAAAAGTCAGTATCATCACACTCCCACCTGTGTACTTCACTGTCAGGAGTATGCATTCATTGTGGTAGTCCTGACCAGGTTCACAGCAAACATGCTAGACCCCATCTGAGCTAAACAAATCTATAGAGCTCTCAACATTCACCAGGTTTCTTTTCATGTCCTTTTGTAAAGTTCAATCTTGCTGTTACATGTGGATGAGCAGGCAAGGATAATTTTCTTGGACGTTGTCCATAGAAGTTGTCATTATGAACCGTCCTTCACACTGACTGAGCTGTCACAGAAACTCAGATTTACACCCCTTTGCCAAGTCTGAAGTACCTGCCCGTTTGTTTTTCAAAGATAGACTGAGGCAGTACCTCACTGTCTGTGGCGTCATGTTAGGAGGACGACCACTGCAGCTCTGATTAGTGGTACTATGACTCATTCAGTACCTCCTGATTACAGGTGTGACCTTGTCTCCACTGATTTTCAGATGGTCACTGATTGTTCTGTATCCTTTTGTGTCTTTGTGAAGTCTCACAAGTAATTCTTTTCCATGTGGAGCCATGATGCTGACATGCAGATAATCACAGCCTATGGTTTAAAATTAAGAAAGTTGTGGTGTTCACAGATCATTTTATAACCATGTTTATGCAGTTAGACTAGTGGAGTGGGTTCAGTTTTGTATCAGTGATCACAGACTTTCTAACTTGTTTTCACTTTTCCTACTGTTTTTACTGTTTTACTGTTCTTTTGCTCTGTTTTTTCACTTTTAGTCTTTCTAAACTTGATGTTTTTGATTTTTCATGAGAAGAAACACTACTGTTTCAGCTAAGAAGTAGTTCAGTTGCTGTAAGATCATTTGATTTTCAATTTTAACATTTAAGTGATATTGCACAAGGGTGTAGTTGCTTCTGTTCGTACACTGCGTCCGTGCCATGGAGCTCCATTACTGTTCAACAAGAGGCGACAGCCGCGCTAGTGGCTCTGTGATTGTCTACTTTGGCACAGCAGCGCTTCGAGCAAGATGCTCACTTCCGCCTGCTCACAATTAACGTCTATCATGTTCGCCATCTTAGCGCAGCGTGACAGGGTTGTATCTTCTCACTGCAGATGACGGATGGCTGCACAGAGCTGTGGACATCGACGGAGAAATGCATATTATAGAAGAGCTGCAGATGTTTGATGACCCGCAGCCAATAGAGAGCATGGTCATATCCTCAACTCTGGTGTGTATTAATGGATCTGGAGTCAGACTGAAAGATTTAAATGGTGTATTTATGTTAAGTGATGCAAATGAAAACATGCAGCCTTTGATAGAGCATGGTCTGGCAAATCAATTTTCCACGGGGTAATAGAGTGTATACTAGCTGTCAATAGAGACTTATAATTTATCAATCAAAGTCAGTACTTTACAATTCAGTTAATATTTTGAACCAACTTAAACTATGCGTATAAGTGAAGTGTTGGGCGAGAGACTAATCTGCAACAAACAGGCAAAGGAAATACTTCCTGAATGATTGGAGGATAATGAACAAACGCTGCAGTGCATTCCAGTAACTGCTTGTTTGTCTTTTGTTTTACAGAGGAGCATCTACGTTGGCTCGTACTCTGGAGTCGTGCAGGTGCCAATGTCAACCTGCCAGAGGTACACTTCCTGCTACGACTGCGTGTTCGCCAGAGACCCGTTCTGTGGCTGGGACGGCAAAGTGTGTGTGGAAATATCCTCCCGTGCGCAGAGGTGAGGGAAAACACACCTAACGGATGCACACATGTAGACACAAAGGCACATTTCCAACAGTCAGACAGATGGAGGGACAATATTTTATAGAAATGCATACAGAAAATAAAGGCTGCAGAGATTTGGCAGGAAACAAACCGGATTCTTGTTGAGACAGATAAATTTGTATTGCTCCAGCGCAGATCCTGAGTATATACTTTCCAAAACCTACTCAACAATTCCACCTGTTCACTCAGATCAATAGCGTCCTTCATTTACTCCCTAAATCTGCTTTCCCTTCTATTTCCAAACTGCGGTAAACAGAGAAAATGAGCATTTTCAGGGACATAAACAGTGACATTGTATACCATCCTTTAGATATTAGATTCAAATGTTCCCATGAGTAAGTAAGTGTCACGCCTTCGATGTTTTTAATATAACTTTTAAATAACACAGTAAGCGCTTTAGGGTACCTGATGATATGATAATTAAAGACATTAACATAACATCGTTTTTACACAGTGTACATTTTTGCATCACATGACCTTTTTGGTTGATGTTTATTTCTTCCTTCTGTGCCCACCAGCAGTACCAGAGCACAATTAATTATTTATGCAACTTCCAACAGAATTTCTATGAAAGCAGGTTTAAGACAATGTAGTCGACCTGGATTTCTCTCGTCAGCTCCGTTCAGCTCAGCGGGAGCTTCCTCTGCAACGGGAAGGTTTGAATTTCAATGATTAAAGACACACACACAACAACATCTGGATGTGATTTCAGCATTTCTATTGGGTGTAGCTCCGCATCTAAAACTAAAAAGGAAGAAGGTGGAAGAAGAACTCATTTCTATTTCTACTTTGCTGACAGATTCACAACTAAACTTCATCATTAGTATTATTTTGCCTTAACTAATGGAAAAACAGAGACAGATGCTACAATTATAATATTTTCATTTATTTATTTAATAATATTAGCAGAACTGGGAGCCCATTAAAGAAATACAAAGTGATAATGAATATATATATTTTTCTTTTTTATAAAAATTAAGCTGTTATTTCATGAAAATTCCTATTTACTCTGGTCTTTCTAGGAGACTTCCAAGAAAATTTTTACCTTTCTACTTATTGTGGTTGAGGAAGTACTCTGATCCTTTAATCACCTAAATCTACAGCCTAAACCTTGTGTCGTCTTAATTTTGTGGCATTTTTCTCATGTTTTCTCAATTAAGTGGCATATTTTCTGTTATTCATGTTATATTGTCTTAATTTTTTTGACATATTTTGCGTAAAACTACCCTGTAAATGGTAAAAGTTTTGCATTTGAAGTTCTGCTTATGTGAAAGTGTCAAGTAGCTGTAATCAGGTATTGTTTTTTTACCAAATCAACACTGATACGATAACATGTCACTGTGACAGGGGTCATTTGTAGCTGTGAACATGCAGAGAATTATCACTTGAATCTACAGCTTCCCTCGGCTGTTTTAGCAAAAAACTTCTAAAAACACAGCGCGTACGTCTCTGCTCAGCGGTAAACAGCAGAGACTGAGTTCGTGACTAGTTGGTGGCAGTGGAGGATGCATACAAATTCTTTACATAAGTAAAGAATACTAATTCTGCAGTATTTAAAAAATAACTACAAGGGAAACTTTTTAAAACCTTACTTAGGTAAAGGTGTGTGAGTATCATCAGTAATATTTACTTAAAGCACCTGTTCAGCAGAAAAAATGCTCTCTATCTGTGTTTCCCTACTATATTCAGTGTTTTTGGATTAATATCATTGCTACATCAATGTTTATGTTGCACATACATAGAAAAACAGCCCTGTTTGTGACATTTTCCTGCTAATCCAAGAGGGTTTTAAACTGTCAGCCCTTTAAAGAACACTTAATCTTGTAATATTCGCCCCTGAGATGCAGCAGAGTGAAAGTATAAAGTTGCATCGAATAAAAATACTTACCTGAAATTTCTGTTTTAGTACAGAACTTGTGTAAATGTACTTACTTACATCCCAACACTGCTGGCTGGTGTAAAAAGTGATGAGTGTAACAGCTAAAGAGTCCAGATGTTTCCCCCAGGAGCTGGTGGAGACCAAAACTGGAGCTAAAAGACACGTTTTGCATGTTTTTGTGCTCACTGTTGCCCCCAAGTGGCCAGAAAATAAGTAAATAAAGGTTTCAATATCAAAAGTAAAAGTACTCAGTGCAGAAAATGTTCATGCAGATGTTTTTTTTTTTCTGCAAATAGATCACTGTTGCTGAAGAATTAATAGATAAGTAGCATTTCATAGTTTTATTGATGGTAAATAGTCTTTTGCCTAGTTTTATCTATTTCAAAACAACATTATGTTCTCTATGTAAAATCTTAATTGTACTTTTAAATCAATTTGCTACAGTAAAAGCCCAAGATTTCCCTTTGAATTGTGATGATTTATGAAGGGGCAAGGAATGGAAATACTCAAATAAAATTGCAAAATGTCAAAGCAAATGTACTTCATTGCATTTCACCGCCATTTAGTGAGTTATTACCTGATTTTGCACAATTAAATCCAGTGGAAAAACTAATTTTGGAGTGAAATCAGTCCGGTTTTGTAGTGAGATTGCACATGCATGACTAGGAACATGTTGTAAACCCTCCAAAACAAACACACACGTGCACGCAGACGTTCGTACCGTGGCTGAGTCCTGCACCGGGGACTGTTTGTGCCTCTCCTCATTCACTCTGCATGAGTGAGCAGCAGACATCTTAATCTCCATTACCGCAGCAGACACATCAGCCTCTCCTGTGGATTTGTTTTGGAGGCTGCGTCACATTCAGAGAAAGCAGCAAAAAAGAATGGAAATGGAAAATCCTGCACTTATCTGGTTAACAGTGTACTGTATACACCTAATTCTCAAAACAAATCACCCTGTTGTACTAATCCTCCTGTAAGCGAGGGTGGACAGTCTGCTCTGTGGCGCTGGGTGACAGATATGGGGGTGGCAGGACTTTTCCTTATTACTATTCCAGAGTGAACTGGGGGAAAGTAAGTGTGTATATGTTGCTGCCTGGAACCTGCAATAACACTGCAAATTTGGTTTCACTGTGAAATCCAATCGTTGCTGTTTGTTCTCACTTCTGGCTCCAGATTGCTTTCGTCCTTTGGATTGGTCTTGGTTGTTTTATACTCAGTTATTGGGTTGTTTTAAAATGAAATCTTGGTTACGGATTTGTTGTACATCGTCTAAATTTTGCAGCATATCGTGTTGTTAGTGTTATATTGTCCTAATTTTGTGGCATATTTTGTGTTATTGGTGTTATAGTCTTCTTTTTCTGGCATATTGTGTGTTATTTGTCTTTTATTGTCTTAAATTTGAGGCATATTTTGAATTTTTTGTGGCATATTGTCTAAATTTTTAGGCATATTTTGTGTTATTTGTCTTAAATCGTCTTAATTTTGTGGCATTTGTCTTAAATTGTCCTAATTGTTTGGTATATTTTGCATGATTTGTCTGATATTGTCTTAATTTTGAGGCATGTTTTGTGTTATTTGTCTTATGCGGTCCCATTTTTGAGGCGTATTTTGTGCTACTCGATTTACATTGCCTTAATCTTCTGGCATATTTTGTGTTATTCTTCTCAGATTGTCTCAGTTTTGTGGCATTTTTCTTATATTGTCTTAAATTTGTGCCATATTTTGTGTTACTTTCTTATAATGTTTTAATTTTGTGGCATTTTGTCCTATGTTGTCTTAAATGTGCGGCATATTTTGCTTTTTTTTTCTCATATTGTCCTAATTTTGTGGCATATTTTTTGCTATTTGTTTCACAATGTCTTAATTTTCTGGCATATTTTGCGTTATTTGTCTTATATTGTCCTCATTTTGTGGCATATCTTGTGTTACTAATGTTATATTGTCTTTATTTTCTGACATATTATGTGTGATTTCTCTCATGCCGAGTTCAATTTTTTGCCATTTGTCTTATATTGTCTTAACTGTGTGCCATATTTTGTGTTTTTTGTTTAATATTATCTCAATTTTGTGGCATAGTTGTGTTATTTGTACCATATCTTCTCAATTTAGCGACAAATTATGCATTTTTTGTTTTATATTTGCTTAATTTAGTAGCATATTTTGCATTATTTGTCTTATATTGGATGTAACTCGTTCGTTGCTCTTGCAGAAAGAGCTTTTTTAATGTCACTGAGAGGCTTTAATAAAGGTTAAATGCAAATTTTTCTTAAATGTGTGATTTCAGGTCAAACCTCACCCAGGATATCTTGAGAGGGGTCAGAGGCTGTAAGGAGAATTCGGGAAACGGTGAGACTTACGACACACATGCTTTTACTGTAAATCCATTATGCAGGAGGGCATCTGGTAATTTTGAGAGTGTCGTACTTTACTTTATCTCCAAATCCTTCCCTTTAAATTGCTAAACTCTCTCACACACAGATTAAAGGGTTAAAAAAAGTCTTGCTCCACTGCCTGAAAACTCAAGCATTTAGTATCTATTAAGGGATTTCATTAGGTGTATGTTCCTGACCAATCCTCCAGGTCCCAGTGTACACATTTTAATCAGTTCCTCTCTTGCTGGAGGTCATGCTGGCTGCACTGCAGGGCTTGCTGCATTTAAAGAGGCTTATGAAATGTGATGGAAAGCAATGCTGGAACTTGCACTTCTAAATCGTAACCTTGGCGACCTGACATCTTGTTCTGAACTCTCTATCCTGCTGCGTTTTTGCCTCGCTGTCTCTCTCGCATGTTCTATAATTTGTCTGTCCTTTTCTCTGATATCTTGCTCTCAGTGGTCCATCGGAGGCGATCGGTGATGTCCGGTGACGATGTGCTGCTCCAGTGCGAACTGCGCTCCAACCTGGCGACTCCACGCTGGACGCTAAACGGGAAGGAGCTCCAGGGATACGGCCTCAATTCGGGCTACCGCATCGGCACAGATGGCCTCCTCATAATTGGAGCTCGCACCCTACAGAGTGGCTCCTATCGCTGCTTTGCCGTTGAGAACTCCGTCTCGGTTCTGGTTTATCTTTACACAGTGAGGGTTCACACGGATCCCTACTTCCCCGTAGAGCCAACAGTCACAACTGACCCAACAACAGTCGCCAGTCCGACTGTTTTCTCCACCAGCAGCCCCACAGAGCAGCCTTTGCCTTCGCCTCCCGCCCCGCTGCCTCCAGGACCAGAGTTCCAGACCTACAGGCACATGGAGGCCGTGTACATCTCCCTGGTGGCGGTTCTCGGAGGGCTCTGCCTGGTGTTGACTGTGGTGCTGCTTTACGTGAGCTTCTGCACCAGACGGGCCTCTCAGGACCGCAAGTTCTCCCAGCAGGGTCTGCAGGTCCTGGGGGCGTCTGAGAGGAAGAGAAGCTCCCATCTGGAACTGAAAACCATCTCCAGCCAGTGCAACGGCCGCCACGGTCGTCGCTCCATCTCGGTGCCGACATTCGGGGACTTGGGCGACGGCTTCCTCCAGATAGTTCCAGGCGAGGGGCAGCTGTCTCCATCCAAAACGCCTCCACCTGCTCCTCCTCTTCCCATGCCGCCTCCGCTGCCCAACATGGACTACGCCAACGGGCTGTCGGCCACTCTGCCCAGCGTTCTGAGGAAAATGAACGGGAACAGCTACGTCCTTCTTCGGCAGGCCGACCCTGATGGCATGTCGCCGCTCTACCACTCCTTCACAGAGGAGCTCAACAGGATCCTGGAGAAGAGGAAACACACACAGCTGGACCTGCAGCCTGACGAGAGCTCCATCTAGGACGCCTCTTCTCAGTTATTGTCCCACAGTTATTTATTTTAACCCCGTAGTCGTGGGGACTGTTGTAAGAAACGCTGCTGTTATTTAACCCAGTGTCAGAGTACCTGCAGGTCGTGTCCTAAACCTGATCTGAAATGTGCAGCCTCGTGTTCCTCCCATGACAAATGGCCCATGATTTCACTTTCAACACGGACGGACAACGCTAACCAGAGATTCAAAGAGTGGAGCTGTGACAAAAATTTGGCCATAGACTGCAACGGCGTAACGAGTAGGGAGCTTCATGATGCTACCTCAGGCTTGTGAAAGATGGTCAGAAGACACAAAAAATGGCAAAGATACAACATCAGACCTTGGTAATAAGAAATAAATCAGGCCAGGAGGTGAACAAGCATTTCTAAGACTGTGGAGGTGTTCAAGAAGTTTTAGTTTCATGCAATATCCTATGGAGCTTAAAGTGGTACTCCATCCAAACTGTATCTTTTGTGCATTGTTGCTAAACATTAGGCTGCTGTGGAATAGTCTAAAACTACCTAACATGTCCAACCTGAGAACTTGACCCTGTGTACGAGGATGCTCCTGTCTGGACCGGACTCATCAGCAACTGTACAATAAGACCTTCAGTGAGGCTCATGGTGAAAGAAACTGCTTCGACTGGCTCGATTTGAGAAGTTCTGGCTGTTCGTGATTACACATTTGTTGCACAATCCTCATGCTTCGGAGAGGAATCAATGGCTCATAAGGAGGCACTTCTCTATATGTAATAATGCCAAATCTCCAGTCTATTCCTATACATGCACTAATCTACCAAACTAAAGGACTACTGAAAGAACCTGCCCAAACTGTATCTTCTTCAGCAAGCTCAAAATGAAGCAGTGCGTTTATCTGTATCGTCACAAAAGCATTGTGTTTGCAAAATATTGAGCCTCTGAATGGACAAGGAGAAGCGAAGCGGGAAACGATTATGCTGCAGAAATGGTTTTTGAGTGGTTTTCTACAGTGAAAATCCATTGCAGGGCTGTGACTAATGATTATTTTCCTAATTGATTATTCATTGTCAGAAAGGTAGTGGAAAAAGGCCCGCCATAATTTCTCACGTTTACGAATCGGAAACCTGTCATCGTTCGACATTTTTGTGGCTCGATCAATTTCAACTAATCGCTGAGACTTACGCAACAGTTCTCTGTTAACCCTCTGAACCCCAAGGAGTGTTTTTTTTTTGCTTCCGTCACATTTTTACTCAATGTTGACTACTTTTTGAAAGCAATATAAAGTCCTGCACCTCTATAGAAACAGCACAACCATGACTAGATGCACAGAGAGTTAAAAAATGTCTTTAAAGCAGTTAATCGAAGTTATAATACCATAAATCTTTTTAAAAAAAATGTAAAAAGAGAACTACATTTCTTTGATTATTCATTTTACAATTGAAAAAACTTGGAATCAACATGTAAAACATTTTTTCCAAGTGCCCACAGGTGTGGAAAACACTGGAACACACCAGTGACTCTGCATACTATAGATATTTTACTAATTACATTTTAAATTTGTTTCCATATTTGTTTGTTGTCTACTCTGTGTAAGCACTGCCTGCAGTTCAACCCAGTTCACCTGAAAATTCCCTGAATTTTTGACATGTGATTGTTAGTTCCAGCTGAGTCACAATTAGCTTCCCATTTGCGCCTAAGACCATAGAATTTTTTTGTTTTTACAGAATCTAGTTAGGGCATACTGGTTGTTTTTGGTGAATTTTTAAATCAGATGTGTCAGTTAAGTAATTTTGATGAAAAATCACATTTTTAAGCTTAGGCTTGGTTCTTTTTTTAGACTAAATGGCCCTTTCGAAAAGCTGAAAATCCAATTATTCTTTCTGCTTTGACAGTTTTTGGCTCTTAGAAATGCTGTAATTTAAGACAACACAGGGTTCAGAGGGTTAAGCAGCCAGCAGTGATTATTGTAAGAGCAAAAATACAGACTTTGGTTGGAGTGTCGCTTTAGGAATCCAGTTTCAATACAGTGCACGAGAGCACAGGTGTTAAGACGGATCAAGCATTTCAGTGTATTTATTTAAACCACTCTTTCTTCATTTTCCCTTCATGTAAATAGCAATAAGTGCATCACTGTCGCAGCTGTTAGTAGCAACGTGTTGTGCCAGTGCCAATGAAAACACCTGTAGCAAACCTTGAACTATTCCTTTGGGGGTTTTTTTCTGTTTTTATCTGTTTGAGAAAAGAGATGAAACTGTCTGAGAGGAAACGTGTTCAGTTTACTGAAGCAGCGAGTCAGCGTGTGGCCAGATTGATTGATTTCACTGAGGACAACAACAACACACACTAAAAGCAAGACACTGGAAAGAAAATGCTTAAACCTGCTGTTTTATATTTAGACTTCTACCTACTTGCCTTCTTTATTTTGACTGACGGCCTATTTTTGGACATTTATTACACGTTGAAGATTTTGCTTTCACTTAAGACTTCATAGCTTCTATAAAACACCAGTTTCTTTCAAAATGATGCTACAGATACTAAATTTAGCTCTTAGAACAACACTGATGACAGGTTTGTCCTCTGTTGTGCAGAAAAAAGCCTCCAGTGGCAAATCGCCAAACCACAGAGGTAAAGACCTTCACACATGCAATCCATGAAAGCAGCCTCAGTGTTTACCTGACATCAGTGCAATGCCAAAACAACAAGATCTGCAGAGCTCACAGTGTTTCCTCAGCAAGGTGAACAGCGCCAAGATTAAACAGTACATGTATAACTTCGTGCGAACTGACTGAAATGAATCTGGGAGTAGTTTGCAAACGTGTCACGAGCGGTGGTAAATAAAGATCTGTCTTTGCAGCAAAGTGATGAATCAGCTCCTGTAGCTCGCAGCAGCGGCAGCGGCAGCTCTCTGGTGACTTGCAGCGTGCATCTGTCAGAGCGTCGCTGACAGTAGCAGCAGCGTTTGGCTCACCTCCACCGAGGGAGGACAGGAGCTTCTTGTCTGTTTGCATGAGTCGCTGTCCTCTCTGCAGGTAGAGGCAGATGCAGAACATTTGACCTGCGTGTCCTGGTTAGCCATGCAGGAAACAAATGGTGATACAAGCAGACAGGAGACACTTTGCACTTGCAGGGTTTCAGTTGTCGTCTTGTTTTGGACACCCTGAGCCTTCTGTTACCAAGGATATAGTCCAGGCAGGGCACTTTATGCAGACTGTAAATGTCCTTTTCAGCATGGAAGAAATTCAGTCTGACTACAGGCCTGTATAATACGATTCAATCAGTGCGTGTTTGCATATAAATTTCTTGTTTTTAAACTTTGCACTGCATTTTTTGCCACTTTATGTGCATATATCATGAATATTACTGAGAAAATACCCTCCATAAGTGTGCACCCTTATCCTCTTACAGTACATAGCCCCTCTTTATAACAGCAGACATTTGTTTGCTTGTTTGTTTGCTTATTTTTGCGGAGGCAGCACACAATTTAAGGTAATTGTACCAGAGTTAGCTAGCAAATAATTGGCATCTGCGGTCCCTGGACAGTGCAGAACCCATAGGACCCTAACCCCTAAGACCTCAACCTAAGTTTGCTTGGTTTTTGAAGATATTTTCCAACCAATTTTGCACAGTCACAGGTGCCAAAACATGCATTTTTCCGCCTAACTGCAGAGAACATGAGGTTTCTCCTGTTGTGGGATTAACGTAGTATTTTGCCTATGTACACATTAACTTGGAAAAATAAGAAAACCACTTCAACTTACATGCAAAACATTTATTTTGTCTGTAGCATGTTCAAACGAAACTTTAACATTGACAGACGTTTTCTGCCTGTCAATATTTATTTTGGGACAGTGCAAAAATTTCCATTCTAAACCTGTATTGGTAACCTGTGCGGATACCTGGGTTGATGCTGCCACTGATTATGTTCACTGCTTATTTTCAATCTGCCCATCTTTCTGTGACATTATGCCAAGCCTCATTCTTATTTTGTACTTTAGTGTAGCATTAAAAGGCTTGTCTTTTAACTAACCGCAACAATAAATTGTTTGTCAAAGTGTTACCCCTCTGCTGAGAGTTTGCTCTGCCTTACTGTACTGTTTTCTTGAAAGAGCATCTTAATTTTTAATTTAAGGATTCCTTTAGTGCGCGTTAAATCATTCAGCTGCCACAAATAGTCATATTCATAGATACTGACTACAAATCATGAGCAAATTTATCAGACTTTTTATTAAGCCGATAAAACCAGGTGTTAACCCTGTTAATATGTCCATATGCTGTTTTCTAAATGCTGCAAGACACATTATGAGCGAGAAAAAACAGTCACAGCTGAGCATTTCTGCTTTGAAACTGCACTGCACTGATAACAGCTCTCGAAAACACTAATTCAGACAGCCCAGGTTTCATTCGTAACAAACCTAAGAAACTAATTCTGTCAACTTGTAGGATGGGGCTTTTTGTATTATTCTGCTTCATCAATAACTCAGAAACATTGCGGCAAAAGGAAGCAACAGTGTAGAGTTAAATATAAGGCAATGTAAGGAATGAAGGGCTTGTTTTCATGGATAAAAACAACTTCTAAATATGTAATTGGTTTGAGGGTTGATTAAACATCAAAGAAGGGACTTTAATTTGGCTAAAATTCCTATGCTCCTATATGTCTATGTGCACTGCAATAAAAATTTGTCTAAATAGTTTCCACTTGCTTGTGACACAAGCTAGGAATGTCCACTTTTACTATTATTGTTTGTCCTTATGGAGGAATCACAACGTGGGCATTACCGAAACTGAGATTCACACTGTATGCAGATGACGCGCTTTTATACATTTCAAACCCCACAAAGTAAATAGCGTACAGTTTGGACACCTGATTCATGCTTTTGAGGAAATGTGGTGAAAAACTGGATTTGGCAAAGGTTCAACTTCATAGAATTGCATTCCAACTGCATTGAATGTCTAATGAGAACCAGAGAACAGGTCACAATATAACCGAAAACACTGGATTTTTCAGCTTCTTCTCAGCCTTTTTAGCCATTTCACTTGTTTTAATCGCTCATTCCTTCCCTCTCTGCCTCTCTGCCACCTCCCTCGTTTCCCCGTCTCATCACCTCTACGTGACACTATCATCTATTACTCTCTCCGCTCACATTCACACTTTCGTTCAAGGACCCTGCTGAGTGTACAAATGGCCCCTAATCAGAGACCGTTTTCAAAGTGCTCCCAAGTTTGTACTTTTGCAAATGCAGGGATTGGAGTACCAATGAGACTTTGTGCAGCTGTTTAAGATAAATGGTGTTTTTTTTAGATCTCTAGATGATGTTTTTATTGCACAATTTCCCCATAAGAATCAAACAATTATCTGCATCCTTGAATTTTAATGTATTTGCAATGCTAAGAGGCTCGCTAATCAGACAGAGTATCAATTTTAATCAGTGCTAATTTATAGGTGGAGCATTTTATTGAAATTAAAGTGTTTTTGTTGGGCTACATTTCATTGCAAGTTGAGCATTTGTGAAATGATTGCAGCTTCTACTGAGTTCAACACGGGACTGTACTTAACCTTTTATTATGTAAAACTTCCTGTAATGAAGGCAACTTTTTGGAAGCTTTTTTAAAAATATTTGGCCATTTCTGCTGCTGTTGCTGCTTTACTGTCACTCAAGGACTATCTGTTTACAACAGACATTGTATACTGTACTATGGACTTTAGATAAAGCATCATTCATATGCACATTGCACACAAACCCACAGTGAAGCACTTGTTTTTGCAAATTCTCCTACAGTACCGTAATTACATCCTGCTGTGTCAATACGCAGTTATATTTTATGTAGATGTTCATGAATCCTTTTTGTGTTTGCCAAAGAAACTGGTGTAAAGATTTGCACTGTTCTTTCCTAAACCATGTAGTACTAACTTGTGACACTTTTCCATCCACTTTGTTCTGTATTACTTTTGATGTAGATAATGATCTTATCTATGTGGTCTTCTCAGAATATAACCGACTGATCCCTGCTTCTTGTAAGATAGTTAAAACCACCTGAGCTGTTTAAAGAGAATGGACTTTTTTAAATTTATTTATTCCAGTTAATTAAATTTCCACTGGTGTTTGTGCAGATAAAAAAAACAATTTGCATTATGTTCTGCTTGGGAAAAAAAGAAAAAAAAGTTTGTCAACGGCCCTGAGGGTAAGTCAAGAAATAACATGCAAGACGTGTTCACACTGAATCCTATTCTCGAGATGCCGTGATACCCGGTTTGTTTTTAGCTCGTGGCGAGCAGCGAGGCCACTGTCCTCCGCTGAGAATGGATCCCCAAACACCCCTAGAGTCATTTACATACATGCATGACTCTGACAGGGCAGAGGTTTAATATAAGCTTTGGGAAGGAGGAGGGAGGGGTAAAAATTATCATTTCCAGAGCAGCGTTAAAGGCTGTAACTTAGCAACAGCAACTCTATTTAGAGCCTTTAATGTCCTAGTGTGGGTCAAGCTGTGCCATTTCCCATTGGGAAGAGCAGGTGTGATGAGAGAACAGGGGCTGTGATATTTGTAATTGGTGTGATAGATAAATCTAAAGTGAGCATGAAACAACATTTCCAGCTCACATAATGATGCTTGAATTCCTTTTTATTAAAACAGCCAAAGCAGCTGCACTCTCCCTCTTAAATCTGCAGTTTAATTTGTTTGAATGAGTTTGCAGATGATTTTAATTTAGCCACTTGTATTCTGACTGCAGTCTACATGGCTGAGGGTGATTTAAGAGAAGGGGGCGTCATCAAAAATGCAGATATGTGTCGGTGGTGGGTGAGTTCAACAGCAGTATCCTGCAGCAGAGCTCAGTTCCAGCCTCTGCAGTCACATCACTCCCCCTGTTCTACATAAATTCTCACAAACAGCTTAACCATCTCCTCTGGCCGGAGTTATATAGCAGACGAGTCTATCAATCAGTCCTGGAGCACCCTTCACTCCAGGCCAGTCTGCTGATTTGTATTCACCTGATGACCAGCGCTCGGTCATATGTATGTGTATATTTGCCGAGAACAATGCCGAGGTCGACCCTGAATGCCTTTTGCAGTCAAAAATGATAAATTCAGGATGAGAACTGCAAAGAAAGCAGCAAGTAGTTTTTGCCGACATCCGCCTGGTTGAATTTGAACAAATCGGCCGCTGGAGGAGCGTTAAGTTTTCTCTTCCTGAGGACAAACTATCGCTGAAGGTTAAGGGTTGTCCCTCAAGCAATCACACAACCATCTGTCATGTTCATTTAAGCTCGGGATCATTTAAGGATGTGCAGCAAGGACAACCTTCAAACCGAACCAGCGTTGAACTGCAAAAACGTGCTCGTTCCTCCTGCCATAAAAATAAAAAAAACAAACACCTACAGCGTGTTTTCCCTGTCTGAAGTATCCTAACTGCAGTCAAATCACTCTAACTTAATGATTCAGGCGGCACAGCTGCAATCAGTTTAGCTCTGCCGATCTCCTCCTGACAACCTGCTCAAACACAAAACTCAAAAGCAAGTCTAAATTTAAACACCAACGCCAGCATTTGCACAGAAAAAACACATTTTTTTATTCAATACAAAGTTCCGTCTGCTCCAGAGTGCACTGCTCACTACACAAATCTTCAAATAACCTTGAGATTAAAAACAGTTATCTGCTTTTTAGCATGCCAGCTGACAAGCCTCTGGTGGATTCATTTATAGTCTATTCAAATGTGGCATTCAGAGCTCGTACTGTGAACATTTCTCTGCGAGTGGCTTTGCTGCTGCCAGCAGACAGAAGGGCACGGTCAAAAACATCCACACAATGGCGGGGTCTTCAGCAGAATTATCCAACAGATTAATAGGAAAATCGCTGCAATAACCAGAACTGTCTGACCTGTGATTTAATTAGACGGCAGACATTTCAGAAAAAAATGACATATCTTCCAATGAAAGAGGAGTTAAGCACTAATTTTCTGGAAACATCCACCCGTTTTGATCAGTCTTTATTGAGCATCTTGTTTCTGAGGCCGGATGGGGCCGATAGATGGAGGCCGGTTGGTGAACGGATGCCACTGGCCCTGGATGCTGGGGCTGTCCGTGTGAAAGGGCTTGCGGATGCGGATGATGTCGAGGCCCGACTGATTCGTCAGTTTGGTCAAAAGCTCTGAAATCTGCGGAGCCGTTTTGCTCGTGACGATTTCCTCCCTCACGTTGCCGTTTACTGCAAGAGGGCAAAAGAGGAAAAGTCTGAGTGACGTTGAAAATGTGATTCAGAGTGAAGCTATTTAACTCAGTCATGTCAAACTCCCCATGTCACGTAACTTCTAACTGAACAGAGGAAAACTCAGATAAACTGGTGTTACACTGCCCCCTGCAGTATCTCTGAGGGCTACTTTAATGTAAGTCAGTTGATCTTTCTATGAAAAACTTGAAAAAAAAATCACAGAGCTGTTCATCAATAACACCTGATCTTAAGTTATATAGTCATTATTAAAGCAAAAGTTATGTTTTAGCTCAATCAAACTGTTTTTAATTAAACAAGCTACTTCAGAAGGCTGCTAATTTTTTTAAATAATAATAATAATAAAGAAAGCAGCTATTTAGTCATTTTAACAACACAGTTCATTCAACAAGCCATATATAAAACTTGGTAACGTTGCACTAAGTGTGAATTTGGTTTATCCTACAGTTTAACTTTTAATGTGCAGCTAAATTCTTCTGTATAAATTGTACATCTTGGGAATAATATATATAAAAAATTGCAGCATTTGTCCACTTCTAATTAAGGAATTTAAAAGCAATTACATTTGTCAGTGCAAAGTAGGTCTGGTAAACATATAAAAATGTCATATTTGTCAACAGGCAACACAAAATTCAACATATATTAGGAACTTTGTGATAATTCGAAGCTAACTGATCATTAGCCTGGCTTATTTAATCAACAGTATTGCTACTTTTGCAAAATGTAAATAATATTTAATTATTGAATTAATCGTTAAATGAAGTATTCATTATTCAATGAAGTTTTGCGTAGGAGTTTGTGTTAAATTCTGACATCTGAGACTAAGATTTTCATCTTTACTTCAATCTGTGCAGCAGTTTTGAATATCGATTATAGCTCACTTTGAACACTAATAATTGGTCTCGACATTGGCCCTGAAAAAATGTTATCTGTCAACCCCTAATGAGGGTAAATAAATGTTTACTTCGGTTTCATAGGATTTCTGTCTGCTCTGCCTGTCAGTTCTTTCAGTGAAATCCCTCTGAGATCTAAAAACTAATTATAAACTCACCACAGCCAACTTTGTCTTTGATTTCTTCAAAATTTATAATCAACACATTATACGGATATTTAAACAAACCTCACTGATACATAGTAAGAAATCTAAAACTATAAATTCCACAAGTAGTACAAGAAGGAAAAGAAGTTTATGTTTAGTCAGCTGTTTGATCATTTGAATACAAACATGTGAGTACTTACAGTATTCTGCAACTATTTTAGGGATCCTGCAGCTCTGAGGAGACACATAGACAACAGTTCCTGGGTTCTTCTTGGCGTAATCCACCACCCCCTCCTCAATAAAGTCCCTGAAAGAGAAAAGGACGAGAGTTTGGCGAGGGAGGCGGTCAACGAGAATATGTCATGCTGCACCTGACGATTATTTTCATTACGCAATCAAGGAATGTAGCAAAACACATGTATTCAAGCACTACGCCTACACCTACCACAGGTACAAGTTTAAGTGGCTGTTCTTTACTGTTCCATTTTACGCAGATTCACATTTCAGATGCAAATGAACTGCTTTAAATGATGACGAATCTTTGCAGATAAAACTACAGCAGGATCTCAGATTAGCTCTGAAACAGCTGTAACATTAATATGGAGTTTATCTTGTCTCGCATCAATAATAATACTTAATGACTGGAGCCGTTCTGCAGCCCATTGATTATTTTTACTTTTGATGCTTCAAGATTAAGAAGATTTTGTTTGTCACAGTGATGCTCGTATAGTAGCGGTTCCACCAGGCTGTGCAACAACAACACTTGAATAAAAAATTAAAATAATCTTAAAAATATTAAAAGTCATAAATAATGAGGACTAAAGAGACTGTGTGTGCATACACCTTCATGCTTCATATATAAAGTAAAAATTTGAAGACATGTTTCTGAATAAAATGTGCATGCAGGGTATTTGACAATGCAGTATTTCTAGTTTTACTTAAATGAAGAATCAAAATACTTTATCAAGTACTAAATATTGACTGATCTAGTAATATGCTCCAATCTTTTACTATACAAAAGTTACTTTTACTCAAAAAAAAATCTAAATACTGAGTTTGGTACCAAATATTGACTAATAAAGAAATATATTTCAATCATAGAATATATAAAAGGTTTTTTTAAAAGGCTTCCTATTACAACAAAGATTTTTATAGACTAATAAAATGAGGATAAAACAATCACGTCAATATTTCTAATATTTCTCAGTTTTCTCTTAATTTTTGGGTGCTATTGAAAGAAACTTTGAGAAACAAAAAATAAATAAATATTCTATTAATTTATCTATTAAATCTCTACATAGATACACTAAAATAAACAGTAAGAATAACAAATTGAAATTTAAAAAAGCTAATAAAATTAATGTAATTAAAGAGCAAGAATAAGGTATGTATGCAAGACTGAAATGGCATCTTATATAATATAAAATAGCACTACCTATATAATTTACAGTGATAAATATGTTGGTAATCAGATAAATGATTGATTAGAAAAGGCATTATTGGTTTACATATTAGCATCCCTTTACTTTCCTGTAGAGGCCATGATTCCACCTGCTGACTACGTGGAATACTGATAATTATATATACACATAAACACACTACAGTCGTCTGTCAGTGACTTTAGCGTGTTTTTACCTGACTCCCAGCGAGCTCTGAGCGTTTTTGGAGAAGATGATGGAGATCCGTTTGAGCTGGCAGACGTACCGACCGACGCCGTTTTGAAGCACACTCTTCAGGAAGCGACTGGGCGTCCCTCTGGCGGTCATGGTTCAACCGTGAGTTCACAATTGAACTAATAACTCATTTATTGTAGAAAAATAACCCGTGTAAAGGCCTTAAACAGCAGCTAAACTCATAGAGGACGACTTGACGGGCATGTACCCAGCGCTGTCCGTCGGGAAAAAGGTTCCGGAGTGAAGCACAGAACTGACGCGACCATTAAACAAAATACGAATTCATAACGAGACTTCCTCCGTTTTTAAATTAAGAATATTAAATGTGATATGTTTTTCTAAAATTTACGTGTTCATCCTTTAAATATGTTCACTCTAAATTTAATTTTCTCCGTGAATTTTGCCACCTTTCGTCGTATGTTTCACCCGGACGTGTTTTGAAAGCGCACCGAAAAGCCCGGGTTACAGTGGAGCATGGGAGAAAAGAGGACAGACATCAGAGCCTGTAAGCTAGTTTTTTGTGCGTTTATTGCTGTGCTAAACTTAATTAAATATTATGTGAAGGCTTTTATGCACCATCACATTAATTTATGTGCACTGTTTGAATCTTTTAAACCCCAAAATAACGTTTTTTTTGCCTCTTTCTTCGTCCTCTCTCTGACTATCTAGACCACACATGACTTTACTTTGTAACTTTGCAGTGAGTCATCTGTCATCTGTATTTGGTTTATGTTTCTTTATGTTTTTGTGTCTTTTTCAGGTTCAATGTGCTAACCAGATAACCCATGTGGGGAGGTCTGCTGCTGAAGGGCACCGCCTGTGTCTTGCAGGTGGCAGCCCAGAGGTTCCGCCACCAAAGACGTTTTTCGTCCCTGTGTTTAAGCCTTCTCAACCAGAGGCTTCTCCCCAGGTCTGCTAAAGCTCCACTAAGACTGCAGGGTACTGGCTACTTCCTGGCACACACTGGAGCTAGGGGTTACAAAAAGGATGCCAAGTCTGCTGAGTTCCCTATGAGTCCAGTCACAGTCACAGACATCAAACAGTATCTCCGCTCCAAAGATATCCCCTTCCACGATGGCTACAGCTGCCTGCACATCCCCAGCATCTTCGTCGAGACGTCCGCCAGGAGGGACAGCTTCTCCCTGTTCATCGACAAAACCACCGGGCAGTTTCTGTGCAAGAACACGCTGGTGGAGGGCAGCTGGGAGGACCTGCAGGACTGCCTGGAGGTGATGCAGAAGGAGGAGCAGGACTTCCTCAGCCCTCATGTGCTGCTGGGGTATCCGGAGAGCGTGGAGGAGCAGGAGGAGAGGGAGAGGGAGCTGAGGGAGGTGCAGAGCATCTGGTCCAGCTCGGTTCCCCTCAGTGACCTCCCCGAGGACGAGGCCCAGCTCATTAAAACCATGTTCCAGGTATAGTTGACTGTTAATTAGTGTTTTGGATGTTGCTTTTATTGTTAGACCCCTTTAAAAGTCTGTTTTAAAACTAGTTTTATTCGGTATATGTGTTACTGATCTCCCTGTGATTTTTACCCATGCACGATCTAAGGAACATATTGCACCCAAACCGACAGCTGCAATGGGCAATGTGTTGGACTGGCTAGCTTCAAAGCATGTTTTTTGCTTTGAGGTACAATAGTCCAGTTAATCATGACCTTTTATTTGATGGTGAAGTTGCCACACCCACCTGTGTTGAATATTTTGGCGTTATAATTGACAGAAATCTTTTAGGGATCATCAGATACAGGTTTTTAAGGGCCAGTGCCAATTATTAGTGACCTGGGATGAACGATAACTTATATTTTGAACCGATTTAAATTAAATGTTATATTTTAACAGGGTTTCTTCATTAATTACATAACTGATGATTAATTCTTCATCAGTTACGTCTCTGTTTTCTTAATCTTTCACTGATCTCAAAGCATTATTAGTTGTTGTTTTCCAGACAGTGTTTTGGTGTAATCTGTGCCTGCCTCCTAACTCAGCCGCTAGCCTTTAGCGTAGCCTTAGTCACTGTGAGAGGAGCAAATTTCCTGTTGTTTTTTTGCATTTGCAGATTGTGTCTCTGCTAGACAGACGCTGCTCAGACTACAAAGTGATTACAAGCATATAGAAGCAGCTGCATTGGACCCAAAGTACTTGCAGATAATCTAAAAAATGTCAAATATCTGCCTTGATAATCCCATCTACCCCTACTGTCTCTCAGAAAACAACTCATCAACAATATTAAATTTAATCTGAATAACTTTGCAAGCATCAGGCATCTGTTCTTCCCATTGGCTGCAAAGCTGGTTTTACACACTGTACTTTTTAACTATCTATCTCACTGCTTTACAACCAGATCACAGGCAGGTGTGACTGCACTCGAGCCTGTGCAATCAGTCTACAAACCAGTCTCTGAAGTACTAGACACAAGGCCATGGGTTCATCATCACTGCAGTGTCCTGGAAAAATACAGTTTTTCTCAATTTGGATAGCTTTTTGTTTTATTCTGGTGCATGCCTGGTGTTTAGAATCACTCATAAACTTGCATCCCCTCCTCTTAGAGAGTACGTGGTCTAGCCAGGCAATGTCGGTCAGTCTGGAGCTTTTACTAGAGGTCACTGCAGTTCAACAATGCAGCCATTTTTCAGTTAAAGCAGTGGGGAAGTGGAATCTACTAAGCACAAACTTTAGAGAGTCCAGAAGCTCCGTTGTGTTCAAAACCAGCCTCAAATTTTACCACAAAACTGTCACCGCTAATGATTGCCTTGTAATGATTGTGCTCAATGTATTTACCGACTCTATTTATTATCTCATACTGATGGACTTTCACATATTGTGTCATTTTGTTTATTGTAATTGCTGTTCTGTGCCCCCCCCACCTGCCCAGGGACAACAGATGTAAATTAGCTCCTGGCTAACACCGGTGCAATTACATTTAATTATGAATAATCAAAGGAACAAAGCTGTTGCCAGACACCATCACCATCTCACATCCCAATAATGGAACAGCAGGGAAAGTAAATCCACATGAAGCTCCACATAATAAGACAGTCAGCTTCCATTTACATAATTTTAATGTTTTCAATTTTGCCCGTGCTTTGATTTATACAATAAATCATTACTCAGTCTAAGGATTTTACTTTTTAGAACACATGTGAGGTTTTCTGAGAAAAATACAGCCTATTAATGAACGTCCTGGTACCGGATGCTTTAGAATCTCAAGTTTGCCTCAGGTGTTGTCCTCATAAGATGGTAATGTTTTTTATTGTTTTGTTTCAGATCACAAAGATCTCTAATGCAACGCTCAAGAAGTTTAGCGTGAGACTCTTCAAGCCAACCAAGAGTCTGGTTTTCCCCTGGTTTGGTGGACCAGACTCCTCTTTAAAGGGGATCAAACTGTTATCAGCCCAAAGAACTGACTCGGACAAAGTCACGTATAATGAAGCTACCGTCCCAAAGTGCAGCTCCTATTACAACTTGTTCGGCCTTCCTCTTGTGAGCCGTTTGGACTCGGAGGTGGTGGTAACTGGTCAGGAGTTGGACGCTCTGGCTGTGAGTCAGGCCACCGGGCTCCCCAGCGTCGCTCTCCCTCGCGGGGTGAGCTGCCTCCCACCCATCCTGCTGCCGTACCTGGAGCAGTTCAAACGGGTGACGCTGTGGCTGGGAGGAGACATTCGCTCCTGGGAGGCATCCAAGATCTTCTCCCGGAAGCTGGGTCTGAGGCGCTGCTCGCTGGTGCGTCCGGGAGAGTACCGGCCGTGTCCGGTGGAGGCCCTGGACCGAGGAATGAACCTCAGCCACATCATCAAGGCTTCCATCCCAGCAGCTCATAAATCTATAGTGTCCTTCAAGCAGCTGAGAGAGGACGTGTACGGAGAGCTGGTCAACACCGAGCAGGTGGCAGGGGTGAAGTGGACGAGGTTTCCAGAACTCAACAGGATCTTGAAGGGACACCGCAAAGGAGAGCTGACGGTTTTTACAGGTACTGTGTAATAGGGATCGACCAGTATGGGCTTTTTTTTCCAGGGCCGATAGGCAAAAGCAAAATCAATAATGGGTTTTTTTCCAGGGCCGATAGGCAAAAGCAAAATCAATAAAGTGGAGAAATTAGCACATAGAAAAAGCGATTATGAGTTGTAGGCAGTGCTGAAAAGATGTGTCTTTATGGATTTGTTTGAAGGCAGCAGTAATTATTTTATTTGAAAAATGAGAATTTTGTGTTTTCTCAAGAAATCATAATTAAAAATAAAATTCTCGTTCTTCATACTGATGTAAACAAACCTTTTATAGCATGATAAAACATTAAAGATGCATTAATCCAAATTAGGGCTGCAGCTAGCAATTATTTTCATCGATTAATCTGTTGACTATTTTCTCAACTATTTGTTTAGTTGTTTGGTGAACAAACTGTCAGAAAATGGTGAAAAATATTAATTGGTATTCAATTTACATCATAGAGGAGGAGAGAAACCAGAAAATCAAATGTGAGAAGTTGGAATCAAAGAATTTAGACTTTCTTCCTGTAAGAAATTACTCAAACCGACTAATTGATTATCAAAACAGCTGGCAGTTGATGTAGCATTTGCAGCTCTAATCCATTTCTGCATTAGCAATGGATGAAGCTATTATGTGTGATGTTAAAAGCTGCAGCACTGAGCGACAAACCCACAGAGAGTTATCATCCAGCTTTGCACTTACCTTCATCCCTTTAGAGCGCTTTGGCATCTTTGAGAGCCAGAAACTCCACAGCGAGCAGCACTTTTCACCCAAAAAGCTTAAAAACTGCACGTAAACAAGGGAGGAAAGACAAGATAATAACAGGGAGATGACTCCAAGTGTTGTGCTCTTTTCTGCTTGCTGTATTTTAGGGGATAATGTTGCTTCTTTAAAAAAAAAACACAAAAAAATCCATTAATGCAGCTTTTAAACTTTGTTATTATCAATCAGTTTGTGTAGCCAGCTTCTAATTCAGTGTTTTCAAGTGCAAGGTTTAACTTTCAGTTTTCTTGTAGATGTCAAGTTAGCATAATTTATATGGCAGATTTAAAACAGCAGAAGTTACCCGAAGTTCTTTACATTTCGTACAGTTTACAGTCATCGTGTTTCCTAATCAGGTCCGACTGGAAGTGGGAAGACCACCTTTATCAGCGAGCTGGCCTTGGATCTGTGCATGCAGGGCGTCAACACGTTGTGGGGCAGCTTCGAGATCAACAACGTTCGTCTGGCCAAGGTCATGCTGACGCAGTTCGCCATGCAGAGGCTGGAGGAGAACCTGGAGCAGTACGACTTCTGGGCGGACAAGTTCGAAGAGCTGCCGCTGTACTTCATGACCTTCCACGGACAGCAGAACATCAAGTGAGTGTGACCAGAGCTTCAGGAAGACACTGAGCTGAAGGAAAATCACTGGTCGAGTAGTCGGGCAGCATTATTTACTGTCAAAGTTGGACGGCGCTTTGACAGTAAATTAATAAGTTCATATCTAAGTAGTGAGTCTTCAAATTGACATAATTTGAGAAACAAACTACAACATTTCAAGTAGAAAACATGGCATTAGCAAAGTGAGCTGCACAGAAATGGTGTGTGTGTACTACCAGACATTATGGCAGATATTTATTCAATCAATTTAATATTCAGTTGATCTCTGCAAGGCTGCTGATAGCTGTGCAGGTTAAGAAGTTCATCCACCTGTAACGATCCTCTCAGCCTCTTTCCTTTAAACTGAAACTTGATGCCACAGATTCTTTGCCGGGGAGATTTCCTGATTCTTGGAAGTACAAGCGATCATTGTTCAAGTCGAATGTAAAAATGTACATTAAGCGCAGTGGAAATGTGTACATCAGATTGTCATTGTCACATCAAGCTGCCTGAATAGTCGTCAAGTTGTCTAGCTAGTCGTAGTCGAATATTCCGACTAGTCGCCCCAACTCTACCGAGTTGTGCCACAGCGTACTTTTTTACACTGTACTTAGACTTCGCAATTACTCTTTTTCTATTGTAAATACCAACATTTTTATACCTTTATTGTAAATACCAGCATACAGTGATCACGGGGGTTAGGTTCCAGAACCCCCCTGCGATAAACGAAATCCGCAAAGTAGCAACCTTATATATATATAAACCCTTCTCACACTGTTATTAACCTTTCCCACACACGTATAAGCACTTCCTGTGCTCTTAAACTCTTTTTACACTCTTAAACCTTCCATCAAGAGGAGCTTCTACAGCCGTGTCCGATAATGGAACTAGTGATGCAGCGATCCACTTGAAACGCCCACTTGGGAAAGACTTTGCCGTATTTTAAACACACCAACAACAAGGACGTCCGGCTGCCTACCTACCGGGAAACTGATGATGATGTTACGGGTAATCCTACAGACTGTCACCAGTTCTCTGACGGTTATTTCCAGTAAATACCGTGTGGGACCAAAGGTTCTGGCTGGCTTCCATCACAACCAATCAATCAGAGACCGACTAGCTCAAGCGGAAGCAGCCACGTTTGCCATTCGTGCGTCTACTAATCTGCTGTATGCTACGTATTTTATATGCAATGTAAAAATCTGAGATACAGTGAGACCACGAAAAGTGAACCGCGATATAGCGAGGGGCTACTGTATTTTTGCACCTTTGTTGTAAATACCAACATTTTTACACCTAAATAGCTTTAATTTTAATGTCCATAGTTGTCAGGTATGAGAACTCTTTTCTGACTCTTTTCCATGTTCATCTACAGGACGGTGCTGGACACGATGCAACATGCTGTCTATCTCTATGATATCAACCATGTCATCATCGATAATCTGCAGTTCATGATGGGACAAGAAAACCTCTCAGTAGACAAGTGAGTAAGAGATCAACTTTACAGTTAAGACAAAAAGAGAAGATTAAAACATGTCCATCTTGGTGTTTTGTTTTTTTTTGACATGACGGATGGAAGTCAATTCTTTTTTCATGTGATTCAGGTTTGCAGTCCAGGACCACATTATCGGGGTGTTCAGGAAGTTTGCCACCAACAGCAGCTGCCACGTTACTCTGATCATTCACCCGAGGAAAGAGGAGGATGATCGAGAGCTGCAGATGGCGTCTATCTTTGGTTCTGCTAAGGTAAGGCGAAAAGGATTTCTATTTTTTAAGAGGCTGTGCTGCAAAAAGTGTTGTTTCATTCAAACAGTAAGGAAGAAGAAAAGGAGCAGCATCAACTTAATTTTCATTTTTGTACCATGTTTTAGTAGGAAATGTGGGGGATTTTAGCAAAATCTGCAGGTTTAGGATTTTTAAGCATGTATACTTAATTTTCTAAAGATGACACAAAATGTTAAATTAACAAAAACAACATAATTAAGATAAAATAGTGATGATTTATATAGCTTACCTTGCGTACAACACTATGTCACAAGTTACATTTTTAAATTATATTATCCTAAAAGTAAAATAATAGTAGAATTGACTGCAGCCACCTAGCTATTATTGCATTTATTAGTCCATATAGTTTAATTTTACACTCATCTACCCTCTTTTGTATGTATTTTTATTATGTATTTATCATTTTATACTTTTTTTATATGTGTATGTTTTATTATATTTATTTCCCAAAATGCTGTGTGCTATACTTCAATGGTAAGTAATATCTGAGCAGGGTTTTTTTCTGTATAAAGGGATTTAATAGACATTTTGGTGTCTTAAATGGTCAGAAATAACAGAACAGTGCATAGATTTCTGTTAAATATGACATAAACTCATTGCCTTCACTGTACGTGGTCTGATAATGCTTACAGTCGTGCATAGTCACTCCCTAAGGGTCCAATCTGAGTAGGAAAAACTTTGCTAAGAGTGTCGTTATAAATAAATGAATACATTTATTGATTTGTTGCAAAACCTTTAATACAAAACTGCAATTACCTGATGTAACTGAGACACATTTTGACCTTCCAGGCTAGCCAAGAGGCCGACAACGTCCTGATTCTGCAGGAGAAGAAGCTGGTGACGATTCCCGGCCGCAGGTCCCTGCAGGTCACCAAGAACCGCTTCGACGGAGACGTGGGCATCTTCCCTCTGGACTTCATCAAGGCTTCGCTCACCTTTTCAACTCCCATCAAAGGCAAACATAGGCTGAGGAAGGTCGCTAACAAGCCAGAAAACGAGGAGGAGGTGGAAGGGAAACCAGTGGGAGCAGCGGCAGCAGTGAAGAAGGAGGAGGTTAAAAAAGAGAAGACGGAGAAAGCGACTAAAGCAACAAAGACAAAAACTGTTAAAAGTAATGCAGCTGGACATGAAACAACCCAGCAGTAAAAATATAAAGCTGAGTATCAATCATTTTCTCTGTTGATCAGGGAGATAATGTGAAAGTTGGAGCTGATCCAGACTCAAAACCTTTTGTATGTCAACAACATGAGGTTCAACTAGACAAAAAGTCAATATATAAACAAAGAAGTGTGTAAAATATGTGAATGAGAATATGTTATATTCTGGAATGAAGTAAGACACCAGAATGATGACAAAGTGTTAAACACCCATAAGGCCCTGCTCTGTATTAAGACTGAATTCTCCGTTAAAAGTGTTGAACCCCATTTAAAACAATACTGTGACGCCTAAAGCTACTGGTTTTATGGGCATGTCCTGTGTTTCATGCTAACACTATCACTGTTTGTGCTCATGCATCACCACAACGTGTTCTCTACTGACTTTTTGTACAACTATGATTTATTAAATGAGCTGCTTTTTGTAATAAAATGCACCTGATGCTGATTTTGATTGCGTTTCCATTTGCGGCCAACAGGGGGCAACGCAGGCTAACAGACAGCAGTTTGGTTAACTACAAATAAAAGCTCATGTAAATACACATCCACAGCAAATAGCACTGCTTATATTTGCAAAATGGCCTTCAAATATATTTGATTTAGCTTCATCTTTGAAGCTAAATCAAATAAAAAAGTTCCCCCATACGTTTAAGTGATTCAAAATAACTACAAACAACTGATACTAGTACAGGAAACAGCATAGTCCCCTTGTGTGATTGCGTTTTTATAAGAACTTTCATTCAGAATGGCAATTTGCAAGAACAAAAGAAACTGTTGACCTCCTTTTACCCTCCTGCCGCGACTGTTTCCGCCTTCGCATACTCATAATTAAGTGGGATCAAGTTACAGGTGATGTTAAGACGGGGAGTCTATAGGTTTTAACTCACCTGCCTAATCTACAGCGTCACGTTACACAATCCATTATTTAGACCGAGCGACTTTTAATAAATGCAAAGTATCTCAAAACATCTTGACATGAATATTTCATAGGTAAAATCTATGGGCTGCAACCGGTGTGGAGTTACGTGTGGAATCAGCAGCTCTCTGAACAGTCTGAACTGCAGTGTTCTGTTCTGTACGGCGAGCTGCTGCAGGATATATCGATGCCCGAAGCGCCGTACTTCATCTCAGTCACAGCAAACCCAAATAAATTTCAGATTTATGATATAAAGGGAACAGTTCACTGTGGGAATGTGAAAGTGCCTGTGTGTTTTATATCAGGGCCTTTCATGATTTGCAGCCTTGGCGTCCGTACCGAATAAATTTCGTCTCACACAGGGGATCGCACTCTTTGAAGATCTTAAGACTTTGGGACCCTGATTAAGACGGAGCAGGACTCTTGTCACAACAGAAACAAATTCGTGATGTAAGGAGTGAAGCATCAATCAAATGTATATATAAACGGTTGACAAGTAAAAAGAACATAGTGTTTTAGTGAGGTGTTTAGCCTCTATGTAAGTCTCTGGACGGATAGAACACCATTATTCCAGAAGATATATAGTGGTGGAAAGCACTAACATTTCCAAAACTTCCCATAGGTGTTCAGTTGCGTTGAGATCTGGTGAGTGTAAAGACCACAGCATGTGATTTAGACCATTTTCATTCTCATAAACCATTCAGTGACCTCTCGAGCCTTATGGATGGGAACCTTGTCATCCTGGAAGAAACTAATCCAGTCAGGATAGAAATGTTTCATCACAGGTTAAAGGTTTATATTGATTTGTAGTGACCCTTCCCTCTAAGAGGACCCAAATCTTTCCAACAAGATGCCCCCGGCAGCATGACAGAGCCATCAGATCCCCCTATTGTAGGGGTCAAGGGCTCAGGGTCTACTCATTCAACCCAGTACCCGCAATGCAACTCAGCTGCTCAGGCTGAGGATTATGTTTGGTAGCAGCCTCAAACAGAGTTAAGGATCGACCAACAGAGGTTTTTACAAGCTCACTTCTTCCTAGACGCACCAACGCTGGCCCAAGTGAAATATCATGAAGCATATTCATCACCAGACTTTACATAGCTTCATCTAACCCACCAAAGGACTACTTAAGGTGACCAGACCTCTCTTGTTGGTTCTTGAAGATGTTTCACCTTCATCCAAGAGGTTTAACTGACTGGTGGGGAGTCCAGTGGCTCACATGCCTTGAGGTGTCAATGGTTGTGGAACTGCCATGTGAGGATTGACTCAAGGTGATGAAAGTGTCTGGGAAGGGATCTCAAGACTGCATTAGAAGTACCTGATAAGTGGTGTCGTAGATCCCCTCATCTGCTTACAGATTTCTGTCCTAGTTTGTAATAGATGGCTTCATTCATTCCTCTCTCAAACCATCTGTCTTCTCTGTCCAGAATGTGGATACTGCTGTTCTTTAAAGACTGACCCTTATCTGTTAAATGCAGATGGACTGCTAAGTCTTGTCAAGAGAAATCAGATCTTCTGTTTTGAGACATGAGTTTGTGTCTCCTTTATGTAGGTCTTTGCACTCCTTGCTGGATTGGATGTCATATACAGCACTACTTAGAGTAAGTGTGGATGTTTTATCTTCAGAAAGAGCCTTTTTGTTCTCAGAGTGCAGCTTGGTCAAGAGAAGTCCAGCTGCTTTCTACTGAAGCGCTTAGGGTCACCATGACCTGGATGATGGGGAATGTAGACAGACATAACGATTCATGCAGCTTTCTTATTATTGCAGCACCACCAGAGATGTTATAGGGGAGAGACTGGCCATGAAAAGAATCCTGAATGAAAACCAATGGGGGGCTTCTGTTACGCTAAAGATGCTAGTTGTATGACACATGTCCAAAACAGGAAAAATCTAGTCAACTATATGAAGTACGGTGTTTGAAACTGTGAGCATGTGCGGCAGACGTAAGGCTAGATTTTGATTGGATGAAGGGGACATGTATCCCTAGATATTTATATATTTATATTACAAGCTAACTTTTATTTTATTTCATTTTGAAAAAACACTAATGTTTACTCTTGGACGCAACAATGCTAGTAGTACCAGTAGAAGTAGTTTTTTTCTTCATATGCTCTATGCTTGATGTGAATTTGTTCCTGGTATACATTTAAAAAGGCTACTTCTTCCAAACAACAGACACAAAAAAGGACAGAAGAGTAAATCCAGCCTGTATGTGTGTTGACTCAGCCGGGATAACATTCAATGAAGAAACTGATCTGAACAGAAAGTCTGGGAGCTTTATTGTGTTATATTCCATTATACTTTAAATTGTCAACTGGCGATAGAATTGAATGTTTTCCTTTACATAAATACAAACATTTCCAGCATAAATTGATGCAGAAAAGGTCCGAACAGGAGCGTAATGATTATCCAGGAAGCAGGAAATACTGTTCAAACGACACCTATGGTTGTAGAAGTATTTTAATCAGATTTGACTGATGATTCCATGCATGCAGTTTTTATGTACTTGTCACCGTTGAAATTGCAACCATGGCTAGTTGAAGAATCAGTTTTTCTGAACGGAGTGGTGTTTTTCCATCTAATATCTTTTTATTTTTGCTAAATAAATTCCCATTCATTTAGACTGGGGCCCGGTCTTGTTAAAATAGCCGCCTGGGTGCATGACCGAGTGATGATACTTGCCAGTAAGTACTTTAGTAGCCCTGCTCAGGACCTGTAAACGGACTGATGGAGTTCCCCTATATTGCTGCTTTATTGTAGTCTGCCTCAGTGTGGACTTGACAGAAGCTGGGGCCTCACTGTCTGCCTCTGATTTCTGCTCTGGCTCCATCCCTGACAGTCCGATCCAGGGAAGCTCCTGGCACCGGACTCAGCTTTCACTTGGTATGTGGAGCCCTGAGCTGCTCCCCAGATCGCCGAAACTATAAAATATTGTTGTACGCCGCGGGAATAATTCCTGCGTGTATCTGATGAGCATAAATCACCGCAGATGAGATGTCAGGAGGTGGAGGCGGTGATGATGGCCAGAGTTCGGCTCCATCCTCTTCTGCTCTCATTCCTCTTCTTTTCTCTTTAATGCTCAGTATGTTTTTTTGCTGTGGATGTTTTACTGCTGCATAAGTACACATTGCTTTCCATAATGACTCCAGGCTGTTTGCTGGATGACTCCGGGTGTCCTCTTGACTGTGTGGGTGTGGGATATGGCTTCTGAGGTTTCTGAATGGGGCTCTTTGTGTTGCGAGGCATTACTGCACCAAGATGATGGCCGCTCTGTCGCCTGCCAGCTCCTCGAAAACGCAGAAACATAAAAAAACTTGGAGCAAATGAGCTTAAATGCATGCAGACATACACAATATGAACGCAGAGTTGCATAGAGCTTCCTCAAATATTTGCACTCAGTCAAACTTTATAGCATTGCTAAGCCTCATCCAAGTGAGCTTTTAAATGTAATGTCTTCATAGTTGGTGGAAATCTATGACTAGATCGAATGCAGAACACTGGACGTCTGATTGTTCTCTTTTGTTTTGAATGGCCTCCACTGATCAGAGCCTTGCATGCCTATTCAAATAGCTGCCATCTGGAGAGGGAAGGAGATGAAACAACTTGAGTTATGCAGCTCTTAATCAACAAGGAAACAAACAAAAGGGTTCCACTTCATCGGAATCATAAAGGATGTGAAATGAAGCTGGGAAAAGATGCTTCAGCTGCGGATAAACGCTCCTTTTATCACTTAAAGTCAGCAGCAAATGTGATTGGGTGTCATAATTACTGGTAAAACTCCATAAACTGAGTTCACAAAGCATTTTAACAGTCCTCCTCCCAGTGCTGCTGACGATGGGATGCATAGATTCATGTCATGCATGCATAGCTCTCCGCCCCATTAGCTGCCCTTCATTACGCCAGCTATTTGACCAAGTCTGGAGGTAATTTCAGAACCTTCAATCAGAGTTAATCAGCCAGAGGCTTTGGTGCTGCAAAATGGACTTCAGTCAAATTCCAAGATGGAATTCTGTTTGGGGGATTTTCAGCTGATCTTGATTATGATGACAGTTTTGTGTTTATCAAAGTAAAAACCAGCACAGAAAACATCAGTCATCGAGTATTTTGCATGAAATCAGCAACAATGAAGCAACAACAGAAGCATGTAGAGAGTAAAACAATATGAAACTACAGTTAGAAGTCAATTAGCTTGACTTAGCAGAAAGAATGGAGAGCTACCAGGAATTAACATTTCTTTTTAGTTTAATCCCTAAAAAGTGTAAAAACTGCATTATATTGTTTATAAGTGGTTTTGTGTCTGACAATTCCTTGTGTTTATGCTCGACAGATGCAGGCTGTGTCTTCATACTGAGCAAAAGTAGTATCAACTTACTCATTCAGCAAGAAAACATGTAGACACATTTCCCAAATAGTTATTTTTTCCTTAACTTTTCTGCAAAACCTGGTGAACAGTAGTGTCTCTCTCTTCATTGCAACAACAAAACAATTCTTTAAAAAGAATTTCTGCTTTTTGTTGCTCAGAGCAACACTTTACAGCATGAGAGAGTCTTGAAATAGTGAAACTGCACACACACATTTGTCTTTTTATGTGATAAAACTTGGTTAAAAGTTCCAGAACAAGAGAGTGAGTTGGTCTTGAGTTGAGACTGTTGTGTTTGCTGCTGTTTCCAAGGTCAAGAAAGAACTAGAAAGCTTGAGTTTAAAGCCTCCATGCACAAGAAGTACTGAAGGTGTTGAGGTAAATCGATTAGAAATCTAAGAACACAATGTGTTAAAGCTCCTGGACCAGAAAATAAGTCTCTCGTCAGCGTTGCTTCTGCAGCGTCACTAGAGTTAACTGCATAAAAACGCTTTATTTGTTTCAGATGTCATTAACTCAGTCGTTATTTACTGAATTTAAATGTACTTTTTTGGTTTATATAAGATTGTGGAGTTTATGTTCTGCCTGATGAACCCTTAAAGACTCAGAACTTGTTTTCTGAGCCAGACTGACATTAAAATAGAAAGTGTGACAGAACATGCTGAGAGAACATTGAGTGCATGGGTGGGCACATCGGGTATGTAGAGCAAGTTCAGCGGTACACTGTGTCTGTTTGAAACAAGCACAGTAACTTTTATCATCCTCTCAAAGTGGGAACCCGGACCAGGAACATCTGCATTGTTTCTCTTTCTGCATTAAAAGCAGTGATTGTAAAACTATAATGTCCATAAACAATTCTGTTTCCACCGTGCACGCTTCATTTCTCTGCATGCCGAGGACTCACGTCGCTTGTAGACACACCAGAGGCCATTTCTGACTGATTCAAGATGCCCTAGCAGTCCCCTGATGTCAGGACATGAGGGAGGTGGGGTTTACTCTGCCTCGCTCACGTGCACTCGGCACGTTTGACCCACATTGCCCAACAGTATGCCTGCTGCTGTGTATATTAATAACCATGTGCACATCCTCGTCTCTGTGCTGCCGGACCAGGAGGAGGCTCAGGTTTCAGCTCATTATATGAAACAGTGGCAAAAAATCCCCTGAAAAGACCAAAACCAACCAACAAGAACTGACTTATGAAGCATTTGTCTAATAAATGGAGCTCAAGTGTCCAAAAATTATTGTACTATGGGTGGCATGATAATAATATTGCATAATAGTTCTTGTATCCCTGTATTACATGCAAGAATCAGGGTAAATGTCAAGATTTAGTCCTTGTAGAGTTACAGAAAAAGTGCTGCCGAGCGAACTGAAGGTGAACTGAACCCCCCTGAGAATACCTGCGGTGCTTTACCTCCCACCAGGTAGAAAGGTTCACCTACACACATCTAAAGGTCAACCAGCAGGATTTGCTTTTTTTGCACTGAGCTGCCTTCACACCGCTTTTGTGCATCCTTGCAGTTCCCACTACTTTTCTGGTGAATAGACCCTCCTTGGTCTCTTCAACCTCGGACTCCATGTGCTTGAAACGTTGAACTGTCATGTAGCATTAGCGACGGGCCTTTAGCCGACTGTCTAGCCCCGTACTGTAAACACCTGCCGTCTCGGTGCGCTCAACTGGCCGTGTCCTGCCTTTCGAGCATGACAGGAAAAGCTTTTGAGAGACACCAGCGTGCTCTCAGGGGCTTATGTAACACCGAGATCTGGCCAAAGAGAGCGCCGAGGGGCTTAATCTGTCCTGGCACCGTGGACGTGGAGGCTGTTCAGGAGCCCCGAGGGGACCGGACCGTCTTACATAGCAGCTCTGGCTTCTTTATATGCTGGAAAACATAAAGGTTAAACCGAGGGGGGCAGGTGGGGCAGCAATAAGAGCATACATAAACCAATCAGCCACAACATTCTGACCACTGACAGGTGAAGTGAATAACATTGATCATATTGGTACTATGTGGTGTTCTGATGGAAAACCTTGGATTTTAACATCCGTGTTGATGAGACTTAAACACCCAAATAAACATTGTCCCACAACAAACACACTCCCTCATGCAAATAGAAATCCCAAATATCACTGGTCTACCCCCACAGGAAAATGCACCCCACCACATGGAAAAAAACATCAAACAATCAGGAACATGTTGAGGAAAATGACAGTGGTCCAACATGTTGATCTGACCTCCAAACTTCCTACACCCCATTCTGATCAAGCATCAACAGGATGCAGTAGAACAAGTTTGATTGACAGAGGCCCCACTGCACAAGCCAGAGCACCCAAAGGATCCAGTGCCTGTGTTCTGGTTCCAGACCCCGTAGGACACCCTGAGAGGTCCTCTTGTCCATGCCTGATGGTTCAATGCATTTTTGAGCACATAAGAGGGGCCAACACAATATTAGGCAGGTGGTCATAATGTTATGCCTGATTGGTGTAATTACAGTATAGTGAGAGATGAGGGTGTTGGAGTAGTGGCGTCTGAGGTGAAGACGAAGCTGCAAAATGGGGCTTTGAGAGGAAAGAATCTCTGGTTTTAATGAGTGGAGGGCCTCATTCCTCTTAAGCAAGTGGTCAGAATTAGCGTCCCACTTCTGGGGACAAGTGAGGCTCCTGGCGGGGCTCCAGCACCTCACACCAGACTTTCTTTTTAATTCACTTGAGAGCGAGAAAGAGAGACGGCTCCACCAAACAGCCGTGCAGGCATGCTTCACACAGCCCGGCCAAAGAAAATGGCTATTCACTCTCAAATTAGCCGTCTGCATGGCCACCTTCAAAGGAGGCCCCTCTCCGCCTAATCTTCTCAGACTGTGTGCACACACTGGCTGTCTGCTGCATGAGCGCCTTCCACGCCGAAACCAGAGCGGTTAATTGAAGCATTATCAGCATAAGCATGGTCAGTTAAGCTGATTATCTAACTGTGCACCATCCTCCCCATCAAGACGCATCTGAAAATACAGCCATGTATGAATATTGCAGGAAAAACAAACCTGGATGACAAAGATTTTCAGCATTCCTCTCATGTTCTGCACGTTTTAATTAAGCCCCTCAATTACAAAAGGACAGTGTTTGATAATGAGGTTCAAAGTGAGTGCATTATTCAATAAATGACAAAGCACCTCCCCTGGCATGCTGATGCTGAGATTAGATGGCCGAGGGAGTCTCTGGCACCTCGCAGCTCCAGCCAGCGACGACAAAAGGAGCCGGATTCCTGCAGAAAATAATAATGCGGAGCCGGCGTGGAGCCATGCCAAAAATGTTAATATTAATATCAGGTGACATGCTCTGACTATGAATTCGAGGCTTGCTCTTGGACCTGCAGAAACACATTGCTCACGCTCAGCAATCCTGGAGATTAGCAAGGACAGGAGGGGACGCATGTGTGGGCCGTTACTGATTGCTCTGTTATTACAACACATGTGGAAATATGATTCATAATCGACTTGTCGTTGATTAGGGGAGGCATAAAAACCATATGCTCCGCTCTGCTCAAGGACAAACCCTTTAATGCGAGTGATTTGATAACAATAGTGACTCTGCAGCTCGCATGGAAATACACTTCATAGCTTCACTCCATCTGCTGCCTATTGAAATAATCATTAAATCACCTATCAGACACTGTCCTTTTCTACTCTCTACTATCCTGTGCTACAGCTCTGGAGGAGCTTTATATTTTTAGACATCAAAACCAAATCATCTGCAGCAATTTTTTAGTTTTATACCAGATTTCAAAGGTTCAAAATAATTGTTAAATCACATAGATTCTGTTTTTGAAGTGAGCTAGGACAGAACAATGCGTGTATTGTCAGATGTTTTCAAACCACTGAACAGTAGCCGCTTCATTGGGTGCAAGATAGAAAAGACATTGTTGAATTTGAGCCGATCCTGTTGTTCCTCTTTCAGTTCTGTTTGCTTGGTCATAAACTGCGTTTTTTAAATCCACTAGTATGAATGGAAATACAGCACCCATAGGATTTTATCAGCCAGGTGTGAACAGGTAATAAAGTCAGGAGGAGCTTTACAGTTCCTGACCTCATGACCCAAATTACGACTTTTATGGGATGGATGATCTCTGCTTACACTCGCTGCACCCACAACACTGTGTCGCAATCATCACTCTGCTCTTTGTTCCCTTTCTGCTCAGGTTTATTAATGTTATTTTATTATTGGTTCTATTTTGGGAAGTGTAAAAACAGTAGAATGACAAGTTACAATCCCCAACTGATCACCTGATTTAATGCTTTCTTTGTGGCACACGCACAAAAAAGGAAGTTAAATTAACTTTAATAAAATAAACAGTTAAGGAATAACACTAAAACAAATGCATCATGTCTGTGATTTTGTGTGAAGGACAGTTGAAGTACTAAGTAACAATAATGGCAACAGCCTGACACCGTTTGTCAGGTTTCCTTCGTTTTTGGTGTCTGGTGGCCTAATTTTAGGTCATGTATGGCATTAATCCAGTGTCCAAGGTTCATTTCATTGCTCTGGGAACCTTGTTGCATGTCATACACCTCTCTCTGTTGGTGTTTAATGTCTCTCCCTATTTCTAAATAAAGGCAAAATGCCAAAAACAAGAAGGGATGGTCTTTGTTGGCAGTTTGTTAGTTCAAAGCCTGACCTAGCTTACTAACTTAGCTTCCCCTTATTTACATTTAAAGTGGCCTTTCTACCTGTGTGAGAGTTTATATACTTAAAGTAAAATCTGGCTTATTCTGACTTGCATGAGTCCTTTTCTTTCATAACAACATTGTGCTCATCGTGTTTATACCTGAAATAAACGGACAATAAACAATCGCAGCAGAGCATTTTGCAGTTTCTGATTTAACCCCTAAAAATGCATCAAAGTTACATATTTAGAAGTTTTTTTCCAGTCAACCTATAAATTGGCAAAAATCTCATGTGCAGATCCACATAGTCCCTGCATCTCTCTACTAACATCCCTCCCCACTCGCTGCACTTCGAGCACACCAGCTCACCTGCGTCTAAAACACTGCAGAGCTCCTCTGCATTACACAATTGCAAGTTGTAATAATAATGATGCAAAAGCCCGACCCTGCAAGCTGATTGGTTCCTGAGGTTTCTTACATATGAAACCCTGGACGTCTGAATCTGTGTTTTTTGAGGCTCTCATCAGCTTTAATGTGGAAGTGCTTAGACATGGCATTGACCACTTGTTTCACTCATGCTATGTTCTCATGACATCCAAACACCTTATGGACATCTTAACAAGAAAATAATGTGATTTTCGCTGGAGGGGGGCTTTAAACAAACAAAGCTATCTGTCTTATTCGAAAGGGAAAAAAGGAAAATGCTAAAATTATTAACAGTCTATTGGTTCTTATCTAACCAGCCACTAACCAAGTCATAATAAACCACAATTATCACTTTATCATGTCATATGAGTCCCTGCTCACCACTGAGTCACTCAATGACGTAAAAATGTCTGTTTTTTATTCAAATTCTGCTTTAGTTTTTCTACTTTTAGCTGCTGGTGGTCACCCGCTGGTGTCCACATTCAGTCTTTCCATTTGCTACTGAATCATGTGGCTGGGAGGCAGAACAAAGAGCACACAAACATGGTTGGCTTTGTTCCTCTCTTGACTCTGAGAGCAGCAGATCAAGGTGAAACAGGCAGAGCGTCCGGGTTCAGGTAACAGCAGGTCATTCCCCTTGTTCCCCCTACTCATGCATTTTGCTTCTGTTAAACCATTTTCCTACCTGCTGAGCGTTTATTTCTCTTCTGCTCACTGCAGGGGACTTGAAGATGAGCGTTCATGTGTTTGATTTACAGTTTATATCCCTTCATCTCTCAGCTAATCTGAGGTTTTTCTATTTTATCATGTCGTTTTAACCACAAACACATAAATATAGAATTCCAGGAGAGGTGCACAGTAGGAGAATACATGAAATATATGCGGTTCTCGTGTATTCTACTGGAAATCCTGCACATAATGTAAATCAAATGCAAAGTGCACAAATGGGAATATCAAGTAAGCGCATGAATGCCTTTTTACGGCACCTGGGAAAACCTCAAAAATGAATTTTCCTGGCTTCCTCTGCACAAGCGCCGCGTAATGTATCATAATGGAAAGTGCAGCTTCACATTCAGGAAATGGGCTCTCGAATAGCACAGATCCAGGGGCCATTTCTCAGCGAAACGAGTCGCAGCGTCACTGACCACTCACTCTTCACCAATTACCTCCATCCGGCCTGTTCGTGGATAAAACGAGCCCAGAGTGGACGCGGAGGAGTCATCATCAGCCGGCACGGCATAATTGCAGCTGTGCAAGGCCGATTTGGGCAGAGATAGGCATCTTGAGCATTCAAAAACCCTGAAACCCAGAGAGCAGCGGGGAACACAATGTCCTCATGCTCGAGTGGCAAAGAGCGGCCTCAGAGGTTTGATTTTGGGAGTCATTATCAGCCGGCATGCAGCATTCAACCCCCCCCCCCACGCAATTATCAATTACTGTGACAACGGCTGCTCAGATTCTCTAGTGGTAGCAGATAAGTGTGGGACAGTTTTTCCTGCTTTCCCATCAGAGCTCACAGTACTGGAGCTGCACAAAGGTTTACTTGCAAATGGAGTTAGGCTCTTCAGGAATTCAGGAAATGCTGCAAATACACACATAGTAAATAAACCATTACTGTGAAAAAAGTATTATTTCAACAGCTAGGGTGTCAAAAACTACTATAAAATAACAGAAAAGAACAATTTCATAACAAATGCAATGATTTCTATGGATTTTCCCTTAATTTTACACAAGATAATGTATTATATTATATTTTTTGGACTTCTAATATTTACTAAAGGATATTTAAATGTGTAAAACCAATAAAATGTTGTATAGATAGATAGATAGATAGATAGATAGATAGATAGATAGATAGATAGATAGATGGATAGATGGATAGATAGATAGATAGATAGATAGATAGATAGATAGATAGATAGATAGATAGATAGATAGATAGATAGATAGATAGATAGATAAGAAGGGAAAGGCTGCCAACTACCTGGAGCTAGGGGTGGAGGGAATGATATAAATAGATGATTATGATTTACGGCATTATAATTGTCACATTTGGCATTTCTTTCTCCTTCTAGAGGTGCAGGACTTTATATTGCAGATAAAAATTGCATTAAAAACTGTATTTTGACACTTTGTCAGTGCTTGTAGATCTTATGCACTGATAAAAACACATTAATTCTACGTTTTTGTTGCTAAAACATCTGTAATTGTGCAATATATCTCTCATTTAACAAGCAAATCTACGTAAAATTGCAGAACCAAAGCTTGTATTTCTGTTAAGTGTCGCTAAGTGTATCTAATTTTAGAAATTTATTTATTAAGCTTGAATTTACATGTTTCATCTTTCTAATATCAAAAAGTAAAAATTTCACATCACATTTCATGGTTATTCACACTTACAGGTTTTTATTTTACCAGTTAAAAAAAACACCAAACACGTACATTTACAGTCTGTATTTGGAATTTTAATTATATTTTCATGTATTTTAAACATGCACAACAAATGGTAAAATGTTTGAAAAATAACATGGAAAAATTCAGTAAAATCACATATTTTTATTCTAATTTTACAAATATAACAACAGATTTTTATAATTAAAAGGAGAAAAATCTGTAAAATTGCCTTTTCAATTTTTTTTTTTTTACAGTGCACCCTAAGCAAGTGCAAAGGAGTGCATTCATCAGTCATTTTGCGTACTGCTTTTTTGCATGCAGAACACCGTGCAGAGTGAAAAATCTCAGCAGCTACTGCACGGCTTGTCACTCAGTTTTCTGCAGACATTCATCTTCACCAGAGGATGAACTGTGGTGAACGTGGTGAATATTTATCCTCTGATCTCACATTCCTCATCAACCTCAGCTGTGCTTTGAATTTTATGCAAATAAACAGATGTGGGTTGGCTGTATGCAGGATATTTGAACTGTTTTTGTAGCCATGAGCTTATTTTTAATTATACAATAGCAGTAAAACACAACGTATGATGCTGCATAATCAATCACATTCAGCACATTCATAAAATACATTGTTGTTTCATTTCAAACAGACTGTATGTATCATGGATGAAGCATGTATGTGGACCAGTGGAGAGTCAGCCAGGGTTCAGGTCTAAAAATAAAAAGCAGATGTCAAGAATTTTTTGATTATGATATGTGACTTGTTAATCTTGCCTATATGTGCCACCACAGATAAAACAGGCTCTTCTCTCTGAGGGACCCGGTTCAGCCTGGTTTCACTCCTCTGGAGCAGGAAGCCTCGTCTGAGAGGGTTGAGGTTAGTCAGGTATGACCTCGTTCTACATATTTAGAATACAGAGCAAAGAACCGGTTGTACTGGAACAGAATCTAGGGTACGCTATCTTCATCACAAACCATCGCACAGTAGGAGTCTGTAATCCCTTCACAACCCAGCAACTGTGGTTCTGTAACTTTATGGACCACAACTGGACTCTGATCTCTTATTATGAGTCTAATAAACTCTAATATTCATATTATATTATTACAGTTTGTAGTGTTAAATGCCAGTGGTATCCCTGTGCTGCTATTCCTGTCAGATGTTGTATGTAGTGACCAGTTTCACATTTACTTATTTTAGACCTGACTTGGTTCAGTTGTTCTGGCTTTAGGGCAAAATGTGAGCAAAAAGTGTGCTACTACTGCTGTTAGTAGGGTAAAGGTGTGTGTGTGTGTGTGTGCATGTGTGTGTGTACATCAAGTAGCTCATTGACAGGGAAATACTGCAGGCTAGCAAGTTGGCTTCAAAGTAAAAGCACGCACGTTGGCATTAAGAGTGATTTCTGTGCACAGATGCCACAGCTGCATACTGCCCTCATGAAGATTACAAGATTCATTTTTTGTCGACGTTCCTTCAGTGGTTCAGGGAACATGCATACTTGTAGTCTGTACTGCAGTTTGCATTATCTACAATGTAAAAAAAGAATATTCATTCATTTTACAGATTTTAACTTTATTTATTTTTCTAACAATTTACATTGTAATTTGTTAAATTACAGATCATTTCATTAAAATCCAACTTAAAAGTATTAATTTAAATGCTGACTGTAAAAAAACAGGAAAACTATAAATACTGTTAACACTAAAATTTGTATTTTTACAAATATTTTTGACTGTAAAATTACCCTATTTTTTCCTGTATTCAAAACAGCAAAAATAGAATTATTTCACACACATTTGCCATTATTTGAGCGCAAAAATTATGTATATTAAGTATTGAAACTGGCAATAATTTTTCAGCTGTTATGTTTACAGATTTTCCTAGTTTTGTTTAGTAAAATCACAGAAATTAGCATTAATTTACATGTTGACTGTAAACCAATAACAACACCAAAAACAGGCCAAGACTTTACATAACATCCGATTAATTTTTTAAAAAAAAAATTGCAGAAATTTTATAAATTGACATTACTTTGTACAAATCTGTTTTCACTTGAAAGAAAAAGGTTTTTTGGTAAATTACTTTCGAAAAAATTATGCTGAAAATTAATAAGAGGGGAAAACATCCATTGGGGTTGAATACTTTCTTATAGGCACTGTATATCCTTACAAACAACACAGAGGATGACTTTGTGTAGTCAAAATATTACATCAAATAGGCCTCAGTGCTATTTTCTTTGATTTCCTAATGATTTCAATGCTACTTAAAGATTAGCAAGGACACCATCATCTAAAAAAATACATGAAATGGAAATTTACTATCCTGTATATTTTGGTCAGGGTGAGAATTCACACAAGTATTATTGTTTTTAGTGGGGGATTGGACATAATTAGTTTTATTCAGTGTGTTTTCCAATTTAAACCTTTTAACATCAATATCCGTTAAGTAGGCTATCTTATTTTGAAATCCGTCACCGGATGCAGCCGCTAGTTTCCGCTCTAGCTTAACTCCGCTCAGTAAAACACGAGCAGCTCCGGTGCTGCTCTGCTCACAACAACAAACCCGCCTTCTAGGACGAGGAGAGCAGCCGGAGAGCGACAGAAACGCACTTAACATGTAGTTTTGTCAACATTTTACTCGGTAAAGTTTCGTGTTTGTGGATAAAACGGTTTAAAAAGGGGAGAAAACCTCGTCGAGTCCAGATTTTTGTTCAGTAGAAGCAGCTGTCCGGGACTGTCCACTTCAACGTGCATGGTAGGTTGAATATTTTACTGTAACTACCTTAAAGTACAATATTATTAAGTGTAAATGTGTTTTTGTGGACGTTGTAGTCGTATAAATACATGTATGTCTTGTTTCTGCCTGTGTAAGTTTGTGTAAACTTGTAGGAATCAGCTGTGGCACACCTTCCTGCACAGGTGTGTGAAGGTTAAATTAATCACTTACTGTCATTAGCAGCAATAAGGCGGAAATTAAGTGTAATTTGTGCAGTTAAGTACCTCCAACTAAGTCTTTTACAGTCTAACATGCCCCCTGGAGGCATTTTTTAAAAGCCAAAATTAGCTTTTTTATCAGTGTGTGCATCAGACATGACAGGTTGGGTGTGTTTAGACAAAATAAAGTGCTTCCTGCAGTTTTTCCTGCTCAGACTTCAGCCTAAATCATAAATCAGTAACTTCCTCATCATCTGCTCAGAATAATCTTATTTCTTCTGTCTTGTCTCTGTAAAAAAAAACCAGCCTGGATAGTTAATGCTCTTCCATATGAATGTGTGCCAAAGTGGTGCATTGGAAGTCCTATTTCTTGCAGCCTTTAAACCACATGCATGGTTTTCTGATGTACGATAGGTTGTTCAGTGTCTCCTAAATCTAGAAAACTGCAAAGAAAGTTCTTGCAGCATCACTGGGACTTTAAATCTGGGTCCGCTCCATAGACGCTGACTGTGTCGGAGCTAAAAATGCATTCAGACTTTATGTTTTAGCTCTGAAAAAGAAAAAAAGAAAGCATCATTCTGGTGCAGGAGCCCGCAAAAAGTTTAATGTGGCAACAAACTCCTGGCGTGTCGTGGTGGACGGTGGCGGGTTTTACATCCCAGTGACAACACAAAACAATCCACGGTCTGCTTTCCTGCTGGTATGTAGAGGGAGAGTGGTTCTCAAGTATTGGCTGACCTGCCCCGGGGTGCAGCAATAACATATGTGAATTCTTAAAATGAGTGGCATTCCCTCCCGCCGACGCCGTCTGCAGACACTTTTGGCTCGACACAGAGGCATTCTTCACGGCGTTATTGCGTCGCCAGACCCGCCGTTGGGGCCAGTTTGCGTTTTTTTTACTGGAAGCAACAATATAATTTAGTGTTTTGCACACAAAAAAAAATCTATTGAGATGGAGTTATGGTGTACAGGAGCTCTGTGTTTATATATACAACAAAAAAATCCCCCAAGAGGGCTCATTTAAGTAATGAGGTTAGGAAAAAAAAGCCTATTTTTGTATGCAGCTGCCTCATCTGCAAACAAAGGCCAAATACTGCGACGATAACACAGCAGAGAAGAACAAATAAACTGAACCAGCAGAGCTCCAGCCTTCAACCCACACAAACTCTGCAGGATGTTGTATTGAAATTTCTGCAGCTTAAAGACAAACGGAGGTCAAACGCTTGTCTAACGCTTGTCTGAGCAACTTTGAAAGGAGCTTCGGCCACAGTTTATTTGCATTGATAATTTCTGGAGTGGTTTTCTGAGCACATGGCAGCCCTCCCTCATACTCAGAGGAACTGCTTTGTCAGCATGTCGGCTTGTTAGCATCCATGTCGAGCTCCTCCGAGTCCCCCATGTGCCTCTTGTGCTTTGTTTTTTTTACATGACAGGATTTTTATGACTCTGCATGTTTACGGTTTGATTGCATTTTCTCTTAATCAGAAGCCAGCAGTAAATCAAATCCTGCTGGGAGCCTCTGTGAATGTGTTTGTGTAGTGTTTTGTGAGCGAGTTGCTTAGTTTAGAAGTATTTATTTTGCAGTATATCCAGTGCGGTAACGAGTTAGAGCTTTGAATAGTATCTGAGTTCAGTTTTTAACCATTTTTTAATTGCAGACCTTCCAAAATAGTCCAAAAAAAGGAGTTTAAGCAGGTCAAATACAGTCTAATACACCTACCATTGATTTTTAACACTGTGGCACTCAGCATTTAACAAGTACAATGCAAAGATTACCATCCAAAGGGCTGAAACTGTAATGTTCTTGCTTTTTCTTTGTTTAGAGTGAGGAGATTCATTATTCATTCAGAGATTTGTTCAACTCCACAGATCACGGTATCAGCAGGAAGATAAGGTTCAAGCAAATTTCAAAGTCTAGCCAAACGTACTGGTGCTGTTTTACCTTTTAAACAGCGGTTTAGATAATCTGGCTCAACTATGTGCAACCTGTGTGGATGCATCACCACTTATTTCTTGCTCACGATTACTTGTAGCCACACTAAAACAATACTAGCCATGTATCCCTCCTTCCCTCCTCATCCCCACTCCCAGCCCAACCGGTCAAGGCAGATGGCCACCTTCCCTGAACCTGGTTCTGTCGGATGTTTCCTGTCCTAGGGGATTTTTCGGTTCCTTCCCACCGTCACTGACTGCTTGCTCAGAGGGAATCCAAATGCAACTATGGATTGTTGGGTTTTCTGTTCTTCCTGCTATGTAGAAGCGCTATGAGATTACGTGTTGTAAATATGCGCTATATAAAAAGAATTGAATTGATTAATATGGCTAGTATTGTGTACATATACTGTATAATCAAAGTTGCTTCCATTTTTGTTGTCATTTATTTGCTCACTTCTTCTGTAATACACAAAGTTTCCAGGACTTAAATATGTATTGTATGTTAGCTGTAGTACCTGGTTGTTCCACCAGGTGGAGCCTCTAAGTGTTTAACCCTGTAGTGGCCAGAGGAGGTGTCACTCTGACTAGTTTGATGATGGCAAGCAAAGAGTATAGTGTTAGTTTAGTTTAGTAAAGGGCACCATGACAAAATGTCCTGTGATACCTAACAGCTACCTGACTGTATTCAATTTAGTTTCATCTGGACATTGAGTGAAGACCCCTGAGTTCCTATACTGTTATTTATTAAAATATTACTGATTTATAAGGCTACTGAAAAATTTTCAAAACTTGTGTACCTGTGCACAAGTAGATGAGGCCTAATGCAGCTGTCTTGCAGTAATGAGGTGTAGTACACTGCAAAAAGACACTTTTTTTTTTAAACATTTTTTAACATTTGTTAACTGTAGTATTTTTTTAACAATGTGTAACAGATTTTTACTGTTTTGTTTTATTACATATAATGACTTGTCAAATAATTTTTAAAAGTACTAGTTTACACGGTGACTTTAAAAGAACAGGCAAAAACTGTAAATAGTCAAATCCGTATTTTCCACAAACTGGAAAATTGTGTAATTTTTTGCTGTATTTAAATCAGCAAAAATATTATAATTCTACTGATATTTGCTATTATTTAAAAAGAAAATGTACGTGTGTAATATAATAATTTAACTATTATTTTTATATGTTTTGTTAAATTACAGACTAATAGTTAACATTTAATTAAAAAAAATAGAAATATAACAAATTTAAAAACTGTAAATAATGGAAACATAAAAAATCTGCTTTGTTTTTTTTTTTTTTACAAATGAGACTTTAAAATTACACAGTTTTGCTCTTATTTTAAATAAAAACAAACAAGCAAACAGACAATTTTATACAGATATCTGCCATTGTTTTCTCAGTTTTTACATTTTTTGAGCGCCACGGTTTTCCACCATTTTTTATTTTATTTTTTAAAATATTTTGGGGGAGTTTTTCCATTTTTATTGATAGAGGGAGTGACAGTAAAAGGGGGTATAGAGGAGAGAGACGGAAATGCAGCAAAGGGTCTTGAGACCGACTCAAACTCACGCCTTAACTCAGCGAGCTACACGGCGGCCCCCACCACCATTTTTTAAAACTGCTTTTTGGAACCTTTGCTTGCATTTTTCACAGCCTTTTTTACAGAATGTATTTTGACAGTGTAGATATTTCTGCTTTTGCTTAATGCAATGGAGCTCAAATGCATCCTAGAGACTCTAAATCTATATAAACTACTGTATATAAAACTGGACGTCTGAGGCGGCTGAGTGCATTCCCTTTAGACACTCCTACCTGCAGAAAATATGCGGCTTCTAATTCCTGGTGGCAAATATTTACGTACTCCCCTGGCCTGGAGGAGTTAAGTCGTATGCATGAAAAAAAAATTCCAAGTAGCCACGTCTCTGGATAATTATGTAGTGCTGAAGTAGGAGCAGGTATGTATGGAGGTACAGTATGTGCTCGTAGTTAAAATGGCCTTAAGCAGTCGGAGAGAAAGTGCTGTTATGATAAGAGCATGTGGTCGTGTAGCTTATCTTCCTGCAGGAGCACACTTGTTTGAATTAGGGAGAGGGAGCGGGAGGTGTGACTGTTTATTGTTGTAAAAGGCCGTATTTCATAATGCATTATCTGTTTTCTGTGATGTCGTGCTGCTCTGAATGTTGCCCTTGAGCTGTTTAAACTGAAGGTGAAATCCCTCCGATCGAAGCCAGCCTCCTCCTCGAAGAACAAATAAGAAACTTTAGAAGGCGAGACAACAATGGGGACACGGCAGGAGCTGTCAGGCAACATGAAGACTGTGTTGTGTTTAGTTTTCCTCGGGGCCCGTCCTGTCAAATGAGATGCTGCTTTAGAATTTAGTGGGTTTCTTTGTTTTTGCAGCGCCTCATTGTGTTGGAAGTTTACTCTCCTGTCGCTGGTTGCTTACTGTAATTAGTGATGTTGCACAGTTTTCCCACACTGCAGCGTTTAAAAATGCCTGAAATACTGACTCAGTGGGGCTTTTCAAACAATAAGACGTCTGTTATGTGTCTTCATGAGAAAAGAGGGAACACATCTTTAGCTTAAGAGCCACGTTCGTCATTTTCCTCCTGGAATTATGTCTTATAATTACATTTTACTGAAGGAAAACTTGCTGTGAGTTGATAAAATCCATGTTTTGTGGTGTCTGGAGATGAACTGAGGATTTCTGCAGTGTCATGACATGCAGAATAACAACTTAATACAATATGCTGAATGCACACATGCAGTCTGTTGACAAAACAGAGCGAGTCCATGTGACTTCAACCTGTCAGGCCTCCTTTAGAGCAACACGTTTTCCTCTAGTTTCCACAGTTTCTCCGAGTCTCTGTGGAATAAAAGTTAAGTGTTACTTGTAAATGCTCCCGGAGCCTGGTCCACACATGTCTGTAAATGACAAAGAGGCATTTCTTGTTCCTCTTGTCAACACAGTCCAGCTACTGAAACTACTTTGTGGTCATATAAAACTGCAGTGTGATCTAATTCAGAGGATTTTAGGGAAAACATGAAACCGCGGAATGTTAATTGCTATAAATCATCAACTCTAATCATAAATGTGTAGGTTTTTTTGCTCAGTTTAAGAACTATGATATAAATAAACAGTTATTATGAACTACTGGGGGGAGATATGGTATTATTGTAAGCAAAATGGTATTAATTTACATGGTAACTGGAAAAAAAAATAGGCCAAAACTGTATATAATGTCTGCAGCCAAAGTCTGTATTTTTTTTTACACATGACTGGCAAAATATACATTTTTTTTACTGTATGTAAATCAGCAAAAAAAAGCTTATTTTTGGTTTTTATTTATTTTTTTTTTTACAGATATTTGCAGTTATCTGTAAAAAATGATTTAAATATTTTGCGGTTATTTCACAGAATTTTCCTGTTTTGTTAAATTACTGATAATAGCTAGTAAAATCCAGAAAAAGTATTAATTTATATGTTGAGTGTAGAAAAAAAGCCAAAATTTTCAACATTTGACTGGTCAGATACACAATTTTTATTTATTTTTTTTACTGTATTTAAATCAGCAAAAAAACTATTTTTTTTAACAGATATTTGCCGTTATCTGGAAACAAAAATCGTGTTATTTATTTAATTTAGCTGTTATTTTACAGATTTTGTAAAAAACTAATTAAAAATGTCCACATAAAAAATCTGCAAAATCACACGGTTTTACTGTATTAAAATTTAGCAACAAAAAATAATTTAATTCTAATTTTCACAATTTTTACCATTAAACATTACAGTATTTCACTGCTTTAGCTCTTTTTTGCACTATTATTGGCAGATTTTCACAGCTTTTCTTTTATTACTGGATTCATGGTCATTTCCTTACCAATGTATAACTTACTTCTTCTTATTATTGTTACTATAATTAATATTATTTAAACATTTATTTTCCCTTGTTCAGCTCTAATTCAGGATTTTCATTGGAATAGGGATGTCCCTTATGACTACATTTCCCAAACATTTAAAGTTGTTCTTTGCAACTTTAATGTTACAGATTTAAAATCCGTCCAGATCCAGGGTTCATGACTCCTCCCCGGGATCTGGTTTGGTAATCTTGGCCGGCTCTGAGTTTTTTGCACAGCTGGATGCACAGCTGTCTGAGGGCACTGGGAGGCAGGGGCTGAGGTTTCCGAGACCTCTGGTTTTTCTGAGCCTGGGAACGAGTCTGGGCGCTTTAGTTTTTTCTCCCTTTCTGTCTAATCCTGTCTGTCCTGACCCGACCAGTCTGTGATGGTGATTTTTTAAAATAGTATATAGAGGATGCAGATTATTTCAGACACACACAAGGCCTCCCACTCAGTTCTCTTTGGCGAAACCTCATGTGATTTTTGCTTCGTCCTAATTTTCAGGTGCAGTGCACAGCGCCCCATTAATCTGTAGACATCTTATACCTCCCAAATTGCCATATTTTGTCATCCTCCTTCCTTGTCCTTTGAATAATGGCCCCATTTTCTCTGCAAATGGACCATGGTACCAAAACAGCCACCATCCATATTTTCAAACTTTTAACTTCTTTATGTGCTTCCTCCACAACTTTGGTTTAAAGTTAAAAGAAGCAAATAGAGATTAGAGCCGCCATGATTAATCAATCAGTGGATTAGTTGCCAACTATTTTGATAATTGGGTTTACGGAGTCAAATAGCTCTTTTTAAAAAGTCACAATTCTCTGACTTAAGCTTCCTAAATGTGAATATTTCCTGGTTTCTTTCCTCTTCCATGACAGTGAACTCAATATATTTAGGTTGTGGACCCAACAAGACATTTAAAGACGTCACGAATCAACATTTTTCACCTGTTTCTGACATTTTATAGACCGAACAACGGCTTAATCGAGAAAATACTCGACAGAATGATCGACAGTGAAAACAAATTTGAGTTTAGCTTCTGTGATAGTAGTTCTTTTCTACTGCAGGGCAAAGGACAGGTGTACAACATAAAATCAGTGACTATTGAATTGCTTTTAGCTTCTTTGGTTACAAGGATCCTGGTATCATATAAGTTGGTCGCCATGAATGGGAGCGTTGTTAGAAACAGATGTGCTTTTTCGTCTGTATGACAAGTCAAAATGTCTGCTGTGGAAAAGTCCTGTTATTTTAATGAACTAAAAAAGTGCTTAAAATGGTAAATAACAACATTATGGCCGCAATTTATGTTTTTTCCAGATTACGACTGACTGATTTATCTGGTGAATGTTTTCTTGATTCATTGTTTTGTCTAAAAAGTGTCACAAAATCATAATTGTTGGCAAGAAACGTTCAGTCTGATACTTTCATATGATGAAAATACCCACTAAAATCCTACATTTGACAATCTGCTGAGAAATCCCTGGACAAATAATCAATTATCAAATATTTTTTAGATATATTTTTTTAAATAATGTCAATAGCAATAATCTGTATTTAAAATTTTTATATTTTAATTTTTTTTTTACTATATTCAAATCGATCAAAATGTCATTATTTTTGCAGATATTTGCCATTATCTGAAATTTAAAAAAATTATATTATGTATAAAAAATCGAGCATATTTTATTTATTTATTTATTTGGCATTTTACAGACTATATTAGTTTTTCTTTTTAGGTAAAATCACAGAAAAACTAATATTAATTTACACGTTGAAATGGGCAAATAATCAATAATAAAATAGTTTTTTAAGCTCAGTTTTATTTTTAAAATTCCGATTGCACAGTGTCTTGCTTTTCCTGCTTTGACCACCAGCAAAGACTGACCCAGAGACTTTCAATAATATGAAACAGATGCGTTCACAGTTAACTTCATTTATGCTAATGTAAGCAACCGGTTTGGGGGAAAAAGTCATGGGTGAAGTAATACGTCTGGTTTTGAAATGCTAATGTTTGGTTTGCTTTGCATCCTTTAAAAACATTTAATGCAGAAAAAGTCTTCTATCAGGTTCCATTAAAAGCATTAGAACAAAATTAGCTTGTAAAGACAAATCAATAGAAGCATCAGAAGACACCTAAATGTCACGATTCATTATTACAATAACACAAAAAGTTTACAGTTTCATCTACTTGCCTTCTCCTGCCTGAAAATCCACAGATTGCTGAGTGCATTCAGAAAGCTGAGGGTTGTTTTATATTTATGACACAATGTGGAAATGACTCTGCCTGGGCTGTTTTTTATTCTACAAACACATCAGCGTTCATCCTTTGAATACTGATGGCTGTGACATTATAAAAACTCTCCTCCCTGTAAATTTCTCATGCTCCATGCAGAGAAACAGATTGGACTTTTCCAGAGCGTCAATCACTGCTGCTCCACCACGTTCATTTTCTTAATCAGTCCCAAATGTTTTTGCCTTGACCCGTGTCACTGCGTCTTTTCCTGCAGTCATTTTGTGAATGGATGTCAAGGAGCTGCTGCAGTAGCGATTAGATTAGATTCACAGTTTCGTAAACAGCCCCGATTAGATGCCGGAGCGGCTGGAGTTTTGCTTCCTTCTCAGCAAAGTCACAGGCATCAACATCACTTAGTGGCTCGGGGAAAAGCGTCCTTGGTTGGGGAGGAAACATTTGTTAACGCCAAAATCATCGAGTTAAATACATAAACGTGCAGCCAGAGTTATAAGAAGCTACAGTGACAGGAAGGAGTCGTGCAGCAGATGGTTGGATCTCAGCATCACTTATTCAGGCCGGGATTACATGAAGAGACAGAAGCATCTAAAATCTGAATTTATCCGCTGATAGTAATTTTGTCTAATCCTCTAAACCCCCCAAACTCACTGTTGTGTCTAAACGCATGTCATCTTTAAAATATCTCCAAAATGACACCGTTTATCAGGGCCAGAACCTGTGAAAATCACGTGATATTCAGGAAAATTAACCAAATCTGAGCTTAGAACTGTGATATAGCATCAAAACCACTTTGTTCTATATGTCCTATTGGAAAATAAAGCATTTACAGTCACCGGATTCCTTAAAATACTTGTTATCTCTAAGAAAATCACCAAAATTACACTGTTTATTACAGCTAGAAACTGTTAAAATGTTAAACTTTCAGGAAATTTACCAAATTTAAGCTTAAAATTGTGATATAGCTTTAAAGTCACTTTGTTTTTCATGTCTTACTTAAAAAAAAGCATTTACAATAACCGCATTCCATAAAATACTTAATTTATCTTGAAAAAGTTAGCAAAATTACACCATTTATCAGAGCAAGAAACTGTAAAAACTTTCAGCTAATCATGTGATGTTCGGGAAAATTAACCGAATCTAAGCTTAAAATTGCGATAAAGCATTAAAATCACTGTATTCTACATGTCTCGTTTAAAAATAGACCATTTCCAACAACCAGATTCCATAAAACACAAAAAATTCTGCACTTCTCGACACAGTGGAGAAGCCATAACTGATTCAGCAGTGACCAACCATTTCTCGGTTGAACTGCAGGCTGTGTTTACGCAGAGCAAGTATGAAAACAAGTTAAAGAGACCGAGAGCAAAAACTGTTATTTTACAGATTTTTTTCTGTTTTGTTAAATTCCAAATAATACCTAGTAAAATGTTAAATGTAAAAATATTTAATTTAACAATTGTAATTAGTTATTTTACAATGTTTGACTGTGAAATTACACATGTTATGCTATATTTAAATCAGCAAAAAAATCATTATTTTATAGATATTTGTCATTATTTTAAAGAAAAAATATGTATATTAATAATTAAAAATAATACTTATTTTATCTGTTATTTTGCAGATTTTCTTTGTTTTGTTAAATTACAAATAATATCTATAAAAATCAAGGAAAAAATATAATTTACATATAAAAAAAGAAGAAGCTGAGACGAAAAACTGTACCTAATGTCCTTATCAAAAATCTGTGTCTTTACAAAAACAGAATTTCTTTATAATAATTAAAAATTGAAATGGGCATGGGCGTAAAAAAATACATTTTACTAAGGTAATATGTAAAAATTAATTATTTTACAGATATTTGTCATTATTTTCACCATTTTTGCTGTCTTTGAACGTTGCAGTTTTTTAAGCATATTTTTCCTGTCATATTTATTTATTTATTTTTACAGGATTTTACCTTTTTTTTTTTTTTTTTTTTTACAGTGTAGTAAAATATTCTTGTCCTTACTGGAAAGAGGAATGCACTGGAGCTGGTTGGATTCCAAGGGCTCAGACCTCAGGGTGAGTCGGAGGATGTGAACATAATGTTGTTGGGGTTGGCCTGATGCCCGAGCCTGAGCTTAGACCGAAAATGTTCCACACGGAGCGCACATGCAGCTTGTTGCGTCATCTGCTGTCACTCGTAGATGATGATCTGCAAAAAAAAAAAAAAAAGAATCCAGAAAAACAACATCTTGTGCCGTGAGCGGCTGTGTTTGGAGGTGGTAGTTAGTGTGATCATGACATTCACAGCTGCTGCAGGGAGGCCCATATGTGCTGATGTACAGTACAGGCCTGCAGCGCCTCTGACTCCTCTACTCTTTTTATTTTTTTGTTCCCTCTTGCGCTCTTTCCCTCCTTTCTCACTGCCACTCATTTTCCCACTCGCTTCATCTACCCTCCTGTAATCCATCTCGCACCCTCCGACTGTGGTGGAGCCTACGGTCTTTCCCTCCAGCTGAGGCCAGAAACACGAGAATACACCGACACAGAAAACAAATAAACAGCTCAGCAATCCGAGAGGCGATTTAAACTCCGGTTTGTCCCACGCTGGGTCTTGTTTTTGTGGTTTCCGCCAGTTATGACAACACTCTGCTCACTGAGTTAATTGCTGTGAACGTAGCGACATAAAGATGTCAGATGAGGCAAAAAATAGAGCAGTCGGACCGTTTTTACCAACTTCATTTGAGAGAGAAAACCAAAGCAGAAGTTCAAATTAGTGCCCAAAATGTCAGCTGTAAATATTCAGCAGTTCAGTTCTTGCTTCAACTTTCACACACTATATTTATCTTTTCTTTAACATCAAATCTTTCATTCATACTGAACTGTGGAGCTGCAATTACTCAATTGACCACCTATTTTAATAATGAAATGGTCTGAGTTGAATTTTTTTGAAGGAAAAAGTCAAAATTCTCTGATTCCAGCTTCTTAATTCTCAATATTTTCTGGTTTCTTTCCTCCTCTATGACGGCAAAACTGAATGTTTTTAGGTTGTGGACAAAACAAGACATTTGAGGACGTTATTTTGTGCTTTGGGAACCATTTTTCCACCATTTTCTGACATTTTATAGGCAAAGAAATTGGTTAACCGAGAAAATAAGCATAAGAATGTGACTGTTTGTTGTGGCCCTAGTCGATGGGTGGTTTAAAGTTTACTAAAAGACTGCAAAAGCAACCTTAACCTCATGTTATATGTGAATAGTTTGCACAGTCAAACTAAATTCTTGGCTTAAGCAACTTTCTTACAGCAATGTTGCTTCATCCTCAGATCTCGGTGCAAATCTGCGAGTCCCATGTAGTGAAAACCCATTTTTGTCATGATTTGAGGTTATAAACACTGAGAATTCAAATATTAAGACGTTTACTTCTGCCATTGCTCAACTAAGTTAGCCTCCCAGCTTTAGAGTAAGAGTAAGAATTTGATTCCATGCACTACATAACACCTAACTAACCAATATTCAACCAATTCCAGCCATCAGTCACAGATGCAGAGAGAGTTTTCTTCCTGAAGGGGTGGGAACAGCAGCAGCAGCTCATTGGTTTTCAGAGCAGAACAGCACATTTAGAACAGCCTTAAAAGCAATGTTTATGCAGTCGTAGCGAAATGAACCATCTTTGCAGTGTTTTGAGCTGAAAAACTGAAAGACACACTGTGAGACTTTGACTAATTTGCTAAAAAGTGACACGATATGGGACTTTTTAAGACACTGAAGGGTACAGATCTACCATAACGGATAGAAAGAGTGGCCAAGAATATGCTTGGGATGTCTTTAGTTCTGTTATTTAGACAAAATAAGACATTTTGAAGGCACCGAGTTGGACTCAGGAAAGCTGTGATGTTATATTTTTGACATTTTAACAAGACTTTATTGGTAATATTGGTAATGCAAAAAAACAGTTGAAGCTTTATTGAAGTTTAATTAATTATCGGTTAATTTTGGCAATTATGACGTCATTCCGATAATTCCAATAATGAAAAAATCAACCGATAAAATGACCCGATAACAATAGAGATTTGGAATCTTGATTTTTTTTGCCGTTGATCTGTGTGTTGTGGCTTGTAGTCATACCTGGCTCCTCAACCCCTCCCCTCCCCGACGGTAGTGTCGCATGTCTGTGATGTCATAACACTGCGCGGGGAGAGAAAAACAAGCGGCATGACGTGGCACTGACCAGTATTTACCTTGTCAGAAGAAGACATTTCACTAGGGCTGGTCCTGAATATTGGAATATCCGAATATTGGTTCGTTGTGGTGGTATTCGGATAATCATTTCGACATTCGAATAGCCGTGCGTGCCGCTGCTGGGCGCCACCGAGGCTGTAGTATGCCGCCGAGCGTCGCCGAGTACTGCCGAGCGTCGCTAAGGCTCTAGTACGCCGCTGAGGCTCTAAAACGCCTTTGTGGTTGTAGTATGCGGACCTGCAAACTCTGGTGTCACCCCCGCTCCGTCATGCCCCCCCTGGACACCGTGGCAGAACCCAGTCGGTTGACATTATCGATTATCGGCTGCAAGAAGTGTAAAATTATCGATTACCGGTATCGGTTGAAATTGGCTTTATCGTGCATCCCTAGTAAAGAGTAAAGATCTGCCATAACTGATAGAAAGGGTGGCTAAGAATATGGAAAAAAGACACCATTGATAATAAGTTGGAAATAGTCTTTTACATGTTCTACAACTGTGAGTCTCAATTAATCAATTAGTGATCAATGTTTAATTTGATCAGCATCTATTTTGATAAGAGATTATTCGGTGTGAGTTTTTTGAGAAAAAGAAGCAAAATCCCCTGATTCCAGCCTTGTAAATGTGAATATTTTCAGATTTATTTCCTCCTTTATGACAGGAAACTGAATATCTTATGAGTTGAAGACAAAAAAAGACATATGAGGATGTTATATTGGGCTTTGGAAAACACGGGCTGACATTTTTAACCATTTACTTAGTCTGTAAAATGTCAAAAATGAATCAGTTCATTTAAAAAGAAATCCACAGATGAATCAGCTGTAATAATTGCCCACTTTCCTTCCCTTTCAGTCTTCAGCTGTGTTTAAACTTTAGTTGTCCTTCACTTTTGCACTCATTTCCTCCTTTCACTCTCACCCAACAAAGCCACATTACTCTTTTTCTTCCCTTGAAAGGATTTTATAAATGGTCAAACACCCCACTTGGCTTTTTCATTTCAGTTTATAACCTTGTGTAATATTTCACCCTGCGCCCTTTGTTGTTTCTGAAGTTCACAGTTGGGACATCAGTCTTGAATAGCAGTAGCGCTTCAGTAGTTTTGTCTCGGCTGCCTCGAAAACTAAAAAATGTCGTGCCGCACCAGTTTTAAAGGATGGCTTTAATAGCTCAACCTTTTCCCCTTTTCATCTTCATTTCTTGCTGTCGGAGGTACAGCGTGTGACTGGACTTATGTAAGTGGGACGACCCTTCCCTGAGGTTGGTTGTTTGGGTATTTTTAAATACATTTCTCTTTGCTCTCTGTGTGATTTCTGGCCTGATTATTCTGAGAGTCCGCGAGATGCAAGACACACAAACGCACCCTCTATTAACACCAGTGCTGTTTAACTTCATCTCTCAAATGCACAAGTGAGAAACGATGCATGCTCGAGCGACTCATCTCAGCCAAATGGCACCGAAATAAGCGAAGGTTTTCCGAGTGGGTGGCTGAGTGACTGAGAGGTGAGGAGGTGTTGGGGAAGAACGAGGATCAGAAGCTTCGTGGGCGGCGGGATGGCCGGTCAAGCAGCGGCTGCGTCACGCCGTTACATAAGAGTTTACGCATGTAGAGAGGATCTGAAGTAATGCACACGGAGAGCCGCCGGTCCTGCCTCTGCACACCAGAGATGTTGAGTATTCAGACAAAGCGCCGCCCGTCCATCCACGCTCGATAAAACAGTCAAGGATGACTCTTGACTCACTCTGTTTTCATTATCATTTTTTTTTACCTCTTGCTTTCAAGTGGCAGATGATGAACATTTGAGCCGTTGTGACCTTTCCACGGAGGCTTCTTTTTCTATTTAAACAGCAAAAAATGAAAACAAATCATGCTTGTCACTTTTCAGTTTCAATCTTTTCTGTTATTTAGCCTGAATATTTTGGGGGTTTTGGATGTAGATATCCTAATCGAGTTTGTATTTGCTCCTTATCTAATCTGAGTCATTTAATGTTTAGCTTTCTGCCAATAACAAGTCCTAATCCAAGACCATTTTCCAAGATAATACACATTTCAAGTACATTAAAGGAACAAATACTGCTGTGATCAACCCTGATCCTAATCGTAGGAATTTGATTGGGATGACTTTAGTTTGGGACGGTTATTTAGACAAAATAAGACATTTTGAAGGTACCGATTTGGACTCTGGAAAGAAGTGATGTTATTTTTTTTTACATTTTATACAAGATTATATTGGTAATACTGGTAATACTTTATTTTGAATAGGACACTGGTTTGAGCTTTGAATATTTTGTGACTTTGCATATATTTATCTTAACATGACGTGTACACAATCAGAAAATATTTGTCTTAGTACAATGCTGATAATTTCAATCATATCAGAGAGCCCCAATAGCCTCTTCTTCACATTTTTACTCACTGTGGACTCATTTTCACTGCAACATAAATTCCTGCACCTCTTTAGAAAAGGCATGACTACAATAGCTAGAGGTAGAGAAAGCTCAAAAATGTCTTTTGTGTAGTGCAAGAAAGTTATATTACCATAAGCTATAAAAAAGACTAAATGAAAGCCTAGTTTCTTTCATTTATTTCACAAAAATTGAAAACTGTGGAATCAAAATGTACAATTTTGTAGTGTCCACAGGTTTTTAATACAGTTATTTATACTGGTGGACAAGATTGTGGCTCTACATACTATAGATATTTTATTATTTTAACTTTTAATTTGTCTCCATGCTTGTCTAATATCTGCTCAATGCAAACACATCCTGCAGTTCAGCTGAATAGTCCCTGAATTTTTCTTATGTGACTGTTTGTTGCAGCTAAGTCACTCATTGATTATTGCTTGCACCGAGGAACTCAAAATATTTTGTTTTGTACAGAATCCAGTTAGAGCAAATGGTTTATCTTTGCCAAATATAAAATATATGTAGAATAAGGTGATTTTGATGCAATATGATGATTTTTAAACTTAGATTTTGGTAATTTTCCCAACAGAACAAGAAATCACACAAGATTAGTTCAAGGGCAGTTGGAATATGTGATGATTCTTTCTTTTTTTACAGTTTCCTGCTCTGACAAATGTTTTGATTTTAGTTTTCTTTTAAAGATAAAATGCCCTTCAAAACCACCTGCAGGCTTTAGGGTCAAAAGAGTTAAAGATTTTAGGTAATAAAAACGTGGTAGACATCCCACTTTTGAACCTCATTTTCAATACCTCTCTTCGTATTGCACAGAAGAGGAAGACAGAGGTTTCTCTCTGTAGGTTTCTAAAATGTAGGAGGATGTTTGAGGTTTGGCTTGGACGATGCTAAATGAGGATGTCTGAGAGAATACAGAAATTTTGAGCTGTTCGAGGCGGAATGCGATGCTTTCCATGTGGGCTATCTCCTCGCTGTCCAAACAAGGCAGAAATGCCAGTTTTCCCCGTGGATTCCCTTCCCACCCGCTGCCCGATTTATCCTTTTAAACAAACATCTGTATGATTTCAGAAAAGACAACGCTTTCAGTGTCCTTGAAAATTTGCTTTTTTTCCTACGTTTATAATGCTCTTGACCACATCTGTGCACCAGTAAGCATCTGTCAAACACAAAGACTACAGTAGTGTCAATATGACTGTTGAATGATGTCCATTTTCATGCTGCACTACTTCCCTGTTTTCTGAATGGCCTTTGTTCACAGTGTAATTGTCTCTCTCTGAGTTTGTTTACTTGCCTGTAACCTCTGGTTTATTATTCTAATGTTCAGCCGTTTGCCAAAGTGCTGCGGGGTGGCAGTGTTTGGAGAAGGAAGAAGAGGGACACCACCCAGTTCCTTAACAGTCCACTGACCTTGTGTTTGTGTGTTTGCATGTGTGCGTTCACATGCTTTTGTCTGTGTGTGTGAGTGAGTGAGTGTGTGTGTGAAGCCTGAAAGCCTGGAAACTACAGGACCTCATTTATCCTCATTACTTATCCTCTATTACACCGCCCTTCCCAATAGGTATCTAAATTTATTTCCTGCACCCCATCCCATTTAATGTAACATCCTGACAGTGTAGCTCTACACTTCCTGTACGCAGTCATGCTCAAACATGCACTGCTGTGCATACTAATTTATGAATGTTATCAGGGTATAAATCTCTGGCTGTTCATTTTGTCATAGTTATAATGTCTTGGGTGTCTTTGCTCTGTGATGTCCTGCATAGTATTGCCTACAATGATTTTTTAGACTTCTTATCAGGCTATTTTTAAACTGATATTCAGTAGTTCAAATGCAAAATGTAACGTATTTATATTAAACATGATCAAAGGTTACTTTAAGGACTCACAGTTTGTCACTAACCAGATTGTATGCTACACACCAAAGGTTAGCAGTTGACTGATACCAGTTATCATTTAGCAAGGAGACTGATTTGTAACTAGGGATGTAATGATAAATGGTTAATCAACTGATTGCAGTTAATAGTTTAACAAAGTGAAAATATATTAGCATGACGTGCATGTCCGAAAATGTATTTTAGATGAGCCATAGTACCTGGTTGTCTTACTGGTTAACATTATAGCGACGCACGGAGGAGGTCACTCGGTCTATGAGTAGCACATGTTGACGAGCAGAGAGCATTGTCGGGGTTCAGCTAGTAACGGGCACCATGACAAAGACTTCTGTGGTGCTTAATGCCTACCAGCCAGAGCTGCCATTTTCAAATCAAGCTGAAGTGAAGTTACTGCAGCAAAGTGGCTGGTAATTGTAATCACTGCAGTGGTTTGTGTTATGTGGCTCAGTGGCCCAGTTTCCCAATTCAGGTGGACACAAACCTGATGTAAAAAACGTGATAAATTCCATCATGTCTGCTGGATCTGTAAGTGGAATCTGCTAACTGGTCTACCACAGAAACTTCATGTTCTGATGAGCAGATGTTGTGTTTACATCTTGTTTCTGCTGCCACCAAGAGACAAAAATGTCCATCGGGAGCTTATTTTTTGACCAAAAGTCAAAAACTTCATATAAAAACAGATTAATAATAGAGACTTTATTCACCTTTTGTGTTCTTTTGGTAATTCCACGTTGTTTTTTGCACTTTTGCCTGCAGTTATGTCACTCTAGGAATCCTTGTAGTGCTTGTTGTACTGGGTAATTGAAGCAATCACTGCCTAAATATTAACAAATAGCTTTAAAATTATTGTGTACAGAGGCCTCATCTGGTTTTGTTAACATGTCCATGTGGTGTTTTTATATGCTTGAGGACACATCATGTTGTAGATAGAGACGAGGACTTCATATCTCTGCAGTGGTGTAGAGTTACATCCAACATCCATTTCAAGGCTAAAAAGGATTATTTTCATGGAACAAACTTCTAAATCTGTAGCTTTGATACACTGAGATGAGTTTTTAGGGGTTTAATCAATGAGCGGTGAGGGGACTTAATCGTACATTTCTCTATGAGATGGAGACAGGCGACCTTTTCTGACTTACAGGGTTTTTTTTTTGGCTGGCTGGGAGATTTTTGTCCCTTCTGCCTGCAGATTAAACTGTAATCTGAGCTCGCTTTTCTTTCATCTGCCATCTCCCTCTCGCTCGTGTCAGATTTTAGAAAATGCTGCCTGTCTTTGAATGCGATCTGAGTGGTTTCTCTTTCCAAAGCAGGTCGAACTGTCCCTGAAATCTCATTTTGGGATAGAAATCTACCAATTTCCTTCATGTATCAATCGGAGCTCTTACCCAAGAGACGTGCAGACTTCATCTTGGTTCTCCTTTTGTCGTTTAATTTCAAAGTCTGAGCTCTTTCAAGCCGTGAGTTGCTCGGTTTAATTGTTGCATCCTCAGAGGCTTGTGAATGATGTGAGAAAGTCCTTGTGATCGCCGCTGTGATGGATTGGTGCTATTTATTTGGCGTTTACACCAAAGTCCTGTGAAATCTGAGGAGTGTGAAAAGGTGGAGGGAAAATGGAGAGAAGAGGGGAAGGAGATTGTAAAGAAGCACTTAACTTTGGAAAAAAAACTCAGCACTTGGAATGATACGTGGCTACCCGTTTATTCAGTTGCCTTTTTATTCAGAGGAGCCTTTATTCACAACGAGGGCTGCAGCCAATGATTATTTTCATTGATAAAGACATTTAAGCTAATTTTCTCAGTTAGACAATTAGTTGTTTGGTCTATAAAGAAAATGGTGAAAATGTCACCTGACACTGTAAAAAGAATCATTAAAAAAATGATGAAAAGGTTGCAGCAAGGGTGCAAAAAAATACATTAAAAATGGTGGAATACTGTTCAAAAACTGTAAATCAGCTAAAAATAATGACTTATAGCTGTGAAAATAATATTATTTTTAGCTTATTTAAATACAGCAAAACAGTGTGTTTATAATTTATAATTTACACACTGTAAAAGAACAAAATTACTATATGTGGCCTTTTTGTTTTACAGTACTTTTTTCTGTGATTTTACCAGCTACTATCTTAAAAATAAATTGAATTTATAATATAGTAGAAAAAACAATAGCTTTATTTTTTTTTTGCTATTTTTCAGTTCTTAATATACACAGTTTTTCTTTGAAATAACTGCATAAATCTGTAGAATACCATTTTTTGCTGATTTAAATATAGTAAAAAATGCCTACTTTTACGGTCCAACATAAAAAAAACAGACTTAATGTTTTTAAAAATATAGATTTTTAATTTATTTTTAAAAAATTGCTTTTTTGATCTTTTTATCTTATGATTAACATGTAAATTAATATTTGTTCTTTCATTCTCTTTATTATTTCTAATTTAACAAAATGGGGAAACTATGTAAAATCGCAGCTTTAAACCTTATTTACCATTTTTAAAATCTTTAACATACATATTTTCTTTCTTTCAAATAACTGCAAATATCTGTACAACGTCTTTGCTTATTGAAATACAGGAAAATGCAAGTGTAATTTATTGGTCAAACATTGTAAAAAAAAAAAAAAAAAGCAAATTATCATTTTTTAAAATACAGATTTTTGCTGCAGACTTTTTTTTTTTTACAGTTTATGTGTAAATTAATATTTTTTTCTGCTATGGTATTAGTTGGTATTTTAGGTTATTAAATCTGTAAAATAACAGTAGCTTGTACCAAAAATTACAGTTAAAACTGTTAAAATTACAGTGTAGAGGAGTAAAGAACAGAAAATATTAGATTTTTATTGGCTGTAATCAGTGAATTACTCAAAGAAATTACTAAAACCAATTAATTGGTCATCAAAATAGTAATTTAACAGTTGATATCTAATCGATTAAGTGAATATTCTTTGCAGCTCCATTCAAAACAAGTGTTTACATGTACATTCAAAATCTGTCGTCTAATATAGATGAACTAGTAACTCCTCATCTTTTACTCCTGCACTACTTTGATTGTTGACTTTCTAACAGGTCACGATGAGGTTTAGTGGTATTGAAAGGTGTCTTTGAAGGCGTCTGTCTGGGTTATGAATAACAGTAAAATTCTTATCACGGTGCCGCCTTATGCTCTGTTTTCATTCAGTGCACGTGCTCCTCCTTCACTTTAACAGGGATTATGTGCAGTAGCAGGTGAGGGGAGCGGCCCTCCAAAGCAAACACCTGTTTATGATCCGCGTGTCATCCTTCAAAACAAACAACTGCTAATGTATTACCTCGCAGGGCTCAAAGTATTTTCGTCGGCTTGGCCCTGCTGCAGCGTAACATTTACGAGGCCGCCTTAAAGCCATCTGGATCGTGCTACATCACATGTGGGAAGCCGCAGTCTCCTCAGCACTTCCATCTGTCTGTAACATGCTAACGCAGTGTGATGGGCACATATGGTGGGGCCGATAGTTCGCCTGGTAAAGTCCTCAGTCAAGCCTGTGCTGCTGCCCTGCAGGCAGTTGGTAACGGTAGCAAACATCCCAGATCCTACTGATTAAGCAGGATGCACATTAACCAGGTAGCTACTTCTCCACTGTTAGCTTCAGTTTGGCTCTGCAAACAGTTCTATTGTTTTCATGAACCCTAGACAGTTTCTTGGTGGATTTAATTTGCACCTGTCACATTTGCGCTTATTGTCCTCTGCAACATAAAGTCCTGCCCCTCTTTGGAAACCCCATAATCATGAGTAGAAGTAGACACAACCCAAAATGTCTTCTGTGCAATATGACACACTTACGATGCCATTAATCATAAAAAAGAAAAAACTAAGCTTAAGTTTCTGTGTCTCTTTAAGTCTTGAAAGATGTTTCACCATGCTGAATGTATCTTCCATCTTGCAAGTCGTCTTTTGTGCAGCACAGCTCAGTTAAAATGTCATAAATCAACAAAAAGAATAAATAGAAGTAGAATTTTATGGATTATTTATGTTAGAAACACTTACTAAAAAAGACCTGAATCAACATGGTGGAAAATGGTGACCACACACAATAGATGTAATACTTTACATTTTTGATTTGTTTTCATACTCGTCCCCTATCTACTCTGTGTGTACACTGCCTGCAGTTCAGCCGAGAAGTCCCTAATGGCTTTGCAGTTGTGCAGAGGAGCACAGAATTTTTTTTTTTGTGTTAAGGATCCAGTGAAAACCTTTCATTTTTTGGCAAATTTTTAAATGAGACATGTAGAATAATGTGATTTTTGATGAAATATCAACAGGTTTGGTTACGTTTGCAGATGGAACGGCTTGTCATAGATGAGTAGTTCAAGGATTGTCAGAAAGCTGAAAATCTCACAACTCTTTGTGTTTTTGCAGTTTCTGACTTTGATAAATGGGGTAATTTTGGCGATTTAAAAAGCAAAACTAAACATGCCTTTCAAACCCTCCTGTGGGTTTTGGAGTTCTGACGGTTAACCAGATAGCCAGCGCACCACTTTCAGTTTCAGCTCTGAGCCAAAAGTACATGTGTGAGCAATTAAAGTCACACAAAAGTGGTTTTTAAATAAAATAAACGATTGAAAAACTCGGACAAGCATAGAAAACGTGTTTTTTTTAACTCACAATGTGCAATAGTTCTTTGGGAAAATAACACAAATCCACATCAATAACACATATCTAGTTACTTTGTGTTAGCCAAGCTCAATACAGTGGTTAGCTTAGCTTAGCATAAAGACTGGAAGCAAGGGGAAATGGCTAGCATGGCTCCTTAACCCCCAAAGCTCAGTGATTAACTTGTCCTTAGATGTTATTTGTTTAATTTGTGTTTAGAAAAGGGTGGAAATGTCACATTTTACTTAAAGTTATGGCAGTTTTTGGCCAAATGCAGCAACTCTGTGGGGTCTTTTCACTGTAAATTGTCAAACTATTCATTTAGAATCTATTTAAAACAGTTTTTGAGATCCTGTAACTGGTTGGTAACTTCATCAACTAAAATTTTAATTTTTCTACACATTTTCAGTTGTTATGTTGTTTCATCTTCTTCCTGTTTAACTGCAGACTCACTATAAAGTTGCAGATTAGTTGTTGAATCAAGGATTTTGTCAGCTTACTGGGTGTAAAAGTTTATTGCAAAGTCTCATACATGGACATTTCAATCAGTGACGCACTTGGTAATGCAAAATTTAGTTTATTTCAGAGCTCTGCTAACAAGGTTTTACCTCTTCTAGTCTAGAAAACTGTGTAAAATACGATCTCTTAAGGCAAAAAAAGTTGATTAATCTAGCTCTTAAGTTGTGCAGATATTCAAGAAATTCATTTTAAATTTAAGTTTTTGCTGAAATATAGAGAGAAATTCATCACATTTTGTAAAAATATCCTGGAAAGTGGAGAAGTTTAAGTTGTTATTTCTTATTTTGACAGTATATTGTTTGCAAAAAACACAATAGTCCCATTATAATGTTTCTTTCTAGCAGCAGGACTGTGAATATTTAGTCTAAAATAATCACCGTCTTGTCTGCTCACCTCTGGCTCTCTTCTCAGTCTGTTCTCATGCTCCTCTGTTACAACCTTAAATATTGCTTTACCAGTAATATGTCAGTTTAATGAATTGCAGATGGACTCTGTGCTTCTTTCCAGATGGTGGCAGCGAGCTTTTGTCTTTTTAGATGTCAAGGTAGAAGCTGATGCAGAGTGTTTAGCTCGTGTTTTATTTTCTCACGTGGAGTCTGTGTTTGTCAAACCCTATCTGACCTTCTAGAAAGCGACCACAAGTCTACGTGGCGATGCACAAACGAGTAAAAGAATCAATGTTTCTGCTTTCCTCAGGGGAAGCTTGTTTTGTGGAGCGGGTGCTAGTTTTGGTCCTCGGTCTTGTTGACATGGAAAATCCCCCTCAGTCTCAACCTTGCGCCATGTGAAGCTTTTTTGCCGCCGTGACTCAGATTTTCCTCTTTCTTGCTGACTTCTATAAACACACTTGTCACATTTCAGGTTTTCCAGCACTCCACGGTGGTAGTAGACTCACTGCTTCTCCTTCTGCTGATTCAACAGTGTGAATTTTTCTGTTTTTTATCCCTTCAGTCTGGGAGAACAGAGCTGAACAGAGAGGATGAAGATCTGTTTGCCGGTGTGAGTTCCTGCGATGCGACCTGCTCATGCTTTTCTAAGGCCTCCAGAAGCTGAAAACAGGGTGTCATTGACAGGTAGGAAGCTGAAATGTGGTTTTAATCTGAACTAATAAGAGCTTTTTATGCTACTTTCTGATAAAAAGGGGTCTTATCGTGTTTCTATCTGACCTTAAAGTTCACTTTTATGCAAACAATCTTGGATTACAGCAAGAATTTGAACTCTGTTTTAACTTGAAACCAAGAATTTGTGGGGACTTTTGGCTACTCAAGAGTCATTTCTGGTTGGAGCTGTGTGCATCCCGCCTGCTTTGTGTGGATGTTAACATATTCCTGCTGCGTGGGAGTTTGCAACAGATCTTAATCACGGATGGGGTATTGCTGTAATTCCAGAGCTGGAGGCGTAACCCTAATCTCTTTGGCACATTATACAGTAAATCAGTGCGGTTGAATCAGGGCCCTGCCAACTCCGTACAGCCAGCCCATTTGTGTGGATTTATGACCGGACTTACTGCTTATTTTAATCTACACCGTCCCTTTCTCGGCCCCCTCTCTCTTCATTTGTGTCTGATGAACCACCCCATGGCTAAATTTTGCCACTAGTTTTATTCGGCGGATTGCTTTGTGCCATGGTGGATTATTTTGGAGGTAAGTGGTCCAAAGGGCCGCCTGGTCGAGGCCGGTTTTAGCTGCAGCGTCCGGTGGGAGTGATGTCCCCATGCCGAGGCAGCGCGGACACTGATGGATGGCCTAGCTTTCTGTCGGTTCCTGGTCCCAGACGGGAGCCGTTGTTATGAAAATATAGAAGGAAGCAGGCTGACGGACCGCAGAGGGACGGCAGCCTGGAATGTGATGGATGACCACCGGCTGGGCATCTGCTGTAGATACAGATAAACCGGAGGAAACACTTTCAATGTTAACCAGAAATTGGCCTCCCTAAAACATTTTGTGTATCTATGTAGACAAAATATGTCTGAGGAGGATAAACCAGAAACCACCAGACAGATGTGCCCAATACTACAGCAAAGCCACGGTGGAATTATTTGTTTTAATGTGGACATTATTGACCGTTTTGGCCTGTTTATGTATTTTTAACAGTCACCTAGTTATCTGTAATTTCACAAAATTGGGAAAGTCTGTAAAATATTAGCTTGAAAAGTTACTTACTATTTTTGAATCCTTAATATACACTTTATTTTATTTGTTTCTGATTTAAATAAAGTAAAAAGTAGCCAAATTTTATGGCCAAACCTTTTCTGTAATTTTATTAATTAATATTTATAATTTAACAAAACTTGAAAAATCTGTGAAATATTAGCTTAAAAAATACTTACTATTTTTAATCCTAATATACACATTTTTTCTCAAAAAATATCTATTTTTTCTGATTTAAATACAATAAAAAATAGCCAAATTTTACGGTCAAACCTTGTCAATAAATTTATATTTTTTTCTGTAATTTTTATTAGTTAATTTCTATAATTTAGTTAACTGGAAAAAATGGAAAATATTAGCCTGAAAAATTACTTACTATTTTTCAAGCCTTAATATATATTTGTGTTTTTAATTTTTTTTTTCCTGATTTAAATACAGTAGCCAAATTTTATGGGCAAAACTAGTAAATGCATGTATATTTTTTCAGTGATTTTATTAGTTGGTATCTATAATTTAATTAACTGGAAATATCTGTAAAATACTAGCTTAAAAAAATTGCTATTTTTTAAACCTTGATATACACTGTTTAAAAATATATATTTTTTGTTGATGGTCAAATCTTGTAAATAAATTTAATATTTCTTTTGTGATTTTATTAGTTAATATCTATAATTTAACAAAACTGGTAAAAATCTGTAAAATATTAGCCTGAAAAAATACTTACTATTTTTATTTTATTTTTTTATTCCTTAATAAACAATTTTGTTTAAAAAAATCTATTTTTGCTGTTTTAAATACAGTAAATGTTGCAAAAGTTTATGGCCAAACCCTGTAAATAATTAGATATTTTTTCTGTGTTTTTGTTAGTTAACGTGCGTAATTTAATAAACTGTAAAAATCTGTAAAATCACAGTGCGCTGGGCCTGTGATGGATGACCACTGTAGATATAGAATAAACTGTGGCCTCTGAGGAGCCACTTTCAATGTTAACCAGAAATTGGCTTCCCTGAAACATTTTGTGTATCTATGAAGACAAAATATGTCAGAGGAGGATAAACCAGAAACCACCAGACAGATGTACCCAATATTACAGCAAAGCCACACTGGAATTATTTGTTTTAACTGGAATTTTACTCTAATTTCCCTCTTGGTTTTTACTTGGCTGTGCTGCGGATAGAGAAGGAAGCCACAGACTTCTTGCTGCTTCGGTTTGTAAATCAACTCCTAGAAGAGAGAGGGCCTGAGTCATGTCATCCCCCACCCAGCCTGTAAAGAGGTGGTGTTAATGGTGGCATTCACAGAGGTGATTTGCAGCCTGCGTCTTTATCCCGGCGCTGGTGGCCTCGGGGCAGCTGATTGATGGTGTTTGTCGTTCAGATCTTGGACTCTGACTGAGAGCCTTTGCTTCGGCTGCAGCCCTTTTACTTGTGGCGTGTTCAGACCTCCCGCTGAGACGCGACGGAGGAGGGTGACCTTGAACTGCCTCCCCGGCTGTACGTCTCGATGCCTGAAGGACAAAGTTTGCGTCTACCAGAGTGACCCACTTCTGGGAGCTGAAGGGAGTGGTGAAGAGAAAGGGACAGATCTGTGTTTGTGTGTGTGTTAAGGCGGCGGCAGGGCATAGCCTACTTCTGGTAGCCTACTTTACCCTCGCCTTCATCTGGGCAGCTCCACCGACTCCACCATCTCTTCCTCTTATTCTTATTTCTTACATTTGATTTAGCCAGATGGTGGATCACTTCTGTCACAGGAGAATAGACGTCTGAAAGCTGACCAACTCTGTTTGTTATGATTTAATAATCCTTAATATCCTATCATAGGCAGGAAATTCTTCTGGTAATGTTGTTTAAGGTTTAATCAGATCACAAATTAACACTTGGATGTCCCATGTTGATTATAGCTAGCAAGAAAAACTTTACAACACTCACTGTTTTCATCAAAAAGACAGGCATGCAAGACATAGAAATAAACTGAGAGTTGGTGAAAGAGTGGAAAGAAGTTGTTGGTATTAAAGAGTCCATATTATGTTTTTTTTGTTTGTTTTATAGCTGTTTTTTGTGCAGCTAAAACTCCTGCAAACTTTCAGAGTCCAAAACCTAGCAGGAGTTATTCTCTCCCAAAGAAAGCTCTGCTCCTTACCTGCTGGAAACGCCTCGTTTGAAGTCCAAGCTTTTCCTCCGTTACTTGTCGACATCATCATGTAACACGTTTGCATCACGCCTGTCCAGCAGCTACTTCTGCACTTCCTCAAACAAAGAATGAGCAGCGTCCTTGCATTATGTCTGCAGTAGAGCCACTTCTGCTAAGGTTGCATTCCTTAAACTTAAGAGATCTGGTGCTACTGACTAATCAGAGCAGAGTGGGCTTCTTGTGTGGGGCTCTTAAAGAGACAGGAGCTAAAACTGAGCATTTCAGACAGACACCGAGAAGAGGTGCAACAGTAGTGTACAGTATGAGAAAAATAATGTGTTTTTTATGCATTAAAGCATGTAAATATGCTCTAGTAGACCCTGAAATAAAATTACAGACATGTAAAAGTGCATAATAAAGGCTCTTTAAAATGCATGACAACCACCACCTGCAAAATTTAGCCACATTCACTCGTATGAAAATGCATCTAAAGGCTTCCTCATCCTCTCTCAAGCTTTTGCATTCTTGAATTCATACAGTGGGCTGAACAATTAGTCCATTGAAACTGCAGTTTGAAACAATCCAATTAGGAAATCTCATAGACTGCTATTTAGGACGTATGTTACCCAGCGATGCGTTTGATTTTTATCTAATCTGGTCGTCTTCTATCCACGTTTCAAATCTACGACAAAGTTAATATTGAATGTAACTCCACTTTAATCAATTATGTCACAAATCAAATGGCAATTAAGATGTTTCCTGCAAATCGTTCAGCCCTGATGCACATTGGAGCCCTGCACCAGCTGAAATCAAACAGTAATAAAGAAAATGTAACCGTAAACCAAATTCTGATAATAGAAAGAGTCTTTTTAAGGGGTTTGGTTGCTTCACAGCTCCTTTACTGGGGCGTGGTGGTGCAAATTAGCATCTGTTTGCAAACTTTTGCAGCTTAATAAGGCGATAACAGGTAAATTGTGTGTTTACAGCTTTGTGTGCAGCCTCCAAGTAGCTAGAAAAATCAAATAATGCTCGCGTATAACTGTATTCTAGCACAGTATCACCTCTCTGTACGCTGCAGTAGATTTTACCGTCCCAGGTGTCGCCAAATCGACCAGAGCTGAAATCCTAAAAGCTGAATTAGATCCATTGCTCTTGTTTACAGGTTTCCGTGGGTATTCAGTTTTATCTGACAGGAATAAACACATCCTCCTCGTTAATATTATGCTGGGATGTTTTGCCTGTATTTGTGTTCGTCATACATCCAGATCTGCCTCTTAAAAAGCCAAAATCCCCGCTTGTCTCCTCTCTTAAGGACTATCAGTGCAGATATTTCATAGGTTGATATCTGTAATCATCGGAGTGACGGCTTCTTTAATTAATCATTTGCTCCCTAATTACCTTTTATTCTTATTAAAGTGTGTCTGGTATAAGCAGGGCTGCAGAACTAGGGGAAGATTACTGAAGATGCTGTGTTTATCCCAACTTCTTCCACTTGATTCACTGAAAATCTTTTTGCCTTTTATGGGTTTTATGCATGAAAATGTTGGAATCTGTGGCAAAAAACAAATCCAGACTTGCTTTTTTCGCCGTGCTTTCTGTTTGAAACATGAAGGATCTTTAACTGACAGCTCGCCTTTTTTTTTTTACAGCCCGACAAAAGCAGAGTGTGGTTTTCTTGGTCAAAGGAAATGGTAGAAGCAGGGAGAGAGGAGGTGTATCTGTCAGAGAGGAGGAGGTGGGATGGAGGGCACTAAAGAGAGGGAAGGGGAGGAGACACTGAGCTCTCATTCACATTGGCGGCATTTGGCTTGAAAGTGAAGGAGGGGGGATTTTTTTTTTTTTTAGAGAAGTTTTCCTCTGGAGGGCTGGTCGGAAACGGAGCCAAACATCCAGGAGAGCAGGAGCATAGCGAGCGTTTCGAGTTAAACCTGAAGGAGACGGTGCGATGCAGGGGACGAACCGGGGTAAGGAACGTTGGAGAAAAGGGAAGCTGTGTTTGTTAATCAGGGAGACAGGATGTTTGGCGATTCACTGTTTGACTTGTGTGGTCAAGACATGCAGGCTATGCAGGTTTATTGTGTATTAATGTAAATAAAACAGCTGCAATGTAAAGTTTGAATAACTGATACGTCAGTGCAGCTTCACAAATGTCTAAATATGCTGTTTTTTATGTTATATATGACGATAAGCTGAACTTTTTATCCTGCTAGGCAAACTAAACACTATTTTTTTCTGTATTAGACTCTACAGCTTCATAAACAAGCTCTAAAAAGTGCAGTTTCCCTCCATTGATTCTCTGACAGGCTGAAGACATGAATCCAAGTGTGTGTGAATGAATGAATGAATGGATGGATGGATGGAGGCCTCTGCTCTCTTTCAGTGCTGTATAATCATTGACAGTATTCAGTGCATCATTCAAACAAACCTCCGGAGGAATGCCTCTTTGGTTAACTGTCTTCTTTGTCCACTGGTGACCACTTCTGTTAATCCAGTGAGAGCCTATAATGTACCTAATGCACTTTAAACGCTTTAGTTTTTAATAGTTTATTTAACCAAGGAAGTTGTAGAGATAAAAAATGCTAGCTAGAAAGTTACCATTTCCTTAGACTGGTGTAGAGATAGTCTGCTACTTTGTTAGTTGAGTTTCTAGAATTGATTACTTGTTTTAAGTCATTTAAGAAGTAAAAACTGCAAACAGTATATGTTTTTAGCTTCTCAAAAGTGAGGATGTGCTGCTTTTCTATGCTTTATGTTTGTGTAAATTGAATATCTTTGAGAGTTTGTGAACAAAAACAGCCTTTTCCAGCACATTTGTCACTGTTTCCTGACATTTTGTAGCCTTGGTTGATCCTTTGTGCTGTAAGCTCTAATGTTTGTGCACACACTATGAGAAAGGCAGCATTAACTCTAACTTACAGACAAACAGCAGAGAACAGACTGGTTCAGAGACAGTCGACTTATTGGTTTGTCGAGTTTTTTTCTATGAAATACTTGTTTCATGTCATTTACTAAGTAAAAAGCCCAGAAATTGTATGTTTCTGGTTTCTTAAATGGGAGAATTTGCTGCTTTTCTCTGCTTTATATTGAATTATATAGATATCTTTGAGATCTTATGAACAAAACCAATATTTTCCAGCACACGTGTTGCTATTTTCTGACATTTCGTTGACTAAGCAGTTGATAAGCAGAACAAAAACGTATTATCTAACACTTGTTAACCTAAACCACAAATTTGTGTAGTTCTTTGTGCTAAAATTTACAACAGGAAAACTGTGAGAAAGGCGGCCTTAACTCTGACTTATGGAGAAACAGCAAAGGACAGACTGGTGCCAAGAAAGTCAACTAATTGGTTAGTTGAGTTTTTAATATTGATGGCTTGCTTTTAGTTCTTTACCAAGTTAAAAGCCCAAACACTGTATGTTTCTGGCTTCTGAAATGTTAGGATTTGCTGCATTTCTCTGCTTTATATTGAATTATATGGATGTCTTTGAGATTATATGAACAAAACCAGCATTTCCAGCCCATTTATCACTATTTTCTGATGTGTTGTTGACTAAATCAGTGGAATGAAGCAACTGCAAAGAGAAGCCTTTAGACACTCTTATGCATCTTGGCTTGTTTTTACCTAAACCAATAAGCTTGTGTGGGTCTTTGTGCTACAAGTTCTACTGTTTGTGCACAAACAGCAAACACTTTGCGTAACACTGGTGAAGATATTAACTAATTGGTTTGTTGACTTTTTACAACTAATTGTTTGTCATTTAACTAATCAAAAGGCCAAAAACTGCATGTCCCACCTACTCAAATGTGCTTTTCTTCTCTTCACATTCGTATAAACTGAACATTTTTGAGATTTTTTGTACAAAACCAACATTTTCCAACACACTTGTTGCTATTTTCAGACATTTTATAGACTAAACAGTTGATGAGCAGTGAAATAGATATATGTAACGCTTGTTTTTACCTAAACCAGAAGCTTGTGCGGTTCTTTGTGCTCAGTTTCTGTTTGAGGACAGGTGATATTTTACATAAAACTGGTGCAGCGATAGTCGACTGTTTGGTTTGTTGAGTTTTTATAATGAATTACTTGTCATTTAACAAGTCAAAGGCCCCAAAACTGCATGTCCCACTTTCTCAAATGTAAGGATTTGCCGCTTTTCTTTCCTTTATATTTGTATATATTGAAAATCTTTGAGATTTTCTGAACAAAACCAGCATTTTCCAGCACATTTGTCACTGTTTTCTGACATTTAATGAACTAAACAGTCGACGAGCAGTGAAATAAATGTCAGTTGCAGCTTTAGTCGGGCACATTAACATTTGGCCTGGTGACCGTCGGGGCTGCCGGAGGTGTCTGCCGGAGGAAAGGTGGGTTGTCTGCGGAACCGAAATAGCTTTGTCACACTTTTGCCTCCATGTTCCAGTTTCCTGAGAGAGGGAGAATTGGGAATAAGGAGGTGGGAGGAGGTGACAGAAAGAGAAAGTGGGATTGAGAAGTTTGGGCAGAGTGGAGGAGGGGATCTTGAGACTCGGTTGCTTCTTCATGCATCATCCTGGAGTCGTAGGTGGCGTTTCTTGCGGTGGTGAAGCCTCAAATAACACAGCTTTCCTTTATTTCTTCCCCCAACACTTCACCTGGTGTGTGAAGGATTTAGTGCAGGCTCGTCTCAAAGCAGGTTTTTGTGACGTTGCAGTTTTTAAAGGGCAGGGCCGGTAAACTGAGTGTACTGTACCTCTGTAAAAAAAGGCTTTTCTACCTTTTGCGTCTCTAATTGACAATCTGATATGCAGTCAGACGTAAGGTTGCCCCCACATGCCAGTGAATGTCATCGAAGTCTGTCTGGGTTTGCTGCTGAATGTGTAATAAAACTGGCAGCTGGGATTGGAGTGAGGTTGGTGTTTCAGATCAGACTTTTATATTCAGCGAGGTCTGGAGATCCTGTAGACTGAAATCTCAGCAAGAATTTTTCTGACTGCATTGATCTCTGCGTATTGATTTTTCATCTCTGCGAGGCTCCAATTTCAGCAGAGAAACAAGACGTTGTTCAAGCTGTTACTGTTCAGGGGCAGGTTCACAGTGGTTTTGGTCTCTTAGACAAACTGTTATATCACCTCTCCTTTCTGTCAGCAAAGAGCGGTGTTCTAAACATGTTGTCACTTGAGAATTGAAGATTAAAGCTAAATAGATTTGATAAGGACACAAATGTGATTATAAGATCTGGTACAAGACTCTAATTTGATAAAATGTGTATATTATATGAATATATCTTTGAAAAAAAAGGGGGCTAATAGGTATTTAGATCTGATTTGCGATCTAATTCTTTAAAGTCAAATGTCAGCTTAATATTTACTGAGTTGAAGTTCAAAAGCATGTGATGCAACAGTTTAAACTCTGGGTCAGACACGCTGCATAATGTATATGCCAAGTTGCTACCTTTGCTAGGTGCTAATCGCGTTGTGGCAAATCACGTTTTCAATTAGAGATCAGTTAATTGTTCGGACCTCATCAGGGACCCTGTGTTCACAATGTGTCAGCTGGACTGTGATGAATTTATCAACTACAGAACCAAAGCCAGATAATTTAGTGTGTGTTCCCACACAGGTAATTTTTGCCGCCTGGCAGCTTTTAATAGTATTAAACCAGCTTTAACACAATATTCAGTTGATTAAAGTCCTTCTCTGGTTGTTGATTTAACACTTAGAAACTCACCTCCATGTGTCAAAGTTACACCTTTAAAAAGGATGTTCATATAATTTTAAATTTTTGTACTACAGTATTATTTTGTGTACTTAGTCCTTGTATATACTAATTACGCCTCCACCTCTCTGCTGTATAAGTAGCGCTACATTCATACTGCATTACACTTTACTCTGCATATGTACCACCACATTTATGCTACATTGCACTTTTTCAGTTACCGACTTACTATGCAGTTATCTTTATTTTTAAACTACTCGATGCTTCCCTCGGGATTGAATCTAACTTTACATCATTGCCTTTCTAGACTGCTCGGCTCTATGTCGTCCCTGAAACTCTCTCCATCCACCTCCTCCCGCTCACTGCAGCTCGAGCACACCAGCTCACCCACAGCTCTGCTCAAGCCCTGCAAAACTACTCTACACTACACAGTGGCAGAGTTAGAGTATTGGAGGGAGTCAGCCATACATGTTGCAGTCCTGCTGTGCAGAATGGTCTGACAAAACCTCATTATCATTCTGATATATGTGGGGGAAAAACTCTTTGGCTTGTTTGTGTTTCTTTAAACCATCACAGTCATATTGGGTGAAGCTAACAGAGGATGTAGCTGCAGTGTTTCCATAAAATAGTGTTGGGGGAATTGTTTTGGTGGAATATTTAGAGGCAGGGAGGTGAAAACTGGGGTTAAAATGTCTAATTTCATGAAAAACTAGCAGGGCTGCATTAATGCACCAGCAAATCCTCTGCAAAACTTTAAATTTTTATTATGGCAGGCTGTTACCCAGATTTTGCTCTCGTCGTTCCCATCATGAAGTGGATTTTGAAAATGGTAGCATACAGATAGCAGTAAAAATGCTCAGATGTGGTGTAGACGGCTTATTTTGTTCATGAAATAAACGCTCAAAAAGCATATAAAACTCCTTGTGGACATGTTGTGATCAGGGTAAGCTTGGTTTTCACTGGACAGGGTCTTTAAAACCCTTTAATGTTTTGGCTTTGTGGGGTTTTTGTTCTACGCAGAATGATTCAGTTGTTTAAAAAAAAAACTGCAGCAATTGCATATTCTCCCTGCGCTCTTTCTATATAAGTAATTCTATAAAACTGTCAGTGCTGAAAGCTGCAGGATAAAACCCTGAAGCCTTGATGTGACAGCAGATCCCAGAGGCCGCCGCTGTTGGCTGCTGTGAGGCGAGAAACGCCTGACGCAGGAGAAATATTACTCTAAACCTCCTCTTCCAAACTGTGAATGATGAGGCATCAGGAAAAAACGGTGGCAGCGGAGTCGCCTCGGACTGACCGCTGCTCGTGTTTGGTCTTCTTTACTGGAGCTGCACACATTCCTGCTGCCACTAAAACCTTCAAAGGCTTCCCCCAGACAAAAACAGGCCGCTCACAGTCACAATCAGCTGACACCAAAGGCATTGTGGAAGTGGTTTAAGTAATACTTGCATGCCGAGTGGGGGTTTTTGTTGTTTGTGAGTGTGAGATGTAGTGTTTTTGTCAGAAAATGAAGCAAAAATGCCTTTGGATTTACAGTAAATCCAAAATCTATGAGTTTTTTGACTGTTAAGTAGGAATAGACAGATTATTGGTCGATTATTTTGCCTGATATTTGGCATTTCTCCCATTATCTGTATTTTTGTTGACCAATTACTGATAAATTAGATGTGCTACTTCAGGTCTCAGGAAAAAAACTGAACAAGAAACACAAGCCGTCGCCACAAACCAGGAAGTTAGCTTCTCTCATGGTGGCTAAGGCTACGCTAACGGCTAGCAGCTAAGTTAGCAGGCAGATTAACCTGAAACAGTGTCTGGAAAACAATACTTAATAATGATTCAAGATATGGAGCTTAGTGGACAATAAGACAAACTGATCAATCTCAGTCGATAAACAGAGGAGAGCATTGTAATTTAATCACTCCTATTTCTGTTTGACATATTCAGTTGTGGTCACCCTTATTAATGAAGAAGTCTAGTTATGAATGACAGGTTAATCTGCCTGCTAACTTAGCTGCTAGCCGTTAGCGTAGCCTTAGCCACTGTGAGAGTAGCTAACTTCCTGATTTGTGGCGACGGCTTGTGTTTCTTGTTCAGTTTTTTTTTCTGACACCTGAAGTAGCACATCTAATTTATAAATAGTCAGTCAACAAAAATGCTGTCACACGCTATTAAAACATTACATTTAATGTATATCGGCTCCAAATATCTGTTATCAGTCTTATAATCGGCCCTGAAAATCCCATATTCCTGCTATTAACTGACCAAAACAAGCTATTTTCTGACATTTTTATTGACCAAATAGTCGCAATAAAGCTTGACAGGTTAATTTATAATGAAAAAAAGCTACTTGCAGCTTTACCCCAGTATATTTACACACCATATTATCTCCATTCACTCCTCTGCATAGCTGTCGTGGATCCGTCCACCAGTCATTAGCTGTTAATGTCCATTTATCTTCCATTAAACCAAGTGGGAGTGTATGGAGGCCTGTCAGAGCTATAGAAGGCCTGAAGGCTTTAAGATGCTAAGGAGGGGTCCCGGCCTCCCTGTCAGCCCTCCGACCTTCTCCTCCACTTTCTTACTTCCCCTTTCCTCCCCCTTCCCAATGATTTGAGGCCCCGGTCACTATGACGACGAAAGGGGAAACCAGCACCGCATGAACATGACGGGGCTTTAAAAGCAGGAGAGTCCCTGCATAGTTTCAGTCATCTTGAGGGATTAGAGCTCTTTCACTTGTGTGGAGGGACTTTGTGGTGCAACGAATGGACTCCCTGATCACAAATAATGATCTGAGGAAACTGCAAGGAGAAGCCTTTTTAATATATCTTGGCTTGTTTTTAACTAAGCCACGAGTTTGTGTGGCTCTTTGTGCTTTAAGTTATAAGAGAAAAACAGTGAGAAAGGCAGCGTTAAGTCCATCCTACAGACGAGTAATTGGTTTGTTGCGTTTTTGTCATTTACCCAGTAAAACACCCAAATAGTGTAAGAGCTAATCTTTACCCTCAGTGTAGACAAATATAATGACAAATATCAGGATTTTCTTTCTGATTACTGTTTATCAGCCTCATTCGCTGCCATTCAAACAGAAATGCGCCTAACAAGTATCATCACGGACTAATTAAAGAAAAAAGAAATCACTCAGATCAACTCTCCTGGCTCTGCTCCAGCGGCACATGTTGCTCCTGCTGCCAGGTTTTCCTTGACACTGATGCAGCGATTGAAGCATGTAGTGGGAATCTTTCAATGTCATTTTCAAGCAGCAACAAGTGAATGGATTTTTGACTTCCTAATAAAAGCATGGTGCCTCTTTTCTTTACCTTTTTGACTGAAATGATGCTAAAAAAATGGAATTAAATGACAGATTACGGTCGAATACTCGTTAATTTCTTTGTTTTACGTATCATAACAACATGCTGCAGCACCAGATTCTTCTTAGCCACTTATAATGAGTCTAAGCAGGGATCAGCCAGATTTCCAGGGTGCTAATTAATGTGCAGTAATCACGGTTGAATCGCCGTAGAAGCCTCGTAGGCAAACTTGGCAGCTTGGAGAATGACTTGGCCCCGTCCTGACTGCTGCTGTCTACAAATGTGTCTACCCAGCATGCCTTCTGTCACCTCATCAGCCAACATGGACGCTCTCGTTCCTCAGGTGTTAACAGTTTAGTTTGGGGGGTTGCAGACAAGGTGAAAGCAGGGATTCACCAACAAAAATGCAGATCTGTGAGTGACAGGTGCATAAAGATAATACTAACATGTTGAAATATTGTGTGATCCGACTTGGGCCTGACCTGACCAGAGATTTACTTAAGCAAAACTTGAGATTTGACTTGGAAGTTGAGTCTGAGTCGAGTTAAATGACAAAACATCACTCGTTACCAGGGGTAGACCGATTATCTCTCCCTAGTAGCGATAGATAATCAGCCTGGCTAATTATTGTCGCTGATATTTCGCATTTGGTAAGTTTGTGTGGCTATTTGTTCCTCAAATTCTAACAGAGAAACTGTGATAAAGGCAGCGGTAACTCTAACTTACAGACGACTAACTGGTTTGTTGCGTTTTTGTCATTAACCCAGTAAATCAGTCAAATACTGTATGTTTCTTGATCTCAGATGTAAAGATTTGCTGCTTTTCTTTCCTTTAAACAAGCATTTTCCAGCACAGTTGTCACTACTTTCTGACATCATAGACGGGTGCAGAGACAGTTGACCAATTTGTTTGTTGATTTTATTATTATTATTAACTACTTGTTTTAAGTAATTTACCAAGTAAAATGCTTTAACATGAAATTTCTAGTTTCTGAAATGTGAGGATTTGCTGCTTTTCTCTGCAAAGTTGCAACTAGAAGCCTTCTGTTTACTTTACAAGTTAGTGTTGATATTTGTGCTACAAGTTCTAATGTTTGTGCACCTGGAGCATAACCCCTTTCTGACGTGCTCTTTTACGTTAATCTAATCTTAATTCCACTATTATCATTTCCAGTTTCTGAAATGCGATGATTTGCTGCTTTTCTCTGCACCTGGAACTGAAAGTCTTTAGATACTCCAACGTATATTTGCTAGTTTTTAACTAAACCACAAGATAATGTGGATCTTTATGCTACAAGTGTGTGTACAAACAGGCAAACTTTTACAGGCATCAGTATCTGTATTTTTACTGGCAGATTATTGATTAATTAAATGCATCTGTGGTCTCGGAAATGTCTCTCAAGCAGCAAAAACTGAGCAAGAAACACAAGCTGTTGCCACAAACCAGGAAGTTGGCTTCTCTCACAGTGGCTAACGGTATGCTAATGGCTAGCAGCTAAGTTAGCAGGCAGCCCCAGATTAACCTGAAACAGAGTCTAGAAAACAATAATTAATAATGCTTAAACAGAGGAGAACACCCTAAATTAATCACTAATATTTCTATTTTATATATTCAGTTATTAACGAAGAAGCCCAGTTATGAATGTCAGGTTCTCTGCTACCACACGCTAACCCTTTAACATATATCGGTACCAAATATCGGCCTTTCCTGATCACCAATAATCGGCATTGGTATCGGCCCTGAAAAAAGAAAGCTCCTATCGTTCGATCCCTACTCGCCACACAGAAGCTGAGACTTTCTAATGACTGCAAGACTTAAGACTTGATATCGGGGCTGAAAAGGTGAAACAACAGGGAATCTCTCTGCACAGCAGGGATCCACCAACAAAAATGCAAATCTGTGAGTGAGAGAGTGAGAGCTGCAGTCTCGCCACACTTCAATAATCTTTCAGCCCAAAACTCCAGAACAAAACACACCCTCGAGTCAGACATCCTCATACTTTGTGAGTCACCGTGTTGGTGTTTTTAGAGCACAACAGGCTCCACTGTTTGGTTTTGTCGTTGCTGCACCATGACCTCATCATCATGCGTCCCGCTGGTCATTGTTCTCTGAACTTAAACTGTTGATATCACAGTCTGAGCGTCTGTTATGATGTCAATATTTACCAGGAGTCCTGTGAGACTTAGGAAGCGATAAAGTAAGTGTCACCTCTCTTATGTTTAATATATTTTGTTAAATTTTCTCTCCAACAGAAGCTCAACCCGTCTTCTCTCCTCCGTGTTCCGACTTTGAGGTTATTATCCACAGCTCTGAACTTTCAGGCCTGATAAGATGTGTGCAGACAGTAGCCTTTGTTGCTGTCAAGGAAAATGCCAGCATGTTACAAGCAGCGTTACGTCTCAAATGAAAAGAGACCCCTTTCTTGTGCTGCCTCATGCCTCCCCAGCCTCCTGCCTGCAGCCCTGTTTGTGCTGCTTGAATGGGTTTAATGAATGGCCTGTCCTGCCGCTCTGTGTGTGGGCCACCCTGGTCTGGTGGGATATTTGCATGCTTCACTCTACTGTATATCATCTCTGTTTTGGCTCTGACAGTTGCTTTGTTTTTTGACAGAAACAATTCCCCAAAGCATCCCTACTGGGAGATTATAAAGCTTAAATCTCAATTTATTAGTGCAAAACATGTAGTTTAGCTTCTTAGATAAGATCAGGAAACATGACAGCAACAGGTCAGGCACATAAAAACACGACTAACATGGCTTTGACAGCAAAACATTGGAATATCGTCTCATTATTAGTTAACATGAAGATATCTGAGATTGACTTGGACTTGTATGAAAGGACTTCACACTTTAGGGGCTGAAGATTTACTCAGACAAGACTTGAGACTTTATTTTTGATTGTCAGTTAATCAAGTTTATTATAAATAAGTCCAAGATGTCGTCCTCAAATGTCTTGTTTTGTTCTTGACCTGATTTTTTCAATTTACTGTCATAAATGGAAAGTAAATCTGAAAATATTTACACTTAGGAAGCTGTAATTAAAGAATTTCGACCTCTTTTGCTCAGACCAATCACACTTTGATTAATCTATTATTCAGTTGCACAAAATACTGAAATATATCATCTTAAATTCAAGAAACTGAATATTTTACATATTTTTTCTTTAAAAATTTCCTTAAAACCAGTTGATAGATAATCATAATAATTGGCAATTAACTTAATAGCTAACAAGTAATCAATTCATTAAAATTAATTGTTGCAGGTCTTACTTTAAATGGACTTTGAGTGAACAAATACAAATACAAATGCTAAAGACAGCGAGACTTAAGATTTGACGTAACATGATTCTAACATCAGTTGTACAGTTATAATAGAACCTTACAGCTTTACCATAAAACTAAAGCAGCAGGAGTCACAACTTTAAAAAACGAATGCAAAGAAAACTAAATCCACACACCTCCAGGCTGACATTATTACGTTTTTAATTACTGGTGTCGGCCGGTGTTCCAGTGTTGTTCATTAGGGTACAACAAAGTGCGGTTCAGGGGGTCCACAGTGTCCAAGACCATTTTGATGAACTTAGACTTAGACTTAGACAGACTTTATTCATCTACAAGGGAAATTTTGTTGTCACAGTAGCTCAGAACAGTAATAAAAAGAGGAAAAAGGACAGCACTAGTAAAATATAAAATAAAGTAATAGAGTAAACGGTATAAAGATAAAAATAATAATAATAATAATGATAATAAAATAGAAAAAAAATTTTTAAAAGTACTATCCCTAAAGCGATCAAAAAGTAATATTAGCAATATGAAATTTAGAAATTTACAATATATACAACATGTAACAAGTGACTATAATGCATTATAGAATCCCACCACAAAGTCACTTTATTCTACAGGACTCATTTACAAATTTATGAAGCAGTTCTTTAAATTCTGCGCTCTTCGGTACAACAATTAAGTCATTAGTGACTCAGCTACAACCAACGGTCACATGACAAAAATTCAGGGGATTTTTGGGTTGAACTGCAGGATGTGTTTAAACAGAGCAGACAAGGGACGAGTCTGGGGAAACAATAAAAATGTAAATATCAAAATATCTACAGATATAAAATATCGTGTTGACTTTTCGCCAGACCTTTTTGAGTTTTTGTAAAACAATCCAAGAAATTCAACTTTATTATTTTTTTCTTTTTTATGATATATGGCACTAAAACCTCTGCACACACAAGACATTTGAGTTCTCCCTACTTTTTGTCATGGTTGTGTTTCCATAGAGGTGTAGGACTTTATATTGGAATGAAAAATGAACCCAGAGTGACTAAAAATGTGAAAGGGTAAACAAAAAGAAGCCCAGAAGCTGTCCAGGCCCATCTTCCACAACATGGACCTGGTTTTAAGGTCATCTCGTTACAGTGTTTGTCTTGAATAACCTGAAATTCGACATTAACTAATCTTAAATAACTTGTAAACATCGCTGATTAATAATAATGAACCCTCTTTGTTGTGTCTTTCAGAGCGAGTGACCCCTCTGAGCCGCCACCATGGCCCTGGTTCAGGCTCTGCCCATATCTGCTGAGCCCCACAACCTCAGTGGAGGAGCTCGCAGACGACACCCCTCCGGCCCGTCGCCCCCCGTCAACCCGCCGCCCTCCACCCTGGATCCCATGGGTTCTGTCAGCAGCCTCATCAGCGCCCGGCCTGGTCCCTACCAGGACCATCGCTCCGGAGTGGAGCTGGGAGCCAGAGGCCGACGACCCACACCGGGAGCTTCCTGCCTGGGCTCCGAGTCGCCCCAGGACCCGTTACTGCAGAGCATCCCGCCGCTGAAGAAGCAGAGCTCCACGACGTCCAGCAGAGGCCTGGAGAAGGAGGGCGGCAACGGGAACTATACGTACATTAACGAGGACTACGTAGGCGACTGGAACGATAACCACGTGACACCAGCCAGTCCAGGAAGTGACGCTGATGAGACTAAAGACGGATCAGGGTTGAATGGAAATCTGGGGGGGCCTCCTCCAAAACTGATCCCAGTGTCTGGAAAACTGGAGAAGGTCAGTCTTTGAATATATTTAGACAGTCATGGTGATTTTTTATATTGGAGTATCACATACATCCAGACAGAAGTGTGAAATAACCGGACACGAATCGGAAATTAAATGCTGCCATAAAAGAATCATTGATTTCCAACACCGTCTGCAGTGGTGTAAAATAACCAGAGCTTATCACTTTAGTCAGCACTCACTTTAAGGTCCATTTAGTTGCCACTAAGCTGTAGATGAGGGATGGATGAATATATATATATGTATATTTTTTTAGGGCTGATACCAATGATGGTAATCAAAGACACAGTTATACATTTGCAGTAAAAAGTGGAAACATTCAGAATAACATTGAAATGTCTTTGTTTTATTCAAGTTTATGTAATGGTTTCAACATTTATCAAGTCAAAGTAGCACATTTTAAAATTAAAAATACTTTCATCATGTATCTGTTATCCTTCTGACCCTTAAAACCTACTGACGGGTTTTAAAGGCACGTTGTTTAGGTAAACAAATAACCAAAATCACACTATTTATCAGTCAGACACTGTCAAAACAGAAAGAAATGATGAATGATCAAGATTCTGACAGTTCTTGAACTACTCATCTGTGATGTGCAGATCTTTAGGAAAACTCAACCAAATCTAAGCTTGAAAACATGATATTTCAATAAAGACACTTTATTCCGCATGTTTAGTTTATAAATTTGCCCACAATAAAGCATTTGCTCTAACTAGATTAAGTAGAAAACTGAAAATTTCCACACTCTTTGGTGCTTCAGTGAAGCCATTAGTGACTCGGCTACAGCGAACAGTCACATGGTAAAAACTGGGGGACTTTCCAGCTGAACTGCAGGCAGTGTTTATGCAGAGCAGATAGGAGACGGGTATGAAAACAAATTTAAAATGTAAATAGCAAAATATCAATAGCATGTAGACTCACCACACCCTTAACACCTGATAACACAAAAAAATGTTGTACATGTTTATTCCAGGGTTTTTCAGTTTAGTTTTGGATAAAGAAATTCAACTTTTGTCTTTTTCTTTTTGTATTATCAATGACATTATAGATTTGTTATTCTGCACTAAAGACATTTTTGAGTTCCCTCTTCTTCTAGCCATAATTGTTCTGTTTCCATAGATGTGCAGGACTCTATACTGCTGTGAAATATGAGCCCACAAGGAGTAAAAACAAAGGAGTTCAAAGCACTAAACAAAAAACACTTCTGATAATTGGAAAGATCCTGAACACTGGATCTAATAATAGGTCAGATCGCTAATCAGTCAACCCCTACCTTCGTTCATGTCGCATTATCTCCATCCACAGATTTTCTGCTCAGTTGTAAATAAAAGACCCCCTTTTTCTGAGCATCTAAGTGACTTCTCATCTTAAAAGTCAGGGTTTGGTGTGTTCAAATCTCTGATGCTCAACAAATATTTATTATTGCCCTGTAACGTTTACTTGTAACACTAGTATTTAAATGTAGATGTCGATCCTTGCCTTCCTGTCTACATTAATTTCATTTTGTACTTCCCGACTAGAACATGGAGAAAACAGTGCTGCGGCCAACTGCTTTCAAACCCGTCATTCCCAAGAGCCGCACCTCAATGCAGTATCTGTCCCCTCGCCATTGTGCCAACGCACCAGAAAGCCAAAACAACCTGAACCTGCTGAGCCCCACCCACAGAGAGGTGTCGCCCTCCTGCTCCGAGAAGCGCAGCTCCTACAGCGGCGGCCGGAACGGCGCCAGTCAGTCCTGCTCGCTGTCCGACTCGGGTCGCAACTCCCTCTCCAGCCTGCCGCCTTACAACAGCGCCGGCTACAACCTGGCGTCCGGAGAGGCTTCGGCCGGGCACCTGGAGCCCATGAAGAGCGCCCCGCCGGTCAGCGCCGCTCACGGACACTCCAACTCTGACAGCGGCCGCTCATCCTCCAGTAAGAGCACCGGCTCCGGGTCACTCAGCGGCCGGGGGCAGCCTCTGTCGGACAGCGGCTCCAGCGGTCGCTCTCCTGGACCGGTGGAGGGTTATGAAGGTGTGGTGAGGGACCTGGAGGACAAACTGAGGGAGAGAGACCTGGAGCTGCAGCAGCTCAGAGACAACCTGGACGAGAATGAAGCTGCGATTTGTCAGGTGGGTAGAAACTCAGCTTTTAATGATGGAAATAGATTCACACTCTGACCTCTTTGCCTCTTGCTGGTCCGTCTCGTCCTGTAGGTTTATGAGGAGAAGCAGAAGCGCTTTGAGCTGGAGCTGGAGGAGCTGAGGCAGGGCTGTGCCACCAGGATGCAGGTGGCCTCTCAGAAAGCCCAGAGAGCTCAGCAGGTGCTTCAGCTTCAGGTTAGAAACTCTTACAACAAGCTTCATTTTCCTACATTTCAGTGGCAGTACTCTAAAAATCAGCTCTGCAAATGAAGCATCAGGTATTGGCAGAACTGTCTCATCACAAGGTCCGTTAGCAGCTGACAAGAAGTCATTAATGTGATCTGAAAAATAGAAATTTGGGCGTCCAGACTTTCATAGAAACTGGGAAAACTTCATCTAATGAGAAAGATCATTTGATGTGATTTGAAGCTCAAGAATTACAATTAATGGACAATGGTACAAAAGACAAAAGATACCTTAATAATTTTACAAATTAAGTTTAGTAACGTGGAGATTGGTCGGTGTCCTCCTGAATTATATTATTTACATGTTCATATGCTTTAATTTTGTCATATAAGTCGTCTGTTTTCTAAATCTATGCAGCTTTTCTGCACACAAAATATTTCTTGCATCTTTCCAACAGTTTTTTGAGGGAAGTGTATCTTTTTTCAAATTGAGGGTTTAAGGACAAGGTTGTGTCCTATTTATTACCCGTAAAAATTGGCTTTATTGATAAATTTATTCGACCATATTTCAAGTCTTATGTGCCAAAATCGGAAAACACTGGAAACAAGAGGTAGATTTTTTTTTGTGAGCCTTTCTGTTGTGATATGTCTGTAATGATTAAATACCATTTAAGCTAAAATATGTAAAAATGTCTACGCATCTCTGCAGTCTTTTTCATTTTACCCAACCTTTATGATATAATCATCACTTGCACATTCCACTGTGCAGCTGAACTAGTTTTTGTTGACTCGGCCCGACAGACGTCATTAGGATCATTTATCTGAAGGCTACAAGAGGCTCTTAAATTCTTATTGTGTGCGTCTCTATTTTTAAATGCTATTTCTGGTGTCGCGGCTGCAGGTTTACCAGCTCCAGCAAGAGAAGAAGAAGCTGCAGGAGGACTTTGCTCAGCTTCTGAAGGAGAGGGAGCAGCTGGAGGAGCGCTGCACCTCCTACGAGCACGAGAAGATCCAGCTGGGGCCTCGACTAGAGGAGACCAAGTGGGAGGTGAGCAGGCGTTTTCTGAAACCGGCTGCTGTGTTCGGCTCAGGGACAATGAACTTTTATTCAGCGAGTAATGAGTACAATAAAGAGAAAAGGTTTGGGCTGTAAAGTTTATCACTGCTATCTGTATTGATTTTACAGTTTCACATCCTTCTCTAAAGCCAGTATTGTTCAGACCAAACACATTATATCATAGCTTTTGTTTTAGAGCATCAATCAAACCGAGGCAACTTGACTATAATGAGTTTATGGATGTGACTAATTACTTAATTAAAACAATGAGAATTAAACAAGGTTATTAATCTTAGTGCAGTTTATTTCGTATTTGCTCTCGATACAGGACGTAGAAATATTTATAAAGTGTAGATGAAGATTTTGGGGTCTTTGCTTGTAGTAAAATTAGAAGTTAGTGTGCAGGAAGACAGTGACAAAGAATTATTTGTTATTAACAGTCAAGCAGACTATCAGAACAGACGGCTTATATGTCTTTACAAGCATAAAACACAGATCAATAACATGGTGCGATCAGAAAGTTCTGAAACTGTTCGTGTCTGTCACAAGTCCAGATTGTTCCAGATGTCTTTGTGGCCACTGGTAGGTGCACATTTGTGAGTTCTTCATGGGTTTCAAACTGTTGCAGGGAAGAAAACATCACATCATGTGTCAGTCAGCAGCTCGATGATGCGACTGTCATGTGGAGGATCATCACTGATAACTAGGAGTGGGTCTGCAGCTAACAGGAGTTGTTTTCTTTAACATTCACGTGGTTGTGCACCGGGAATTTGTCCCCAAGGGTTGGACTGTCAAGGCAGAATCTGACTGTAAAGTCCTGAAATGTCTGAGGGAGAACATTTGCTATAAACAAGCTGAACTGTGACGTGGATGTTTCAGTGCACTCACTGTGTCTTTCGCGGTGATTATGCACGCTTTTTCCCACAAAACTGTCTATACCTGCACTTTTCACCAGATTTGGGTCCCTGTGACTTCTTCTTTTTCCCCAAAGTGAAATTCAAGTTGAATGACAATGTTTTAATGCAGTTTGGGAGATTCAGCAGATGGTGCCTGACATGTTTGCATAATTAAACTTTCAGGGAGGGTTACAAGCATTGGAGGAGCTGTATCACTGCACAAAGGGATTACTTTGACATCAAAGGTGGCCAAATTTTAATTTGCTAAGATTTTGAGTTTTATAGGTTCAGTCTTGGGTGTTTTTGATTGCACTTTGTAAACTTGACTCTCTCTGCTACTTGAGATAACTAAGCCAGGAAACCTTTCTACAAGGTGTGATCAAAAAGTTCTGTGACTGTGTTTGTGAAAAGCAAAAACTGCACCTGATTCAAGTTCGGATGCCATTTTCATCAAAATAGTCTATTTGTGCAGTTACACAGCGCTCCTGTAACACTCCCTGGAAGTCCTGTTAAGTAAACATCAACTTGAATTTCATTTTGAGGAAGAGGAAAAAGTCGCAGAGAATCAAATCTGGCGAGTAGAGCAGGTAGAGAATGACGGTTTTGGATTTTGTGGCTAAAAAAGCCATGTATAATCGCTGCTTTGTGACTGACTGCACATTGAAGCACCAAAGTTCTCCAATTAGAGTCCAACCCTAAAGGGAGGAAGACCCGGTGCACAACCCCATGAATTGTTAAAAGAAAACAGCGGACATGCTCCTGGTGCTTCTGACCTGGTGTGCCTTCTACAGACTTGGAAACCGTGGTTAAAACTGCTGTTTGGTCTCTGGTTTGTAGCTGCAGACTCACTTATTATCACCAGCGATGATCCTCCACATGATGGTCGGGTCATCACACCTGCTGACAGACACAGAATAGTGATGTCTGTTTTCTGCTCCAGTTTGAAATCAAAGGAGAAATCACAAATGGTCACAAAAATGCATTAAACACAGGTCTCGATGCTGACAGAGTGGTGTCATGCAGACTCAGGGCAGTTACTACTGCACAAGTTGCATGTGCATGACCATGAAATGCAACAGTTTTGGATTTTACCACATACTTCAATCTTTTTGAACAAGAGCTGTATTTGATTGTTTAAAATTATTTTTGTATCTGAAACAATTAGTCTTCATACCTGCAAAAAGACTCTTAAACTAGAGGACTGCATTGGGATCAGGATCCTGCAGGACCCAGTGTAAAGCAGTCAAAAACTAACCTGCATGTCCCAGAATTCACCACAACCAGAAAGAGTCAACAAATAAAGCTGAAAAGAAGATTAAAGCAGACTCTTACAATACAAACACAAAAAAAGTCTGATATTTGGACCAAATTCTCAGTTGTTGTTGACAAAGATGGAAAAGAATTGGGCTTAATGGCAACAAATGTGCAAAAAAATAATGTACCATGGTCATGAATCTGTCACCTCTGGGTTGAAATTAAATACCTGCTCAGTTTTTAAAGATAATGCTGTTTTTCAAGTACATTTAAAACAAGATACTCTCAAGAAATGTATGAAATGTGAACTTACAGCTCAAGAGTAGCCTTATTCTGTAATTTCTCTGTTCCTCAAACTGAACGTCCGTCCTGAATGCTTCTCTCCCTTCAGGTGTGTCAGAAGTCCGGGGAAATCTCGTTGCTGAAGCAGCAGCTGAAGGAGATTCAGGGTGAGTTGGCTCAGCGAGTCGGGGAGATCGTGTCCCTGCGAGGCCAACTCAGAGAGACTCGTGGCGAACTGACCAACACCCAGGTGCAGCTCCAGGAGGCCCATGGCACGACCCGAACACGAACCCTGGAGCTGGAGGTCTGTGAAAACGAGCTCCAGCGTCGCAAGAGCGAAGCGGAGCTGCTCAGAGAAAAGGTGGGACGTCTGGAGGGAGAGCTGGTTCATCTCAGAGATGCTCTGGCCAATCAGGGGCCTGGAAACAGACAGTGTCAGGTGTTCCAGGAAGCAGAGGAGCATCTGTTGGCCTATGAGAGCGACGAGGCGAAGGCTCAGCGGCAGAGCAGCTCTGAGGCGCTGCAGAACATGAAGGCGCAGATGGACAGGATGAGGTCGGAGTTGGCCTTCGAGCGTCAGAGGGCAGAGCAGCAGACGGGAGGCTTCGAGGAGGAGCGCAAGATCTGGCAGGAGGAGAAGGACAAAGTGATCCGCTACCAGAAGCAGCTGCAGCAGAACTATGTGCAGATGTATCGCAGAAACCGAGAGCTGGAGCAGCTTCTGCAGGAGCTCAGTCTGGAACTGGAGAGCAGAGAGGAAGACGAGGGCAGCGGCAACGAGATCAACTTTGACGAGATCGCTGCGACAGAAATCTGATCCTCACATTTGTCCTTTTTTTTTAATTTGCACTACTGTCAGCTAAACGTTTCCTCCTACATGTCACAGATCTGATCTCTTGTGTTGTCCCGACGGAAACAGTCTGTTTGTTGATGTGACAAACATCAAAACATGCAGCCACATTAGTTCTGCCTCATCGGTCCGGTCCAGAAGTCTCATTTGAAAGCTGTTGACCTCCGATAGCCGTCGGCAGGTCGCCTCAGTCCTCCGCTAATGTCTCAATTAATGTTGGCACCGACTACACATCAGAGTCCTGCTCCTGTTTCACAGATTTAGAAGTTCGTAGGAGACTTGTTGTGTGTGAGTAACTTCTCCCAACCTATCCTCTGTTATGACTCCGCCGTCCCTGCTGGGTTTAGCGCTACACTCCCACTCGGTGTTAGCCGTCAGGTCTCATTAGTCCTGTTAATTTGGACGGAGCCCACGCTGTTGTCGACTGACAGCAAACGTGGGACACAACACATTCAGCATGTCATGATAAGAGTGAGTGAATCAGAGTGAAGTGCTGATGGCAGCAGCTACGTACTCAAGCCTTTGTGTAACTTAAGCCAAGACCAACAAGGAAACTGGAAAGGGTTTCTACTTAATTAGCAGGAGTAGCGAGATGAATTAGAATTTTTCAACCACATATGACACAAATTTGATGTTTCTGGACTCCAATCTCAGACCCAGTTCCAGAAAAACTAAATTTAGGCCTCCTTAAAAGTGGAGTATTCAATTCTAATCTAATTTTTGTCAAATTCAGCAAATATCTTCTCTCAGTCTGCTAGCTGCCCATAATGTGTCCGCTAAGAAATAGTCTGGTGTTGGTACACAGTCCTGGCTCTGTAAATGGGAAACCTGGCACATGCTAACTAGCTAAACATGCTAAATCAAGAAACCTTCTCTGGAATTGCAAAGTGCACACATTTTCTAGATCCTTAAATTAATACAGGGGTGGAAATAATGTCTGTGCTGTCTAATGCACAGTAATTAAAAAATAATAACACCTTACATCCAGTGCACATATCGGCTTTTTGCTCACACACATAAATTCCTGCCACCACTTTTAAAACAAGCGTTGTCAAAGTATTATCTGAGGTCAGAAGATTAGATTAAATCAATTAAATAGGGCAGTTTAATTTGGATATCCTGGCTATTAAGAGAGTAAATAACCTGTAAGCCTTTTTCACAATAGACATTTTATTTTGAAAAGCACAGGTGTGACTAATAAGGGCTGATTTGATCCATATATTGCTGTTTAACATTGTTAAAGGTATTTTTATAGATACACTGTATAGTTGTAGAAGGAAAAACAGGATCCATATCTTGTTGATTTCATTTTGCTTAGAAAGCTGTAGCGGAAAGTGTAATTGGTGGAAACTGCTGAGGGTCTAGTATATTAGAAGTCCAGGGAAGCAAATCCGCTAAAAGGAAATTAGCCATCATTAACTTAATTATTCACAACTGTGCTTTTCCTACTTGAAATGTCTTCTGTGAAAAAGGCCAACTGGGAAACTGAGATGCTTTTTTTTTTTGCTTTACATTCTTCTGATCCATGCAAACGGTTGGTGTGTTGCTCCAGTCCAGTTATAACAAGCTGCTAGTTTATTGAAACACTCTGCAGACGCCACAGAAGTGAGAGACGACGTGAAACTTGATGCATTTATTGCTCGTTATTCATTTTGCAGTATCCAGCTGCTGGTCGGGAGCACAGCTGCAGCTGCTCTGCCTGGATGTATGTTTGGCTGCTGCTGCTGCGGTTCAATCTGTGGATGTGTCCAGCTGTTACTATTTCAACCTGATGTCCTTCCGTGACAGATGTGCTTATTTGTCTATTTAGGAGGTCAGGAATAGAACAGCCTCACTACAATGCAGTTAAAGTATCACTGCACACACACTATTGCTGCACGTAGTCACTGTTAAAACCATTAAAAACAAATATGTTACAGCCATAAATGTCAGCACAGCAATGTCTTTCCAAGTCTGTCTAGTCAGTGAAAGCTGCTGAACCAGCTCCTCTAGGTTTTTATTTTTATGCTACAGTGCAGATTTGACTCGCTCCCTTTAGAGTCTATCGGCTGCATGATACCATATCATAGTGCAGCTCTTATGGTATCAATGTCATACAAAGTCACGACTGTATGAGCTATGAGAGTATCATGCAGCCTGTGGAAAGTCAGTTCACCCTCAGCTGTGTCTGTCAGGCATCAAGTCTGCACATTGCATAAAGACAGAAAACTAGAGGAGCTGGTTCAGCAGCTGTGTGACTGCAACTTTGGAACGACACAGACGTCATTGTGCTGTTCGTTTTAAATTACTCTAACACCGACTACGTGCAGCAGCAGCAGCGTCTGTCAAATAAACACATCTGTCATGGAAGGACAGCAGGTTCAAATGGTAACAGCTGGACTCATCCACAGCACCACATAAGCAGAGAGAGAGCTGCAGCTGAGTAATGAGCACTAAATGCGTCATGTAAAATGTCACATCAGTGTTTCCTTAGATTAAAATGGTGCCTGTTTACATGGATCAGAAGCAGAGTAAAGTATATTGGGAGAAAACGCACACTAGTCCACAAAAATATTCTTGCAGTGACCTTTGAGGCAGGGGGCTCTGGAGTTTTTGGCTACTCCAGCATATTTACTTGGTACTTTATCATGTTAACCTTTCACGGACATGCAACACTGTCTACACGAGGAAAACTACAACGTTTCGAGGCTTTTTGTGTCGTCTGAAGATGCAGAGGTGTGATAGCAGTGCAGATTTTGGACTCGCCGATTACAGCATAGTCCTTTATGTCCTTGTAAACCCAGAGATATTGAAGCTATAATGCAGGATTTTTACATATAAAAACAATTCCAATTAAGCCAATCAGCGTCGGGTAAATCTCTCTATATTTCACTGTACGCTAGAATTTTAAATCTGACGTCTGTAGCGATGGATTTTACACGAACCAGCAATCACTGAAGCAACTGACGGAAAAGCAGCAACTAGAATAACGGTGGAAAAAAACAATTAAGGGTCCAAGAAAAGTTTCTGATGCTCCGGATAATGAAGAAACTCGAGTGTGAGGCACAAGTCATAAGCTTGTTTTAACAGTGTTTGAGTACTTCCACTCACCACCAGAAGGGGGAGACAAAAGTTTAAAGGTACAGTGCAACCAAATCTAAAGGCTGACAAATGCATATTGCCTCATGGTGCACGGTGTATCCTCATATCACCTGCACTAACTGGGGTTTAAGTTGGATTATTTTCCTAGCGAAAAAATACAGTTGATAAAGTGTTTCACGGCACTAAAGCACACCCACGATTGCTTTTTTATCTCCTAATCACAGAGAGGTGGTGGCTGGTTGATTGCTGTGTGGGCGACGCTTTGTTTAAATTCACTGAAAAACAGGGGAGCTCGTGCACTGAGTGATGTTTTTGGTGTAAAATTACTCTGACCTTTAAAGTATAGCACCCGTTTCATGTATATTTACTTCCCTGTACGACAGAACAAGACACTTTTCGTTCCTCCATCACTGCTGTTCCTCTGTAAATAACCCTCATCAAACACGCACGTTAAATCTTCCAGAGATGTCTGTCCGTCTCACAAAACACAAGCATAGCCACTGTGAATAGACCAAAGCAATGTCGCACACATTATATTTTGCTCCTGCAGATACGACGCCTGTATATCAACGTCTGTGTGGATGTTTGTTCCGGTCCCTCAGTATAATTTTATAATCCACGATATTTGTATGAAGACATTAAATGTATATTTTCATGCTGTACATTTCTTGAACAAACCCACTATGGTTTTAATTAAAAAAAGACAAAACTTGACAGCTGCGTCGGTTCGTTTTTATGACTTTCTTTGCAGTTTTCAGCCAGTAGTCTTACAGTCTTAACCGTGTTATTGCACCAAATCACAGTTTCTGCACAAGGATCATTCAGTCGTAAATCACCGAATCTTTAGAACAATTTCTTCTCAACCATCCCTTAATTTTTTTGTCATGAACTATGAATATTTATTAAGATATTTGTAGAGTTTTAGCTTGATATATCAAATACTTAACTGCCAGTCAACCCACTCTCAGCACGTTCGCACATTAAAATTTGAGGCTGTTTAAACGACAATAACTCAGGAACCAATAAAGATGAATCAAAAGTATTGGAGAAGTATGTCTAATCATCTTTGATTATGGGTGAGTTAGAATATTAAAAGTGAAGTTGTCATGAAAAGTCCCATCTTTGAGCACATTTTAACTAAAGAATTGACAATGCAAAAGTCAGCTAGTGATATTTTTTGATACAAATGTAGTTGCATATCCCAAAAATGCAAAACAAAACATAAAGAATACTTGTTAATATAAAATACTTGGTCTCAAAAATTTAAAAAATGAAACAAAAAAAGTTGTTTTTCTTTCACTTTGATTACTGTGCAGGTATGACAAGTTACACCACAAAAACAAAAGTATTGCAAGATAATCTAATCCAAGTAGAGTTCTTGAGTTTCAAAATGATTCTTCAAATATAACTATATACACCGATCAGCCACAGCATTCTGACCACTGACAGTTGAAGTGAATAACATTGATCATATTGGTTCCATGTGGTGTTCTGATGGAAAACCTTGGATTTTAACATTCATGTTGATGAGACTTAGACACCCAAATAAACATTGTCCCACAACAAACACACTCCCTCATGCTAATGGAAATCCCAAATGTCACTGGCCTACCCCTGCAGGAAAATGCACCCCACCACATGGAAAACAACATCAACCAATCAGGAACATATTGAGGAACATGATAATGACCCAACATGTTGGTTTGACCTCCAAACTTCCTTCACCCCATTGTGATCAAGCATCAACAGGATGCAGTGGAACAAGTTTGATTGACAGAGGCCCCACTGCACAAGCCAGAGTACCCAAAGGATCCAGTGCCAACATCCTGGTTCCAGACCCCATAGGACACCCTGAGAGGTCCTCTGGTCCATGACCAATGGTTCAGAGCATTTTGGACCACGCAAGGGGACCAACACAATATTAGGCAGGTGGCCATGTTATGCCTGATCAGTGTATAACAACCCTATAACAATCAAATATAACGGGTTTTTAAATCTTTAATAGTTCCTGAGATATTTTTGTTCAAACAGCCTCAAATTTCAATGCCAAAAAATGTGCTGAAAATGGGTCTGTGGACAGTTTTTTTTGGAAATGTTTATCTCAGAAAGTATTTGACATATCAATCTAAAATTTCACAGATACCACTTTAAATATCCAGAGTTTATGATTAAAAAATCTTTGAATCAAAGCAGAGATGGTCGAGCTGAAGGGCCCTGATGGTTTCAGATGGAGTAACTAACAACGTTTTGTTTATTTTTGTTAAGTGCATATGACAAACTGTTACATCCGGCTTGTAATTCTCACCAATGGCAACCTGTCTTTACCATTTACTCTCCAGTACATATCTTGTTTACATTTATATGGTATTCTGTGGTTTACTGTTACATTTAAAGTACTTTACATTACCTGCTGTTCACATTAGAAATGGCTCAGGTCTGCCCTCTTCAGGTCAAAAAAGTGATTTCAAGCCAATTTAACACTGATTTCATTCCACGGGGCTTTTAAAGGCACTCAGGTTACACGTTGCAGTTTGTCATCCTGCACATTTTAAGCTTCTGGAGCATAAACTTACACTTCTGAGCCATTTTAAATAGCTCTAGACACTAATGCGTGTTGGTACGAGATAAAACGTAAAAAGGAACTTGTGTTCTTTGCAGGCACTGGCTCCTGGTAGTGATGAAGTGACGCATTAAGGCTTCAGGAGCACCAATTTCATTTACTGTAAATGTCTTTGATGCATTTTTTTGAGTCAACAGTCCTGTGATATCCTCTTATATATTCAGTCCAACGATCTGCAAGGCTGTTATTGTTTCTCAGCTCAGCTCGTTGTTGACAGTCCACAGCGTCCATGTCGTCGCTCCGAGCTTCAACATAAATGGCAAAAATCACATACCTGACATCAGCAGCATATGTGGGCTGGTTCAAGCTTTCCTGTCTCTGTGTTCACTGGTTGTTTCATGAATCCACGATGTCCCGTCAAAGGTCTTTGGGGACTTTGACCACAAACACCATGGGGTCTTTGGCCTTGTTGCTGAAGGCTTTCCGGATGACGTCGACAGCGTGCTGGTGGGTGACTCCCTTTAGAGAGACTCCGTCAACGGACACCAACTCAAATCCAGCCTGAGATGAGGAACAAGAGTCTATTTCAGACATGAGATGTGTAACATTTCTGGCTTCATTAGTCGCTTGAAGTTCAGACAAAGGTCGCCTTCGTGTCGTAGTTCCTCAAGGCTACTCTCAGATATACCATTAAAAGTGATGGAGAGAGGCACAGTACACAAGACATTTAGAAGATTAGATGCATAGTACACTAATAAAAGACTAAATCTAAATCTGCTATGTAACAAATGATTTAACTGCAGCTGATAAACCCGTTTCTCACTAGAATGATGTAAAGAAAAGTACAAAGTTTGACCTACTTTCTGATCCTGATAGATTTTGTCTCCATGTTTGAGATCATTCATAATTAAAATTACTTAGTGAGGTTACTTCTGTTGTTCCATGTGCATAAATGTAAACACGTCTCATACGACTCATATAGATCCTGCTGCAGGTACTTAATAAACTTAGAGGAAAAACTCCTACAAACAGCTGGAAGTAAATCATAATCTTGTGCCTGTCTATTCACTAATCTGACTGCATGAAGTTCAGACTTTTCTGTATTAAAAATAACCTGTCAAGTGTTGTGTTAAATCTTTGAGATCTTTACTGTCTTTTTATTTTTGGCGCTATTTTACTTTTTGTAATTCTTGTGCTGCGTCTTTCATGCCTTATCTGTACCCAGCTGATGTAGCATGTAAATTTCCCCAGTGAGGGATCAATAAAGTTTATCTTATCTCCAGACATGAAACCGACGCATTCAGATGGCATCAGATCAACAGAAAGAATAGCCTGCAGTCACATACAGTAATACAGTAATCCCTCGCCATATTGTGGTTCACTTTTCGTGGTCTCACTGTATCACAGGTTTTTAAAGTGTATATAAAACACGTAGCGTACAACAGGTGAGTAGATGCATGTAGGGAAAACGCAGCTGCAGTCGCTTCCGCTTGAGCTTGTCGGTCGCTGATTGATTGGTGGTGATGGAAGCCAGTGTTAATAAGAGTGTGGGAAAGCTTAATAGCAGTGTGGGGAGGGTTTGTAAAGCCTTAAAATATATATATAAATAACTAAATAAATATAAGGTTGCTACTTCGCGGATTACTTCTATCGCGGGGGGTTCTGGAACTTAACGCCTGCGATAGACGAGGAATCACTGTACATAAAAAACAAACAAAAAATACATTAAAGTTTATTAAACTTCTCTACCTTTAGTTTCAGGGAAAGCATGCCTAAGATGACAAGTGCTGATGTACAGAGATATAACATCATGATATTTACGTCTGCTCTGCAAAAGGGCTTTGAATCTGATTGCAAGTCGGGACGAGTTAAACTGCTATAAACTAAAAGCCAGTCAGCACCATGAGACACTCTGACTACTGATAATGTCAACTGATAATTGTCAAAAGTTGATTTTGGCGAAAACCTGCCACATTTAAGGAATCTAAGTGAATTATTCAAGTTAGTTATGGAACAAATAACCTAAATATATCACCAATAGTTGTTGTTGTACACTGCTGAAAAGCACAAAAATGTGAAATAATTGCCTCCATACTGTCCTCGCTGGTCTTCCATCATACTTTGGGTTCATGATTGGGTTCTGTGAAGCATTAAAATGGTATTTAAAAGTCTTGGATTAAACTCGTCTCCTGCAGAAACCCTTAACATGTTACCTTGAGCACTTCACAGGTGGAGGCGGCTCCTCCAGGAAAGATCTTCTCGATCTTCACCACCGGCTGAACCTTCGACTCCATCCCACCAGAAATACTGATGCCTGCAGTGTCACAACAGCAGAAGGCAGTCATGTATTTTAGATTTGTGTCCCTGCAGCACCACATGTTTCTAACATAGTGACTTTTACCAGTAACCAAGTTCTGGAAAGCAGGTCTTAGTTCACCCAACTATGAACATAATAAACAAGCTAACTGATGCCGTGCTGTGCTATTCAGTAATGTAACCGTTAAGGTGGCACTGGGAGAATCTTGCAGTCATAAAACAATGAAAACAATGTACGAGTGCATCTAGAAAAAAACAGAATATCTTGAAACCAATTAATAGTTTCCAGCAGTCATTGAAGAAAGTGAAAATGTGATATATTCTAGACTCATTATACATAAAGTAAAGAGTTTCAAGCATTTTTCTTTTTTAAATTTTGATAATTATGGCCTACAGCTAAAAGGAAACATCTCAAAATATTTAAATATTACTTTTTGAGTTTGAGTAAATTACTTTTCAGACAGCAGAAATATTGTTCTGTACATGCAGCCACAATAATGGGGAAGACTGCGGTTTTAAAAGCTGTCAGAAGAGGATCATCAGCAACCTCTGCAAGGATAATAGACCACAGACGGTCATCGTTGAACAGGCTGGCTGTTGTGGCTGTATCGAAGCACATCACTTGACATGCAATGAATGTAGAATATACATAAGTTTCCTTTAAGAATTAAATTAAGATTATTTTTTACGACATTCCAATTTATTAAGATGCACTAGTAAAGGAAGAAGAAGAAGAAGTATATAAAAGCAAACCTGGTTTCCACATAAACTTCGACTGTTTTAGACATGACCTCAGACCTGATAAAACCTATTTACCCAGAGACTGTTTGGTCTTGGAGATGCTGACGGTTTGGAGCTCGTACTCCTGTTCAGGCTCGGTGCCGTTGCTCTCAGAAGCAGCCTGGTGGCCGTTCATCTGTTCACTTCCCACCTGTTGACCAGAACCTGAACCAAACACCTGCGACAACAACGGTCGACTCCTACGAGCGGCGCTCTGCAGCGTGAACACCGAGTCTTTACTCCTGTCGCTGCTTTTCTCCTTTTTGCCTTTAGAGTGACCGTTTCTGAACGGGGGGCGTCCTCTTTCTGAGTTCGCATCTGAAGTTGAGTGCAGAGAAACCTCGTCGAAGTGGACGGAGCGAATTGTTCCGATGTCTGTCCTTATGGGAGGCCGGGAGTCGCTGCTTCGAGCCAGCAGCCAGTTGGGGAGCATCGGGCTGGCAGCTGGAGGTCTAAGGTCTCTGGACTCGGTGTTGTATCCGTCCACCGGTATGTCCAGCAGCGGTGTGAAGGACCTGGAGGTCTGAGGCCTCTCCTTGGACCCCCGAGGCGCCGTCAGGCTGAGCTTCTCCAGCTCCTCCAGCAGGTGGCTCTCCTTCTCCACCTCCTCAGCACTGTGGAGCTCAAAGCCTCCTCTGTAATCTGGAGGGAGAACAAATGTTGTGACAGCAAGTTTCAAGTTCTAATGCTCATTAGAACATTACTGCAGAGTGGGAAGTAGGGAAGGAAGGAGGTAAGGAAGGAAGGAGGTAAGGAAGGAAGGAAGGAAATGTGTAAGGAAGGAAAGAGGTAAGGAAGGAAGGAAATATGAAAGCATGTATAGAAGTATGTAAGGAAGGAAGGAGGCATATGAGGAAGGAAGGAAGGAGGTAAGAAAGGAAGGAAGAAAGGAAGTATGAAAGTATGTATAGAAGTATGTAAGTAAGGAAGTATGTAAGGAAGGAAGGAGGTATGTAAGGAAGGAAGGAAGGAAGGAAGGAACTATGGAAGTATGTATAGAAGTATGTAAGGAAGAAAGTAGGTATGTAAGTAAGGAAGTATGTAAAGAAGGAAGGAAGAAAGGAAGCATGGAAGTATGTATAGAAGTATGTAAGTAAGGAAGTATGTAAGGAAGGAAGGAGGTATGTAAGGAAGGAAGGAAGGAACTATGGAAGTATGTATAGAAGGAAGGAAGGAAGGAGGTATGTAATGACGGAAGTATGTAAAGAAGGAAGGAAGGAAGGAAAGAGGAGGTATGTAAGTAAGGAAGGAAGAATGGAGGCAAGTATGGAAGTATGTAAGGAAGGAAGGAAGGACGTATGTAAGGAAGGAAGTATGTAAAGAAGGAAGGAAGGATGGAAGGAAGGAAGGAACTAAGGAAGGAAGGAGGCATGGAAAGAAGTATGAAATAAAGAAAGGAAGGAAGGAGGGAAGGAGGGAAGGAAGGAAATATGAAAGTAAGGAAGAAAGTATGCAAGGAAGGAAGGATGTAAGAAACAAAGTATGGAAGGAGGAAAGAAAGTATGTAAGGAACAAAGTAAGGCAGGAATGATGTAAGGATGTAAGGAAGGACATATGTAAGGAAGTAAGGAAAGGAGTATGTAAGGAAGGAAGTTTTACTGCAGCTGTAGTACTTTGTGTGCTGACGACATCCTTAAGTTCAATATCTGTATCAGTCACAATAACGTCTGACTGGCTTGACTAGAGCATTTTTACATCTATCAGGCCAAACATGTTCTTTATTTTTCCACTTATCTTGGTATAAAATGGGCTTCCACACTGATGATACCTCCCTCAACACACATTATCAAACCCATCTCTATTTTTAGAAGCAAGAAATCAATTATCAATCATTAAAACATCATTTTAAGGAGTAACAAACTGTCAGCCTTTCAAAGAGCAGACTTAAGAGAACCCAGCATGTCTCACATGACTAAAACACTAATAAAATCCCATTAGAACAAGTTTAAATATTCTTACAGTGAGAGTACCGACCTGGGATGGGAGTTATGAGGCGCCGTTTGGGGGCTCGACCAGAGGTGGGAGAACGAAGAGGAGGAGTTCGGACTACAACGGCAAGATGAGGGAAATGTTTATTCACAGAAATGGCAAAAAAGCGCAAAGACAGAGGAGAAAACAACCATATTTCACAGAAGACAGCCTTACTATCCACGTGTAAAGTCACCATGCTGTATCTGTACATGTGAAAAGTGTAAACTGTCTTTAATACAACTTTATTTTTAACCTTATTGTAGTTTTGTAATTCTTTTCCTGCTTCTCTAGCTGCTGTAACGTGTAAATTTCTCTGGTGAGGGATCACTAGAGTTCATCTATTTAATGCTTTCTTTGTGTTCCATAAGTTTCTGTGTTGCGCTAACATTACTTATACTGCAAAGGCCCATTTTCTGCAAACCTGGAAACGTACATAACGTCAAGAAATGAGCTATTACAATTATGCAACTGTGCAAAAGCAACTGAGAAAACTGCATTTACTCATACGTCGTACTCCGACAACTGTCATACGCACTCGAACGGTACTTGAGGATGTCGTAGGCTTCCACTTCGATAGTCGTCACCATGTTGTTGAAAAGACTCAGATCAGAAGGAGGAAGCAGCATCCTGAGAAACAAGGAACATTAATTAGTCTGCAGTGTGTTATTGGGAAACATTTCAGATGATTATCCTGCAAATAAAATCCTTAAGCTCTTTCTGGGAGACTCCTAACACCGTTGTTCCTCAGGCTGGATTTACACGCTAAAGGATGTGGGGCACAGTTTGGTTATTATATGCAGGCGTGAAGAAAACCTTCAGTGTAAATGTGGATTTCTGTGCATGTTTGAGCTGCAAATTCAAGCTAATATAAGCCACACTGATCACAGTTAACCTAAATATTTATCACTACTCACCTGACTTCTCTGAGCAGCAGCAGCTTTTCAGGTCGGTCCAGAACGACCAGCAGGTGGCGTATTAAGGTCTCCACTGATCTCTCTGCTATGTACTGTGTGAGTCAAACCAGCAGATCAGTGCTTAATAGCTTTAATAATTCTTTAAATTTAGATCTGAAATGTGATGAATAGGGCGAGGCTTCCTACCCGTCGACACGTCTTCATCACCTCAGCCACCTCCTCCTCCGTCAGCAGCCTCCGGGCCATGCCCTCCACCACTCCGAGCATCTCTGAATTTGGCATCGCTTTGACATGTCGACCCTCTGAAAGCATCACAGAGTAGAATCAAAGTTACAGCCTTAATATAAGTACAGTTATCCAGAATACAGACTTCAAAGATCTTGTTTGGGGTCAACATTTTATGTTGTTATTATCAACAAATCTTTTGAAATGGAATGAAATGATTCTATTCTGTGTTAACAAACCTCCTGAATCTTATACATTTGTGCGCTAAATACTATTAAAAAACCCTCAGTAAGCCACACTGTTGCACTGGGTCATTTCATTACTATAATTGCACATAACAGGGTGACAATCTCAAATCACCAGGAACCTTCTGCTCAACCATCCCTGATCTTCCTGAATCTTTTTCACGGTACCGAAAACACCATTGGTTGTTCTTCATTTTTGTGACCAAGTATTGTATTCTTAAAAAATATTCTATATGTTTTGTCTGGAGTATTGTGAACACACGCCGATCAGCCACAACATCATGACCACTGACAGGTGAAGTGAATAACATTGATCATATTGGTACTATGTGCTGTTCTGATGGAAAACCTTGGATTTTAACATCCATGTTGATGAGACCTTTACACCCAAATAAACATTGTATAAACAAACACACTCCCTCATGCAAATGGAAATCCCAAATGTCACTGGCCTACCCCCACAGGAAAATGCACCCCACCACATGGAAACAACATCAAACAATCAGAAACATGTTGAGGAACATGACAATGGCCCAACATGTTGATCTGACCTGCAAACTTCCTACAGCCCATTGTGATCAAGCATCATCAGGATGCAGTGGAACAAGTTGGATTGGCAGAGGCCCCACTGCACAAGCCAGAGTACCCAAAGGATCCAGTGCCAACATCCTAGTTTCGGACCCCATAGGACACCCTGAGAGGTCCTCTGGTCCATGCCCAATGGTTCAGAGCATTTTAGACCACATAAGGGGACCAACACAATATTAGACAGGTGGTCATAATGTTAAACCTGATCGGTGTGTGCAACTACGTATGACTTTTTGTTAAAATGCGCTCAAAGACGGGACTTTTCATGATGGATTCACTGTTTGCTCATATTTCATATCACCACTTATTCAACATTGTAGATTCCCAATCGATGTTATGACGAGAAATAACAGTAAAAATTTCAGGTTTTTATCTTTAATATTTACCGAGATATTGTCGTTCAAACATAGCCTTAAAGTTTAACGCTCCAAAAACGTACAGAAAGTGGGTTTTGAACCATTTTTATAAAAATTTTGGGAAGTTTTGGACATATCAAGCAAAAATTTCACAATTATCTTTATAAATATTCGTGTAGAGATAGTCGATAATCAGATATCTCATGAGATTTTTCCCATTAAAATTCTCACCGTAACACTGAACTGGAAGTTTTGTTTCACCTTCAGAGGTTTTTTTAAATTGTCTTTTGTGTGTAGTCATCCAAACAGTAGCTAGTTTAGCATCATTACAGGCCACACAGTCACTCATCTAACCTTCTGCTCAATAAGATGTAACTTTAATGTCTTTAGTGCGCTTTAGGATGAAAAATGAAGCCACCTTTGCCAGCCTTCTCTGTGGACGGAGACTTGGATCGTCCTCTGGAAGTGTCTCTCTTACGTCCTCCTTTGAACAACAAGTTAACGAAGGTCTTTGATCGCTGCAGGGTGCTCTTCTCCTCCGGATCTTTCCCTTTCTGCTTCTTCTCTTTCTTCTGCTTGATCTCTATGAAGTAACAGCAGCAGCAGCAGGTCATTAATATGGTTCAATCATTCCATGTTATCATGAACTTTATTGTATATTCATGTTTTACCTGCCACAGTGACTTGACTCTGCGACCTGCTGATGGGTCGACTCGGCCTGCTGAGAGCCAGAAGCACCGCTGTCTTGGTCGACTCCTTCCTGCCGTCGCCATCTTCCCCACGAATCACCGTATCTTTGAGCAGAGTTGTCGGTCCGAGGCTGCGAGTCGTGTCTGCAGCGGTTCTCTGAGAGGGAAGGTCCGTCTGGATGGCGGTTTCGGTTCGCTCTGACTCAGACCTGAACATAAAAACCTCATAAATCATCTCTAGTCTGGACTGTAACTTTAATCTCTATTCTTTGTGTGTCTGCAGAATAATGAAACACTTCCAAAAGCAACACAGAGCAAGTTAAGTGTTCTATTAGGCCAGCATGATTATGGCCAAAATGATAATCCTGATTATTTTTATAAAAACTGAGGCAGGATTATTTATCACTACTATTTACTTATTACTTCCATGTTGTGCTACATTCATGCTAATGTACAAATCTTTGCTTCAAAATAAGACTTTAATTAAGATTCTGCTTCACCTGAATTCAGTGCATTAGCTAGAGGCTAATTATAATTAAAATCATATCTAAAACGCCTCACTGACTGAACATCTGCTTATTTATGGGCACCACATTTACTGATGTTCCCTAAACGCCTCACATGTAGGAAGACGCTAGCTGGGCAGCTGTGCACAGAGAAGCTTCTAGTCTCCACTCAGTTACTGCAGCGACTCAGACAGATGTGTGGCCAAAAATTACATTGAAAATAGTAAATTTAGGTGTTTTACTATCAGATTTAGTCATTTCATCTTCGAGCTTCAGCTTATATAGATCCTGCTGCAGTCTGAAGCTGCAGGTTATTGATAAACTCTAACAGCTGGAAGCAACAAACAGCTGATCAGCAACAAGCTGCTTTCTTCAGCTCCTGTTAATGTTTTATCAAAACCCAGATCAAATTCCTTATTTGTGAGTTTTATCAATCTGAGCTGTTAGTTTCTGTTTTTACTGCAGTACAGTTTTATTTATTTAGACATTTCAGTTTGTAATAGATGTAAAATTGTGGAACAAGTCAATGCAAAGAGTGTTTTTTTCAGATTTCTTGACCCAAACTGTGTCTTTTACTCTCTGTGATATTTTTGGACACTTATTGGTGGTAAAATATGGAAAAAGCATTCACCAAATCATTTTACACACACCACAAAGCACGTCACTTTTGCGTGCCTATCTGTTAATGTGATTGCATGCAGTTCAGACCTGTGCCATCTTGAAAGTGATATGGATTTGTTACTAGATAAGAGACGCAAGTTTGCCGTCGTGACTTATACGGGAAAGTGATCAGGGTTTTTATTCAGACATGAAACAGACATTTAAATGCAGATTAATATGAAGATGACTGACCCAAATGCGGGAAAAATTAAAGTTACAACAAATGAGCCGACCCTGACCTCTGGTCCTCGGTGGAGATGCAGACGTCCACCATGTCTGAACCAAACGGGAGGCTGGGAGGGAACATGACCTGCGATAAGCCGCTCAGAGAGCTGACCGGAGTCCCAGAGGACAGAGAGGAGGCTGAAGAGTTGGAGTCTGAACCCTGGGAGGAAGATTTCTGGGTACCGTTGGCCACTGAGGAGGAAAGAACACATGAAGACATCGAACTCTTATCTTAACATATCACTGAACATCCTCCATTTTCTCTGCAGAGAACATAGGATTGCAGCCTTCTACAGCATACGTACATTTATTGAGCCAACGGTATTCTGCCACCATCTCCTTATAAGCAGGGTATCGTCCTGCTTCCTGTGAAGATATGAGCACAGATATGCAAATGGGTTACAGTAGAGATGCTGAAACTTTTATGTGGATCGCTATATTTGATAAAGAGTAACTCTAGAACCACACACAGATCCAGAAACATGCATCACTTCCTCATCCTGCTCCAAAGATAAACACATTTCCCTTCTCAACTTTCTGCTAACCTTTGATATTTGGGCTGCTTTCTAACTCGCGCTAGAAAAAGATCCCAAAACAAAACTTGCAGAAAACGCAGGCCGCTATGCTTTGATCAGCACCTGATCCCGGCTGCCTGGTGAATAATGCACACCGCCTGGCTATTTTTCACAGCGCGAAACCCAACCTCCGACAAGTAAAGTGAGCGAGGAATATTACGACTGCATGCCAGCTGTCGGCCCTGCCACACAAACCGCCGCCGCTTTCCGCCGCCGTGTAGCGACTCGTGTAGTTTGCGTTCGGGTTTGTCGTGCGTGTGAGAATTCAAGATGAAAGGTATTCAACAGGTCAGGGAGTTAACAGCATGTCAGGTCATCTAACCGAGGCGGTAATGAAAGAGCCGACATGCTTTCTAATAACAAAGAGTCATTATGGAACGCGATACAGCCTCTTCGGCTCGACATTCACACCGAATCCAACACCAAGCATCTCCACATTCAGCTGGGGCGACTTTAATTCTGGTAGCAAAGTGTGATTAGAGGAAGGTCTTGTTAACAAACTGTACGGAACACACACCTTTACCATTACAATTTAATAATGCAGCAACAGAGCACTGTGGTGTTTTTGTTAATTTATATCATATCAGATTACTTTTACTTTCTAGAAAACATTTTAGATCAGACTTCAGATTATTTCAGATTTTCTAAAACTAGTAAGAAGCAGTTTTTTGACGAATCTGTGGTCCCATAGGCTGAAATGTGTTGGCTTTAAATAAAAAACTACATTCGTGACAGTCTCTTTTCTGCACAGACTTCCTAAACTTCTCCCAATATTTAATTCTACTGTATTTGTGACATCTTCAATGTTTTAGTTTCTTAGAAATGTTAGAAATGTACAGCCACAGCATAAGAAGGTTTTAATAGGCTGATTCAAACACACAAGTCTCCAAAGCATTTTTCTGGTGTATATTATAAATATTTATAACTCTTTTTAACTATTTGATTAACTCTCGGTAGACTAGAAAAGATTTCTGAAAATTAGTTTTCATGCCTCCTACAATGTCGATGTTTGGCATACTGGCATAGAGAAAGAAACTAAACATTTCTGAACCAAATTCCTACATTTCTCCTTATATTTAATTCTTATACATCATTCTGTTTCAGCAGGAAACAGCAGGATTGTCTTGACCTATGGTGCTAAAAATGCACCACTGCCATGTTAAAACTTGTATGTGTATATATGTATGTATATATATGGGTGGGTGTGTAGTTATAGTAGCAAAAATATAAATTAAAGCACGTAAATTTGTTGAATTTAAGCCTTTGTGCCCAGGATTTCAAGGCTGTCTTGTATTGAATTTAACAGCTACTGCATTCTGCACCAAAACCGCAGTGATTAATAGATTGATTAGTTGATAAGCTATCAACTGTTAAATTAGTATGCAACTTTTTGGATAATCAGTTTGAATTAAAGTGTCAAAACTCTGTGATTCCAGCTTCCAAAATCATAATATTTCCTGTTTTCTTTCCTCCTCTGTGGCAGTAAACTGAATATCCTTTGGGTTGTGAACGAAACAAGACCTTTGAGGCCTTTTGGGAAACACTGATTGACATTTTTCACCATTTGCTGACACTTTATACACCCAACAACCTGAAAACTAGAAATTAATCTGCAGAAATAAACATGGAGGATCACCTGCTTCACGTCGCTGTTCTCACCTTGATGGTCAGCATGATGTGAGTGTGACTCTTCAGCACCTCCACTGCACTGCTGTGGCTGATGTCCTCGAAGCTCACTCCGTTAGCAGCCAGGATCTGGTCCCCCATCTTAATCCCATTCTGCTCAGCCAGACCACCTGGATCCAGTCTGAGGCAACGACAGGGGACAGATTTAGAGCTGAAACCATTAAGTGTTTCAGTTTGTTAAGCCTCTATGAAGAATTATGAATATTATTAACACTAGAAAAAACAGTGGATGAAGTAGTAATATGTCATCATTTTGAGGAGATAATAAAGGGGAACAAACCTAAATCTAGGAAGGCTTTTATATATATTTCCTTCCTTTGTGATTCTGTGTAAACTTTGCCAACATGCATGTTTCTCTCCACGGCAGATGGACCTACTTGGAGACGTAGATGCCGAGACCGAACTCCTTTCCCCCGCGGATGTTGAAGCCCAGACAGTAGTCGTCTGAGGTGGTGTAAAGGTGCACGATCCTTTGGAGGGCGCTGCCTGAGCTGGTCTCTGAAGGCGTCCGACCGCTCTCCTCCACCACCATCCGCCTGTGGATGAGGTCCACCCTGGAAAACAAACAGCATTTAGCATCTCAAACCTTTTGTTAATGATAAAAATAAACAAACACCAGCAGGATTGTCACCAGGTGGTCTTCTCCTTGGAGTAGCGGATGCCGGGGACTTTACCGACTCGTCTCACCACCATCCTCAGCCGGTTGTTTCCCGTCAGGACCTTCACAGCGCTGCTCATGGTGATGCTCTCCAGGCTGACGCCGTTCACCTCCACCAGCTTATCTCCTACAAGCAGCCCGGCTTCCTCTGGACACAAACAGGACAGTGACAAAATCCACACTTAAACACAAATCCTGAACAAACGCTCTACTTCCACACTCACCTGCTGTGCTGTTGTCCTCCACCTTGCTGACGAAGATGCTGAGTCCATGTTCTGAACCTCCACGAACGCTGAACCCCAGTTTGCCGTCGACACTTTTATCCACAGTGATTGTATGAAGGTCCTCGCTGTCGTCTCCTCCTAAAAATACAGATTGTTTGTGAGCAAGCAGACAATTGCAGAGGTTACTCGTGGAACCCCTATGAAACATCCTCAGAGGGGTTTTGAAAATTGTATTATTACTGTAGGTGTGATTGGTGTTACTAGCACTATACACCAATCAGCCACAACATCATGACCACTGACAGGTGAAGTGAATAACATTGATCATATTGGTACTATGTGGTGTTCTGATGGAAAACCTTGGATTTTAACATCTGTGTTGATGAGACTTAGACACCCAAATAAACATTGTCCCACAACAAACACACTCCCTCATGCTAATGGAAATCCCAAATGTCACTGGATGAAAATGCACCCCACCACATGGAAACAACATCAACCAACCAGGAACATGTTGAGGAACATGACAATGGACCAACATGTTGATTTGACCTCCAGACTTCCTACACCCCATTCTGATCAAGCATCAACAGGATGCAGTGGAACAAGTTTGATTGACAGAGGCCCCACTGCACAAGCCAGAGCACCCAAAGGATCCAGTGGCAATGTCCTGGTTCCAGACCCCATAGGACACCCTGAGAGGTCCTCTAGTCCATGCCCAATGGTTCAGAGTGTGACAGCCTTCTGCCTCGAGAGCCTGCTATAGTTTTTGTGTGTTTTCCCTTAATGTTGTCTTGTCTGCTCCCATAGGCTTGGTGGGAGGTATTTGCCACACATGGGAGGATCCCCAGGTGTATAAGATCTGGCCGTCTTCATTAACCCTCGTGGGCTCTACTCTGTTCTAGCCTGCCAGCTGCAGCTCGGCTTAGCTGCTCGGCCTCCAGCGAGGTGATTCCTCCTGCTTGTTCTGTTTGCTATGTGTTGATTTAGCTACTTTCTTGGCGGAATTTAGTTGAAGTCAATTTGTGTTGTTGCACCTTATTTTTACTTTGTAAATAAACTCATTTAATTATTTCGCAACACCGTGTTTCTCCTCAATTCTTGTCATGGCTTTGAGCCAAGTCGTGACAAGAGCAATTTTGAACACATAAGGGAGACCAACACAATATTAAACAGGTGGTCATAATGTTAAGTCTGATCGGTTTATGTCACAAGTTCTTCAAGTAATTTACAATAACTGAATTCATCACCTTATTTTCTAACTTGACATAAATGTATTTAATTGGTCGAATAACCACTGACTTGAATCTGCTGTTGTGTTCATATTAAATACTTCATTAATTATTGATGCTGTAATTGTCTCAGGTGTTTAACTCCTTTCTTAATCATTGCAGGCTCCAGTATAAGAAGTTGTGCCTGATCTAATGTCATTCAGAACCAAGATGTTAAACTTATTTTGTCGTCTTCAGCGTTTAGCCCACAGTGGATTGAAGATTAATTTGCATCCCACCAGCAGGCGATCCAGCTGCTCCTTACCATCCACGGGAGAGTTGATGAGGATGACCCGACCCATGGGTGAGGAGGATCGGATTCCACGCCGGCGCTGCTCCTTCTTCCGTAGGAGGTTGCGAGTAGCCGTGTGTGACCCCTGGGTCCCGGGGTGCTTCTCCCTGCGGGACGGGTCTGACGAGTGAGCCATGGAGGCCGGAGGGGTCCACTTTCACTGGCTCTCCACCGGGGGCTCAGCTCCAGGCGGAGGAGTCTGCAGCAGCATATGGCACAAGGAAGCAGAATAATAAACAGCTGCATTTTAAACACACACACACGAGAGGTGATTAGGTCGTGTTTATAGCAGCCGACTCACTGATGCAGGCGGTTTGGTGACATGATAATCGACTCTTTGGCTTCCTGGAGTCACAGTTCGCTCCATTCCTGCCCATGTTGCATCTCTCTCACCTGTCTGAGTCTCAACAATTAGACAGTTAAATTAACAAAACACAAATGCAGCAATGGACGGATGCACAGAAACCTGCAAAGCAAACACAGCTGCTGTTCTGAATTCTCTGAAAATGATTAATACATTCAACATTTATCAAAACTTTGAGTACATTGAGGTAATATAGCCTTATTTTTATAAATAACAATAATAATATCAATAACTTTATTTGTATAGCACCTTTTGAAACACACAGTTACAAAGAGATTTACAGTAAAAACAAATAACATAAAAACAGTAAGTATTGTGTATAGAGTAAGACAATAAAAGATGTCGGCACACAAAAGTAAATTCGGACAAAAATAAAAAGTTAAAAGTCAAATTTAGCAAAATAAAAGCATTAAATAAGTCTTAAAAACCAAAACAAGGGCAGCTAGAAGTTAAATAGGATGAAATTTAAAGGCTGAACTTCGATTGTTTTGCAAGTTATTCCATGTTGTAGCAGCTCAGTAAACAAAACTTCATTTTTCAGCATCTGCAACCATCTTATTTATTTTCACTATTATTATTATTATTGCTAATATTATTATTAGCTTTGTGTTTATGGTTTTACCCTCTCTTTATTTTTATTTTTATTTTATTCCACTTGTTCTTTTCCCTTACTTGAATGTGACATTTTAAAAAAGTGTTATTTAACTGAGTGTTGTTGTAATGATTTAGTCTGAAAGTCCATGTTTAACTCTATTTCTCCACTGGTGTTCATCCTTGTGTTCTTCCTGGGTATCCTTATTTTCATTTTTGTGCTGTCTGTTAAAGCGCTTTGTAAACACTGTTCTTAAAAAGGTGCTATATAAATAGAGTTATTATTATTAATGAGGTGATGTAAGGGGGTAAAAAAAACAGTGCGAGCCTCATAAATAAAATTAAAACCCAGTGTATAACTATCACCAGTAATAAATATTAGTGCAGGACAATAAACAGCATCCAAAAGCTTGAGAGTTGCTGCTGATGCATGTCTAAAATACCATCATGATCAACAAATGATTTAAAAAACTTGCCTCAGTAAGTGTTTTTCTACAATGCAGTGGGAAATATAGTGTATTTCTGCAAAAAATAATATTTTCTGACATAGTTTAATCACCAGTGTTGTCACACGATATTCAAAAGTGAGTTTCAAGACTGTTTTTGTCTCTGGTTGAAATACTGTGTTTGGTTTTCTCTGCATTGAGAATTAATTTATGTTAATTTAGTGTAAATAAGTAAGAAACAGCTCAGAAATCAGCCCGCATCTCTGTTTTTGTTGCTGCTGTGAGGTTAGAAACTGCGTTTAATTGGTTTATTTCAGTCCTGACCCACTTACAGTCAGGATGTCACATGGTGCCGGTGCCATGGTTACATGTCACTAAACTTAACCCGTGATAAGTGTCGTCAGCTCGGGGTTCCCCCTGCGGCTCACAGCGCTTCAGCACTCCGGACAGCGCCGCTAATTAGCGTCAAAGGTTGCGTCAAAAGGCCAAATATAGCGAACTTAAACACAAAAATATCAACTCCAGAGCAGATTTAATGAACTTATTTTAGCTTAAGACACAACTACAGCTTTAATTCAGCTAAAATATCTCAAACTTGAGGATTAAATGTTGACTTTTGAGCAGTACCTTGTCCAAGCTAATAAAAAAGACGCCAACAAACAAACACTTACCAAACATTTCAAGCCCTGAACGCCGCAAACAGCGAGTCAGCTCTTCTAATGTTTTCTCCTTCAATAAAAAACAAACAGACGACAGCAGAAAAACTCCACTTCAGCCTTTAAACTGAGCACACACTGAGTAAATGAGCCAAACTAACCGGCTACACACCTGAGTCCATGTTGGTGTGAAGCGTCTCAACGCACCTGGCAGGACATTTCTGTCATCAACTAAGCCCCGCCCTCAATCCATTCTGATTGGCTAAAACGTAGCGAAGAGAATCTGTTTGATTGGACGATTAATGTGCCAATCTGCTGACAGACGGCAAGAATCTAATGAAAGTCATTCCTGTCAGACACAAAAATAATGCAGTAACTATTTAATTCATTATTACTGCAACAATTCAACAGATAAAATTCATCTGTAGTATTTATCAGATTTACTGTGATTTTTTACCTGTAACATTGTGGCTTGAGTTGGTTTACAGCATCAGGTCTGCCTCCCCAGTGGCTTCGACAAACATTATCACAAAGAAACAACAAAGTAAAACACACAGTAAACAACAACAAAGTAAACAACAGTCAGAAATAAAGTAAACAATAACAAAGTAAAGAACAAAGTAAACAGCAACCTGGTAAACAACAAAGTAAACAACAACAACAGCAAAGTAAACAACAACAAAGTCAGCAATAAAGTAAACATCAACAAAGTAAAGAGCAAAGTAAACAACAACAAAGTAAACACCAACAGAGTAAAGAACAAAGTAAACAGCCACAACAAACTAGCAAACAACAATGTAAACAACAACAACAACAAAGTAAATGACAACAATAAAATAAAAAGCAACAATAAAGTAAACATCAATGTCAACAACGAAGTAAATTAGAGAACAAAGTAAACAACAACAAAGTAAACAAAAACAACACAGTAAAGAAAAAAGTAAACAAGACAGTAAACAAAAAGAACACAGTAAGGAATGAAGTAAACAACAAGAAAGCAAATGACAGCAATGAAGTAAACAACAACAAGGTAAACAACAACAGAATAAACAACAAAGTACACAACAACAAAACAGCAAACAACAATAACAAAGTCAACAACATGTATTCATATAGAACCTAGTTTCAAAGTGATTTACGATAAAGCAAACATAACCAAACAAATAAATAAGACTTTAAGCATGCAATATAATGTAAAGTTTTAATTTTTTAATATTTTTTTTTTAAATAGCAAATTTAATACAACAGCCATGGTGTCTAAGTGCCCCCCAGGAAGAAAACAGAAATTATGACTGGTGTTATGAAAGTAGTCAAGGCCCCACAGTGTTAATTATGGTGGGATTTTACCCAAGTAATTTACATATTATTCATTAAAACCCTGCAACATGTATAGAAAACACTACTTTACCTGACAATAATACACATTAAGGCTGAGACCCTACAGAGTTATTATTTATGGATAACCGATCTAATGCAGTAATAGAGCGAAGACCCTACAGTGTTAGAAATTACCCTAACTTATATAAATATTCAGCCAAGACCCTATAGTTTTAAAAACTTGGAGGATGAATTTAGAGCTTACTTCCACCTCAGGATGGATGAAAGATCAGCTGTGTCTTTGATTTCTATCACACCACATCGTCTTCATTAGCAGAGCGACTTTGCCCTGGTGAACTTAAGACAGTCCGTCTGCTTTTAAGCTCAAACAAGTGAAAAGGAATCTGTAGTTTTCTGACAAAGAGGCAAGTCCATCCCTTAATGAAAATGTTATATAATGTTGATGTATTTATTTATATGGTGCCATTTCACAGCATATGTCACCTCAAGGCAGTTCGTACGGTAAGATAAAGACCTTGCAAAGAGAAAACCAACAAATTCAGACGTTTCCCTTTGAGCAAGCTCATTTATCCAAGATGAAAAGTGACCTCTGACCTACAGCATTTCCATTTTCTTCACCTCTTCCTGTCGATGCGTAGAGATCACATTAAACAGCTCCCCCCTCAGGATGGAAGAAAGCACTGAAGGGAACAGAGAGAGTATATTAATAATTCCAAGATGCACTGCAACACCAAAGGACACACAATATTTTAGGATTTGCAAACTTCAGCATACCTGTAGAGTAGAATAGAAGATAAACACCACATCGAGCGTCTCTGATGAACTCTTCAACTGTTTTCTTTGGTTTTAAATCGCAAGATGTGAGTTTGACCTTTCACTCTGAATGATTCGAGGCAAAGTATGACTCAGGAGCCTCGTCAGCTGATGTAAAGGTCACCACTGGTATTGTTGGTGGAGTAGAGAAACCCACACACTCATGAGATAATGCTGAAACAGTTTGTAACGCATAAAAGGAGAAGCTCGACTCGAGAAGCTGCTAGTCAAAGCAGACCGAGTCGCTGGAAACTTCCTTATCAGTTCAGATTTTAATTTTTAACAGGAACACTGATAGTTTGTCTAATCCAGGGGTGTCCAATCCTGGTCTTCGAGGGCCACTATCCTGCATGTTTTAGACGTTTCCCTCTTCCAACACACCTGATTCAAATGATCAGCTCATCATCAAGCTCTGCAGAAGCCTGATAACGATCCTGATCATTGGAATCAGGTGTGTCGGAAGAAGGAAACATCTAAAACATGCAGGATTTGACACCTCTGGTCTAATCTTTTACTTTTAATTTGATTAAATGCCTCCAGTTCCTTCCATCTGACTACTTGAATGTAAAGCAGATATTTAACTGAGTGTGGAAACCTTTTTGTGGTCTGATTTTGTGGAGAGGTAATAAAAATAAGAAGATATGGTATTTATAGGTATAGGTGCCTAACTTGATTAATTCTCTGTCTGGTACAGATGTAAACATGCACAGTAGACTTGATTTGACCATTAGAAATTACATATTAGGACCGTCTAAGTTTAAGAACATTAAAAACAAAAAATGATTTTGCATGAGAAAGTGCATCCTACGTACCAAATATGCAGCAGCAGACACTCAGAATGCACTTTTATGATGTATTTTAAGTAAAAAGAGCAATTTTAAGCGTATTAAATAGCATCCCGAGCACAAAACTCCAAAATGCTGTGCAAATGAACTGCAATGTAGAGGCAAAACAAAACAACTCAGTACATCGGGCGTGGCTCTAATTCCACTAAAGCAAATCAAACCTCTGCAGGAAACCAGACTGATCCCACGTGAGGATGTCAGTTATGGAAAATTCTGATTTCACCAAGTCCAACAGCTTCCTCCCAGCAGTGACTAATAACAAAAACAAAACCGTTGGAGCACAAAGACGAGCTTTATTGTTCATGAGGTCTCTCGGCTGCCAGGATCACACAGCGGTAAACGAAGGAAGCGGAGTGTTTGGTGTCAGGTCTGCCTCTTCTGTCGAGTTTAAAGGCAAACCGTCATTAAAAACACTCGGCCTCAAAGTGCATCCTGGTTTCCAAGAGACCAGCAAAACTCACAAGTCTAACGTGAACCTTACAGACATCCCCTCCTCAAAGTGGCATTAAATCTTTCTCTATACATTTACATGCTTCCAGACTTTCTGTAGAACATGATCTGATCCAGCAGGGGTGATAGACAGCCTTATTTCTTCTCCAGAGGCTGCAGCTCCTGTGATATTCTCCTGACAGCTCGGATGACCTCTTGAATGTTGACTTTGTCTCCGAACTCGATCTCTCTGTGCTCCAGAAGTATTCCCTGCAAGACGACAAGAACAATGCAGGATTTTTATCCAAGAAACAAAGATTATATTATCTTTATATGCCTTTAGTACTCTTTGACATGGGCTGGGTTCCAATATCCATACTACTGTACTTTATAGTACGCCGGAAAGGATTTAGTATGTCTTAATACATAGTACGGTCAAACGTAGAATGCCAATGTGCCCAGATGTCCGACTACATTCAGCTGCATTTTGAAATATGCAACACCCATAATCCTCTGCATATTTACATCACAGTGTTGCGCACATGAGTATAAATGGCACACATATGACAGCTCATTTCACTCCACAAACTGCATCAAACAAACTTTAAATTGCATTATTATGATGAAGTAGTACGTCCCAGTTGTATTCATACCGCATGAAACACTACACACTTTGTGAGGGCAGCTGTAGTATGAATTTAAAGTAAAAAGACAAAGAATGCAGCCATGATTTGTAATGCAACACAGGCATTTTAAGTCGTACCTGCTCTCCTTGTCCGATGACAAAAACCCCACCGAGGACGAACCCTTCCCCCAGAATGTTTCCCATGAAGCCGTTCTTAAAGGCCCTCAGTCCGTTCACCCAAACACCGACACGCAGGAACCCCAGCAGACCCATCTTCCGCTCACGGGGCCCGTAAAACCGCCTCTGAAAGCAAACCAGAACCGTTGAGTCATTCATGTTGAACTTAAACTGATTCGTCACAGATCCTGAATGACTTCAGTGTTTTTGAGAAAAACAAGTGATGCTGATTAAACTGGTTGAATCCAGTTTGAAGATCAGTCCAGGGGGAAAAACAAGTTCACAATATATTGATTCATTAGAGGAGATAAAAAGTCCACCTTTTCATCTAAGAAGATCTCCCCCTTAAAGAACGGTCTGAAGTTCTGGACCTCGGTGCCGACGTCCTCCTTCACCACAGCGTACAGAGGAACCCCGAGCTCGTCCAGCTGGGGCTTCAGAGAGGACAGCTCTGCAGCCTCCTGGAGAAACAGCCAACACCGTAAATTTATAATGTTTTGAGATACTGGTCGCACTTTGTTGATTTTGAAGGTTTCATGTGTTGCTGCTCAATTTTAATGTATTGTCTGCCTGAATGTGTTAGAAGAATTGTGCTTATAATTGTGCTTATGTAAGAATTATACTTGTTAGGTAATCATTGAGTGACTGTAAAGACTTTAAAGTCTACATGTCAGCAACCATGACTGTAAAGATATGAATCACTATAAAACATTCCAAGCTTTATGTACTCTAATCATAATTTTTGCACAGATCTATGTGAATACTTCTGTATTGTTTCTGTCGTTATAGTTAGCATGTCATCTCTTAGAGAGAAGATGCTCTCTCCTAATGTGTTGTTGCGTTTTTACTCCGTATTTATATGTACATTCTGTACTATGGTTGTTTTTGTGCCGAGTCCAATTCTTCTACTACTAAATACCAAAACATGAAATTGGGTAATGTTTAAAACCTTTAACTCCACCTCAGATTCATGCTTTGCAAAAAAAAAAAAAAAACACTGTTCAGACTCACAGGTTTATTGTTATTTTGTTAACTTGCCCAAATGACACTAAATATTATGGGTTGGGACTTTCGGTATCAATAATATTCTTCAGAATCTGGTTCCTGTTTCAACATGTGTAGCCGAATTCCTCTAACTTCCCATTTTGTCACCTAGAGTTGCGTAAATTTACATTTTTGGGGGGAGAAAACGCAACTGAGTTGGTGTGGGTCAGCGAGCAAGCTGCTCATTTACGGCAGAAAAAGGTTTAATTATATGGAAAAAAATTCTAAATATGCAATTTTGATATGTAAAGATGAACTATTAGGGGTTTAATCAAAGACCGAAGAGGGACTATAACATTAAATAGTAAATGTATGAAGATGTATGCATGAAAAATATCGTTAATAATAAGGACAATTTATTAAAAGGCTAAAGATTCAATGGTCAGCATTTTTTTTAAATTATCAGAATCATTTTTTCCCCCAATTCTTAATAAAGTAGATAAGTAGAAGTCTTGAACAATGTCCCGCCCACAGCTCTGTCTGATTGGTTGCACACCAAGAGTAACAGCCAATCAACAACGACGGGCAAATATTGGAACGTTTCTTCTTCTATTAAACATGTGAATGTAGTTTTGTTTTGGATTTTGGGTTTTTATCTTTCATGCAAATGTATATTGGTTTCAAATATTGGTTACGGGCCCTGAAAAAGCCATATTCTCCATCCTCTAGAAAACATCTATGACAAACATTGTGGAATAAAACCTTTTCTTGGTGTTTAAGGTGGGAGAAAAAAAGAGTAAACCATGTTTGGGAGCTTAATCTCTTGACTTGAAGCCAATAACTTGTAATATTTAGTAAATATAATTGGTGTCAGACTTTACCTCTCTGCACAAAAATCATCCAGGACGCCGGACTGCCATGATCACAGCTCCAGACTTCTCCCACAGAGTTTTGGCTTTAAAGGTCTTCACGTCTGAGGAGAGAGAAATGAGGTTAAAGGCCGAGAGTTGAGCAACACGCTAAATCCATGACAAATTCCAACAGAACAATGGCCAATTTCAACACACCCACACACATTTAACCTCTGAAACAGTCTTATTAGCACTATTTTTGGTGGATAATGTGTTAGAAAGTGGCTGATTATTTACCTCCTTGCAGGGTTTTGAGTTCGGCCTCCTCTAAATATTGGAGAGTAGCTTTCAGAGGCCGTGTCAGGAACAGATCAGTGAGGAAATTCATGACCCCCGTAACGAGGCCGCCGACGGTGGCAGCAGCGTTTCCAATCAGCTCCAGAGCCATGATTCCGTTCGCTTCCGCCCGCTTACAGTCGCTGCATCCCGGCCGCTCGGCTGTGCGCCTCCGGAGCAGCTGTGCGCGTCGTGCGTCTCAAGGCGCCTTTAACCTCCTGCAGCTCTCCCACGTGCTTCCCCCAAAAACCCAGCCTCCTTTCTTAGAATTTTTTGGGAGCAGAGATACCGATCAGACGGACTGATTAATCACAGCTGTTCCGAGTCCTGCAACGACAAGAGGGAAGACAAGTGGAGAATTCAATACAGAACGAGCATTGTGCGTAAAAGTTGGACCTCCTCCTGCAGTACGGAGGTCACTGATTGGAAAGTGCAGCGTCACTGGGATAAAATGCCAAACATTGCTGCGATAATGCAACAGGCTTACACAATGAAACGTGTAGAAAGTATGAGGAATAAAAACAAGCATGTATGTTGCAGGAAATAAGGCGCCACACCCAGTAGAACTAGTTGACTCAGTTTTAGCGGTTTTCCTTTTGGAATTCAATCAGATTTAGTCACTGCTTCCCTCAAAAATCTACTTTTCTTATCGTTAATTCACCAGAATGTTTAACCCTCATTACAAATTAGTTTAAATACACACTTTGACAGTTAATGCTGATCTGCTAAAGATAGGAAGTTTCTCTAAAATCACCTTAAATCTCATTTTAACACGAGCAGGATTTGTGAAAAGCCACTGATGAAGCTTAAGGTGATGGGAAGTAACTGATTACTGTATTTAAGTACAACTTTAAGTTACTTTACTTGAGTATTTCCATTTAAAGCAACATAAAACTTCCACTTCAATACATTTCAGAGGGAAATATTGTACTTTATACTCTACTACATTTATCTGACATTATACATTTATCTGGATAACAGAACAGGCTTTTCAGACTAGGACACATTGTTAAGGATTAAATCAGTGGTTTCCAGCCCTCCAGTGCTTAGTCAGGCTCAAATTTCAGATGTTTGAGTTGTTAAAAGCTTCACCAAATGGCGATTTTTGCCTCTGAACTTCTCATAATTTCTCACATGATTTTATTTCAACACACACCGATGAAAACAAATGCACATCTAAAATGTCACAGCAAATTAAAGTTTTTTAAAAAGCCACAAACTTGATAATTGATCCGTGAATCAGAACTTAGTTTTTCCTTATTTTCTCTCCCATCAATCATGGTTGGAGCCCTCAGGTTTATCTGCCGTCACTGTGTATAAAACTGGATATAAAGTTATTCAAACCAGCTCCACCTCCAGTAACATGCTACTCACACACACGATGTCATAAATAACAATAACATTTCGGTTATTTTAACACTTTAATTACATTTTGCTGCAAATACTTGGAAGTAGGATTTTTCATGCCTGATTTCTACTTGTAATGGAGTATTTTTACATTGCTGTACTGGGACTTTTACTTCAGTAAAGGATCCGTTTCCAGGTGTGATGTGGAAACAAGCCTCTGAGAACAAACTATCTTAACTAGCAACTGCATAAATTCTTAAGTATTCTTTCTGTTTCAAACAAGTCAGGAGGGGATTTGTAACAATGTGGGCACAAAGATAATGAAAACAAATTAAAAAATCAACATTTGTTAGTTATTTAATATGTGCACATACTTGAACATTGTGGCAACTATGTCAACACAGAAGCTATAATATTATTTGAAGTAAAGACGGGCGAGTAGATTTGATCAAGTCTGGTCTGCTTCTTCTTTTTCTTCTTCCTGAAAAGCAACACAAATCACAAATTGCTATGAAATAACTCTAAAAATAAATATGTAAACTGTAAGTGTAGAGAGCAGGATCACATTAGGGTTCTTTATTCCCCTTCTAACACCTGCAATACATAATTTATACTGATTTTTTGCTGTTTGCCTCCAGGGTTTACCTTCTGCTGGGAGTCTTCTCTGTCAGATGGAGGCTTTTCAGCTTCTTCTTGTGAACTCGCCGGTCCTTCGCTCTGTGTTGTTTCTTCTGCCGTTACATCAGTTTCAGCTGGAGCGGAGTTATCAGCCGTCTCCGTGGTTTGTTCCCCGTCAGCTTCCTGAGATGAGATGGCCAGAAAAGTTAAGCAATAAACCACTGTGTTTGGTATTTTTATCTCTATTTCTAAACATAGGTTTGTTTCTAAAACTCAACCCTGCTGCTTTGTTTGGACCAGTTTTTCCCATCCACTGGGTTTTTCCTGGATCAGAATTACAAACTCATGATAGCAAGATCAGTCCATGAACAGCAAAAATAATTTGTCTGTGGTACCTTATTTAACAGAAATCTATGCATTTTCTGACATTCATGACCTTTTGATGACCAGAAATGTCTACTGTGTTTGAGGAAATAAAACCCCAACTAACAAAAGTGAATTTTTGGCGTTTTAAAGCTGGTGATTTTTCTTTGGTGCTGACTAAAACCTCACTGGAAGATAATAAATAATAAATAATGTGCAAGCAAAAACCCATCAATAAAAATGAGCAAAGAATAAATAGATATATTCTGTGTTTTATAACAGATTATGAGTCGGTAGCTTGAACAACCAGCCACCTTTTCCTGCTCCTGAAGACAGGGAGAACTTGATTTTTGTGTCTCCTCTTCAGTTCCTGTCGTCTGTTCTTCTTGGTCTTCATTAAGAGTCGTCTCCTCTGGTTTGAGGTCGTCGTTCTGTGGAGCCGAGGCCGACTCCACTTGGACAGAATCCTCAGGTTTACCAGCTTCCTCTTCATCAACCTTGTGGGGAAGATAGATTAGATTAGATCATGATGAACACAATGATCCTGTCACTCTGCCTTTCTCAGCCTGACTCCTCTGTCGTCTCCTTGCCTGAACACCTGAAGCATTTTAGGGAAACTGACTTGGAGTGTGTTGCTGTGTTTCCTCCTGTCCTCATCTGACCTGCGATCTTTCACTTCACTCACTTCTAATCTTCTTTTATCATCTGTTCCTGCATTTGATCCTGCATCTCTGAATCCTCACGCTGGAAACTGAAGCAGCAACACTAAACCTGGATATCAGCAGCATCACCTTCTCTGTGTCGGGCGGGTCAGAAGTGCGAGGGCTTTGTCTGTCGCTCAGCTCTTCTGTTTCATTCGATTTCAAATCGCTAGCTTCTGGCCTGGGAGTTGATTGCAGCGGGTCGGTTTGTTCTGGAGCAGCAGTTGCAGATCGATCAACCTCCTGCAGAGCAGACATGAAACTGAATAAAAGCTGAACTATTTTAGCAGCACAAGCAGAAGTTTTAACATCTGATTTCTGACAGTGAAAACCTTTTTTATGATTGTGCCTCAAAATAATACAGATGTCATTGTCTCATCACCTTCTCATCTTGGTCACTGCCTTTCACTTCTTTTTGTTCGGTGCTTGCCTCCTCCTCCTCAGTTTTCTCCTCTACTTGACTGGCACTTGGCTCCGCTGCTGTTTTCTCTTCTACTTGATCATTCTGTGTCTCCACTTCAGATTTCTCTTCAGGTATTTCTGCAGACTCCTCTTTGACTTCGGTGTTGAGGGCCTCAGATGAGGAAGAGCTGCCGGACTCTTGGCTGGTCACTGGTTTATCTGCAGGCTTCATTAAACCATTTGAAGTCAGTCATTTCATGGTTATTTCAACACCACACGTGGCAGGCCATGCACAGTGTTAGAATGAGCTGCCCCTCCACCAAAAAACACCCCAGCAACAGTCATGCATCTAAACCAAAAAACACAAAAGGGACCAAATGTAGGAGGAAATTAGAAAGTATCAGGGAGCCACCACCTCGTCAACCACACAGATTTCAGATCTAGTTTGTATCACCTCCTGTTCAGTATCATTGTCTTCAGTTTGGTGTTCGTCTTTGTGCTGCTGGTTTTCCACATCAGGAGTGTTTGGTTTCTCTTCTTTTGCAGATTTATCCTCAGCAGCTTCCGTTGCGGCTGCATCAGACTCTGCGGGCTTCGTCTCAGAGATCTGTCGATGCGTTGATGTTAATATGCTTCGTGATAGACTTTCTCAAAATGTCATGCGATGCCATATTAAGCCATCACAGTTTCAGAACATGTGGATGACATTTCTAAAAACATCACAACAAAGACTGTCTTTTCACTTCTCTGATGCACGCCAGACTTTCGTGGTCAATTAGCATATACTCAACAAAGTTTAAGTCTTTCATTGAAGGCGATTACAGGCTGCAAACAACATCAACAGTCTTATCATCAAAGCAATCAGTTAAAACAATAAAAATCCTAAAATCTAAGAGGACTCATCTCATCAATCAATAATCACTTTCAGCTCTTGTCTTTGGGATGGAGGTACAAAGTTCTCTGAGGAAAGAAAAACATCTACACAAAAAAACAATCAAACCATACGCTATAAATCAGTTGGAGAAGTAACCCAGCAGAACTCCAATTAATGATTACTGTCATTGTTGATGATCGATTATTTTCTGTATTAATCCATTAGGTTACTGGATCTGTAAAATCACAGAAATGGTTTTAAAAAAAAAGTTGGTCATTGTTTCCTGAAGCCCGAGATAACAGTGGTCTTGTTTCAACCCAAAGACATCCAGCTTACTGTCTCAAACTGATTAATCACTTATCAAAATAGTTGGTAATTAATTAAATAGTTGACAATTAACCAAGACGTAACAAGCCAGTGTGTTTCTAGCTCCTGGTATTTTAGATGTCTTTTCCTCTGGCACTTATCTGTGTTGTGATTATTCTTTATTCTACTGTTTTTTCATTATCGATCTTGTGTAATGTTCATGTTTGTCACAAGCTAAAGACAATTTTTAACCTTTGGGCCATAAAGACAGACCTAAAGTTGATCTGTCTACCTATCTGCAGCGTTTAGTAATTATCTTCTAATGGATTTAAATGGAGAACATTACGGGAAAAATGAGCTAAACAAACCTGAAAATAACTAAACACAGCAGTACAGGCTAAAGATATCAAAACAAAAGTGACATTAGACTCTCTAGTCAAGCAAAATAAAAGACTGATAAAAGGTCGTTCAGCTACATCTAACCTTTTGTGATCAGTTTGAATTAAAGCACACAGACTGAGTGTGTTGCATGGATTTTCTGACATACTTTTTCAGACTCTCCCAAGGCCTCGCTGATCTTTCTCTCCTCCTCCTTCAGCTTCTCCTGGTGCAGCGTCTCCTCTCTGGCTTCCTCCTGCTCCTGCTCCTGTAGAGCCAAAGTGGCCTTTTTCTGCAAATAAGAACATGGTACAACAACAACAAAGGCTTCTGACTAGGAGAAATGACTCCTTACACCTTTTTCGCACCCCTTACACCTGTAGTTTTACAAAAGAACTGACACCACTGAAGGCTTGTGAACAGTTTGACACCTTACATCTTTATTTGTTATAAGCCTGAGGCAGCCATCGATCTACAGGCCTGCTGGGCTGGTAGCAGTTTCTGAATCTAATCTGAAGGTAAGAGGTGACTGGGTTTTTGTAGCCATGGGCCCAGTAGGCTTTATATCTTTCAGCGTGATGAGCTTAGACTGTCTAAGCCTCTTTTATCCGCGACAGCAGCTCTCAAAAACTATTTGAAGATCAAGGCCTTGAGGTGATAGTAGCTGTAGTAGAATTATAAGCAGGAGTAGCTTTAGCTCTGCAGTTTAATAACTAGTGTCAGTGTTTCCCAGGGGTTAATCTCCTTGTGGTGAGTGGGACCAGTCACAATCAATACTTCTGCTACAGCACAGCATTCAGTTACATTTCTACCTTCCCAAAATAAATAATTTACCAAAATCTCAGTATAAATAGTTCATTACAAGAAAAAGGTGCAATCAAACTTGGCTTACGTGAAAGTATGTAAGAATTATTAATACTTAGGGGCAGCAGAAACACGTGGGAACATAGAAATTACTTTATAATGTGGACGTGGTGAACTCATTAGCATGTCCATAACCAACATTGTAGACGCTAATATTAGAGCAGCATAACCGTACGTTTGGAGTTGTGTTCCAGGAGATTAAAGTCCACAATTAATCCAATAATACTTTCCCAACTCCTGAGGCAAATATCTGGCTCTTTAGCTGTTCAACTCCACCGTGTTCACAGGCTAGTTTTGACTGTTGTTTGTCTGCTGGGGCTGAAAGTAACGCTATAAATCTAATAAAGCTATGAACAGCTGAGGACTGCAGTGTGAAGAGATCATTCTAGGTGGGATCTGACATGACTTTCAAGCACAGGTGTAGATTTCTGGGGAGGAATGCAGGGGATATATCAAGATTCAGAACATGGGCATTTGTCCCCCAAACAAAAAGAGGCTTAAGAGGGCGGGAGAGTAAAGTGCCGGCAATAATTCAATATTTACATTAGCATTGGTAATTTTTCATTATTAATAATATTGTAGAGTCTTAACTGTGATATTTAAATTGCACAGATACACAACAGACTACACCGTAGGGTCTTAAACTTGTTTGGTAAATTTATAACAACAATCTTATTTAACATGGAAAGCACTTTGGCTACACTATTTCCCAACTGAGATCAAACTGAAAGCGTTCTTAGTGACTTCTAAATCTACTCTTAATCAAAAAAGCCTTTATGAATGTGTGACATAAGGCTGTGTTATATGATCCTTTTTTTGTTTTCCTTCTGTCTAATTGTTTTAGTGATGTTCTCTGACTGCTTTTATGACAGTTTTATATTTTTCCCCTCATTTTTATTGGTGTTATTGCTCTAAAAGTGTTCCACAGAGTTAACTATTTTTATGATTCAAAGCTTGTATATGTAACATTTTATATAATGGACTAATATGACAGATGAGTTAACATCTAAACAGTATTGTAGGTTGGCGCTGGCAGAGATGAGGCTACTTTTAACTGCTTTGTATCATAATGAGAAGTTTAACTCTTTGTGAATTTGTGTAAATGCATCACATTTTGTATGATTGTTGTTGTTTTTTTGTTTTAAATTGCAGAATATAGGCACTAGACACAGGTAGTTATGTACACTTACTTATGATCATAGACCATATAAATATGATCTATTTGTATGTTAACCAACATTTCCACACAAACCTTTGCATATTAATGTATTAGCTATTAGACCTAAATACTGTAGAGGTAAGGCAACACTTTCTAGTTGTGTAATGCTGCTCCCTACTGACAGGAGAACCAAACAGCAGCTCACCTCAGCCTCATATTCCTCATTAGAGCTGTACTTGTAGAGCCAGTGAGCCAGATACAGGATGGGGTTCACCGGTCGCTGCTCCGCCACTTCAGCTAGTCCGTCCGCCAGACATTTCCCCAGATGTTTCTTTAAATACTCTGAGTCCATGTTGTTTTATTCCTTCGGAAACACAACGTACAATAATGGTGAGATGTGACCGTACGAACCTCCTTCAGCGTCAGTTAGCTTCCGTTAACGCGGAGCTTTTCAGAAAATAAAAGTTTAAGTCGCTTTTGTTGACGCTTAGCTTTATCGCATGTTTGTCTATTTTATCGTGAATAATTTCTATTGTAATTAAACGTAAAAACTCATTTAGTAATTTAACCCAGCAGTCAAAACAACGGCAACAAAACAGACCTTTTTTATCACTGCGCGTCTGTCTGTGGCCGCTGCGTCTCCATGGTAACGGTGTCACATCGTAAGTACTCCCCTCAATCTTTTATAATAGTTCCTACTTCCGACTACTAGTGCATCACATCTACTACTAAAACTACTGCTAGAAGTCCAAAAACAGCGCATTATTACAATTAATTTAATATACTTTATTTAAGTAATGTTCTGGTATCTTATAGACCAAACAACTAATGGATTAATAGAGAAAACAATCAACAGACATCGTAATGTTACACCTACAATCAATTTCTCCTGATTAGTCTTCGTCATGGAATTCTGTTCTATTTAATTTAACTTTTTTTTTTTTTTACTATTTTGATTCATCTCTGCAGCAGCTGCGCACCAGGAATCATTTCCATGGTAATCAATAAAAGATCATCAAAAGGCCTGTTTTATCTTATCATGCAGACATTTACTTAGGAGAAAGGGCTTTTAACTGAAAGTAAACACTAAGTGAGCTTTTTTAAACTAAACTCACTAAAAAATATTGAAAAAATACATCCTCTGCTGAGTGGTCGATGTTCACTAAGACTTTATTTTGCTTACAATGTGACAGTATTTCTCTTTTTTCATAAGACTTAACAGACATCGATAGTCATTTCTGGTCCACACATGGCTTCTGTCAGTGTCCACTTTAAATTATCATAAAACGGTGTACAAAATGCCAATATTATATTATCTATAACATCTTGTCATCTAGACATTCAGTTAAAACAATCGATTATTGATTGAAAGTAAACACTGACCTTTAAAAATGAAGTGTATTGTAAATATGGAAAAGGTAGATCACCTGCAGAAGTCCCTAAAGACTTCATAGGGCCTATATTTGCAATAAAAACATTTTTTACTTTTCAGATATGAAGTAAACTAGGAAAATTAAGCATTTTTTTTTAATGCCGGCATCAATTCAAATACAGTAAGGCTACCAATAGGCACCAAAGTTGAGCTGGACATTACTGGCTAACTTACCAAGAGCTGTTTCAGTCTTATGAAATGCTTAAAACCCAAGTTTAAACCTTAAAATTCAAAGCTTACTCCTGTTAAAAAGGAGGGTTTTTTTTTTTTCACCACTGTCATCAAACAGCTGCTCAAAGGGGAATCTCTGGATCTAATGGGTTTCTACTGGAAGGCCTCGACCTTAAATGCTTTGAGATGACTTAAGTTGTGAGCTGGAACTATCTAAATTTAATTTAAAATGTAACCATCATCGTTTGATTTCTCTAATATTTGAGTATCATTTAATGTGCCAAGCTCCGTGTCTTGAAACCAGGACAGTTTCCTCACATGGGAGGAGGAGAAGGTGGGAAAATTGTAGCAGGCTCCACTTCCAAGAAACAGATGACACCCAGTTAACATTTGTAATCGCAGATATCATTTTCCTTGTATAATCATACTACACACCTTTCAGCCAAATATAGCCTTCACATCGTCAGAAAGACTCTTCCAATCAGACTGGATGAAGTGGACCGATGCACTTCTGTCCTTCTCACTGCATGTACAGAGGGTTTTAATTAAATATAATCAAAAATCAGATCACTTGTCTTAATGTTTTGAGTATATGCTGGTCTTTGATAGCTACACTCCTTTATTAATTACACTGTTTTTCTCATTAGTGAGCCAAAATAGCAGATATCTCTGGTCCACACAGGGGCTCTGTCACACTTTAATTGTTCATTAAAGGGTGTGAGAAGTGTGGCTTTTCAAAATTAAGAAGCGCCTTTACTCCGATCAACGAGAAAGTAAGAGTTAAGAGATAAAACAAACAGTACAAAAATCAATCAGTAGGCATGCAGATGATTAAAAGTCATCATGCTGCCATCTGGTGGTAGCAGCAGTAGATCTAAGAGGGGACTTATTTATGTCTTTCATTAGTTTCAAGTATTGTATGGTGCCCCAGAAGGGTCAACGCAACCGCAAAAGCCACAACCCAAATAAGGTAACGCTACTGCAGAGCTAGTTTCTCAATAACCAGACGATGGACGGCAGAGCACAAATGTTATGACAATTTCAACACGGTGACCAACATTGGTGATTTGTGAAAACACGTAACGACTTTAATCACAATCGTCAAGCAGCAGCGTTTTACTTATATCTCATTAAACTGTCCCATAATCAAAATCAGAAAATATTGTCCCCTGTAAACAAAGCCTGTTCTTCCAACTGCTGCGCACTTCAGTTGTGGGTTAACTTCTGTTGTGGCTTTTGCTGTTGTGTTGTGGCTTTTGCAGTTGCATTGACCCTTCTGGGCCACCATAGTATTGGACATGTTTGTTTAAAATCATCTATGTACAGAATGTTGTTATAGGCCTCACTTAAAATTGGGGATGTAAGTATTTCCTCACTCCACCTATACTTTATTAGAAATAACTTGCAATCAGATTTTATCTTTAGTCCATTAAGTAAAATCAAAGTTCTGAGCACAACCTGACACAAATTAAATCTGCCACATGATCCTCATCTGACAGTTCAACAAAACTTTCTTAATCACATGATGAGAAGAATAAATAACCTTATAGATTTTTTTTTCTATTACATCAACAGGAAATATACAGCTTCCATGACATAAGATCAACATGTTATTTAATGTCAAATTTTATTTTATTATAATTTAATTTAATTTCTTTGTCAAATTTATCTAAACCCAAATAAAATTATTTCCCCCAAATTCAGTCTGGTATATTTTAATTCACTGTCAAACGACCACAAAATGCTTAATTTTTCATCTTAATAATAATTCGTCACTCTAATGTAAAGTTTGGACCTAGCTTGGGCACAATAAAGCTTTGAATACATCCTCCAAAAAATAAATGTCACATTATCCGTGCTACACTTTTTAACTCTATGACATGACTCGCACCATAATGGATTCAGATAATTATTAGTTTAAGTTTAATTTAAAATAATCAGAGTTGTTTTGTACATGTTATAAGACAGGCGACAACAAAAATATGCGCAATGAAGTCAGTCAGAAAACAGGATCAAACGTGCAAATAAAATTCTAAAAATACAAATATATATATATATATATAATCAACGCTGTGTAAAATGCTACAACAAAAATAACTAAATAAATAAGTAAATAAATAAAAATAATAACACAGTTTGCATCAATTTTTCTGAGTTCAGACAATTTAGAATGAAATATTATTGAGTTGGAGAAATTTGTCTTTATTATTTATTTTTAATTACCACTTAGAATAATAGCATAAACACTGCTGCTGTTGTTTAAAATTGATTACTTAAAAAAAATTCTAATATTTTCATGTCATCTAAATTAAATTAAATGAATGAAGTGCAGTTCTTTAAAAATAAGGAGGGAGAGGAGGATACTTGAAACGCTGATGTCAAGGTCAAGAAAAATTAAGTTATTAATTTCATTAAATTACCTCAACTTGCATTCAGTTTTAAATGCAGAAATTTGAGTTTTAATTGCACACAAAATTAAGATGATGCAATATTAATGTGTCAACCCACACATCAAAATAAAACCTAAAAGGTAAATCAGTAAATTAAATCTGTATCTTGCAACCATGTTTTTAAATAAGTGGTGGGAACAGGTCCTTTGAATCACTTTTTAAAGTGTAAAGCAGATGTTGGAGGCGGATCAGCTGAATCGGCTGCAACACGTCCAGGTGAGAGGAGGAACCAGCGGTCACAGCTCAGAACTGCAGCGGAGGTTCTGGTTCGTTCCGGCTCTGGACTTTGTTTGTGCGTAAAAGCGCCCGGCGGACAGAAATGCGCGCAGGAGCGACCAGCTGTGTGGGAAGCGACTCGGCTGTTGAAGTGTCAGAGGTCTGATCTGATCCTACCTGGAGAGACTCCTCCGGTTTCACTGCAGGACGCCTCACTGCGTCAGCAACAGCTGTCCTGCAGCCCCGCGCTGGCTGCCACAAGAGGAGAACCACGTCCTGAGTGGAAGGCTTCACGGAACACTTGATTTTTTCCCCTTAGTCTCTTGGATTCTGTGGAAATACATGTCTTGCCGCGTAAGGTAACGCATCACCTGCCTTCTGTTGACTTGTGAGAGTTTCTAAAGATGAGTCCTGCATGAAGTTCAGGTTGGAAAAGTTTCCTGTCAGGCTGCAGGTTGAAGGTTTCACTTTAAAGCTGATCAGTGTTTACGTTTTGGTGACATTTTGCGACTCCACGCGTTATAAGTTTTAATGTTTCACTTTCTCAGATTGAAATTTGGCATCTTTGTGATTCTTGATGGCAGCTTTATAATTAAGATGTTTTCACTGGGACTGTGGGGAAACTTCCTGCACAGGTTTCTATAAAGTGACAAAGACATATTTGGCTGTTTGATGAAGTTTTAATTTGAAAAATGTTGATTGGGCACTCCAAATCAGGCTTTTCCTTGGTCCCCAAACTAACTGCCAAAAGAAACTGAATGCGCAGGCTTGTTTTAATATGAGTGCCTTTGTTCCAATTATAAACGCAGACCTGTAATTGAGCTGAGGTCAAATTTGGAATTGGTAGATTTATGGCTTCGCAGCAGTGTTTTTAAATGTGTTTATGCATGTTTGTGTAGTGAACATGCATGCAGCCAGTGGAAAATTCACCACACCACTATAAATCCTGCACATGAGCATCATATCAGGCCCATTTCGCCACCTGCCAGGTGAATATCAGCCTTTGAGGCACATGGCTGCAGTGTCCAGTGTGGCCACTCTGCAGACTTCTCCACCCCCACTACGCCTCCTCCTACAGGGACGACGTGTTATTTTTAGCCCATGTCTTCATGGCAGATGGGCAAGATACTGTGATGCTGTGGATGCTCATACCCCACCGGTTCCTCTGCCGTTAATCCATGTTGCCCCAATCAGAGGTGCAGGACTATGGAGACGCCCGGATACATGCAGGGAAAGCAGATCTCTGGTGGAAGATCAGTGTTCATGTTAGATCCCATGTTAGAACGGTGCACCTGCATCTCTTATGTAACAGACTGTGGAGGGCCAAGTGCAAAATTCAGCCTGCATGAAGACCATCAGGTGGCGTTCTTAAGGTCTTAGAGGGAGTTTGCATTTTGCATCTCCAGTCTTAAACCCTTTTTCACTCGTTGAAGGTGGATCTTCTCCTCTCATTCACATTCCTACTTGTCTCATCGCATTAAAATGGCAGAGAATGCTTAATTCTGGTGGTTTTTAACATGCAAAACGTGGAAAGATCTGTTGTCTCCCTCTGCCTGAGTGTGTTTGTGTGTCTTGCATCACATGTTCTTGGACGCAGAAGGTGTCGGTTTTGAGTTTCTTTCACCAACCGAGCCCATGTGACTGCTTGGCCTGGCCTGCGTATTTTCCAGAGTACTCAAAAGGTGAAATAAGGTTAAAGATTAAGTGAAACATTTGTCCAAAAAATTCACCATCTCAATTATTAACACACATACAGTATAACTGTGTTTGGCATGCAGATTTATTTTCCCCACAGAAATGCTACGAGACAGAAACAGTGATTTTTGAAGTGGAGGATTTGAACGTAAGCAGCTCCTTCGTGGATGTTTTTCAAAGGGCTCGGCTGGTGTTATGAATATGATAATAGCTCCCGCTGGTCCCTCGCAGGCTGGATGGAATATTCCCCATGTCACTTCCACATGTAATCTACTCAGATTTCTGTGCAGTGAGTGCAAAGGCCAAATGGGTCAGTTTGAGGCAGCAGGAATCTGTTTAGAAAGTTCTCTGCCGTACCAAAGAACAGCTTCTAAAAAGTTTGGTTCATTCTGAAACAACTTAATTCACTTTATTGGTTTAGTAATCGGTTACATTGAAAACTGTGTGACTTCTTCATCATTAAAAAGCTCATATTCTGTTAGTAACATCATGTATCATGCTGATTATCAAGGAACAGTCTATGGTTGCCAGAGACACATTGTTTGGCTGCATTCTCCAGTAAAAGTCTGGATTTATAACAGGGGTAAATCAATCATCGGATCCAACATTATGCATTTTTTTAGATTATCGGTACGGTTATTGTTATAAAACTGATTCTCCAATGAATAAATTGATTTTAAAATGCACTATATTCGCTCTGATACAGCCACCTTTCAGTCTATAGTCGCCAATGTCCTGCAAATGTATATATTTTTCCTTCTTAAATCTTTGATTTTAACATTTCTTTAGTTTGATTTGATATACTATATGATCTTTTCAGTATTTTATGGTTGTGTAGTTATAGATCCACAAGTAGGAACCACTATCTAACTGGTTTCACACCACTAGCAGCTCTATCTGATTGATTACATGCTCCAAGTAACAGCCTATCAGTGCTTTCTAATCAAAAATCGGTACATCATAAAGAAGCAAAAGGTGTATCGATTAAGTTTTGTGTTGGAGTTTGCTTAATTTAAAATCTTGACACCAAGATTTTCCTTTTCCCAGCAAATCAGTTCCAAATATCAGTCCTTAATTACTTATAATCACATTAAAAGCACACATAGGTCGACCCCTAAGTTATAAATCCATAGACTTAAATGTCTCTGTTAGCGACCTGACCATCTGGCTGCCCCGCAGAGATTACAGTAGGTCTTCACAGCTCCTCGGCATGCAGTAGGAGAGGCATGCTGCGAATAACAGCAGCTGTCCTCTTAGCAGCGACATAATGCATGTAGGGATGTACTGCAGCCGAGTCTCTGTACACACATCTGATAGAGACATCAAAAAAGAGCCAGAGCTTGAAGGGGCTTGACCCTGACTGGTTTGCTGAGGTGATGCTGATCGCTTTTAGTCCGGCCTGACAGAGCGTGCAGCTTCGATTTAGCCTGGCACACAAAGACACGGTTGGAAGCAGCAACAGGTGGAGTCGCCTGTTTTTAATGTGGCTCCCTATAGAGGTTTGAAATAGCAGGTTAACTGGTGGGTGACAGGGTGTTGAAGCGAGCGGGGAGAGAGCGAACCGCAGTGTTGTGATCTGACCCCCGTGAGAAAACAGGGAACAAGAGCACGGCAAATGTCAAAGGACGCGCGGATAAAAGCCCTTGTTTGCTCTGTAGATTGGTCGTTTACAGCTTAACCACATGCCACGGGGGGGTAAGTGCTGCATAATGAAGGGACTGAGATGTCTGACATGTGGCCTCGGGACTCGTCGTTGAACTCCCAGCATGCTCGGAGCTCCGGAGTCAAGATAGCAAGTCACGATTAAAGTATTTATATTCAGATCCAAGTCAACCGGGGGAGTAGTCTGAGTATTTCTGACGCTAGAATCAGAAATCCTTCCACCCCAAAGCTCTGATTGCTACATGAATGATCACCGTTGGGATGTTTTTCAAGACCAGTGAAGCAAACTTCTTCACTGACTCGCTGGCTGAGCCTCTCTTTGCTGTATGAACTCAGGCTGCCCTTGTGACAAAAGCCAAAAGCTGGTCGGGTTTGTTTCCGGAGGTGAATATTGGCATTCGCATTCCGCGGCCGGCTAGTGTAACGAAGCGGTGTCTACATTACCCCGTCTATATCCTCAACCGGAATGTCACAGGTCATATGGCCTACACTCACATGCAAGCTGATATATATATTACTGTCGGGGAAGGCTTCTGAAATCTAACATTCCTTCCCTCTTCCTCAGTTTGCGTCCCGAGTCCACAGTGTGACCGATCGTGTACCGAGTTGTCTTCAGTCCAACTCATAAAATGAAATAAAAACAGTGCTGGAAAGTAGCTCAGTCGATCTTTAAGGGAATTAGCTCACGTAAGATTATGGCGAACTTGCAAAGAGCTTGAGTACATCGATTTTATGTCACATTTCAGAGGTAAATATTGTACTTTTTAGCCCGCTGCATTCAACTGACATATACAGATAGTATTTACTTGACAGATTCACATAAAAGACCTAAAATAAGCTTAGAATGACAACACAGGGATTATGACCCTTTACAAAAAAGCAATGTCCAGGTGAAGACCGTTACTGCACTTCAGATGTCAGTAAGTTGGTAGCAGTTCCACTTTTCAATAAATGCTTGTAAGAAAAATCTCAAGACGTACATGGTTTCAGTGGCTTTTGGTTGCTCCTATTAGTCTCAATATTGCTATTATGTTTGCCATGCTTGTGTTAGTGTTTAATATTTATTGATTTTACAAGTTTTATCCTGTTTTTGTCCTGTATTCTTGTTTTTTTATTGCTCTTTTGCATATATTTTTGCAATATAAATACATTTAAAAAAAAAATTTGATTAAAAGTTCACAGCAGATTTCATTAAAACTGCCTTTTCAAGCTCAAAAAGGGGGGAAAAACCCATTATTTCACAAACTTGTGCAGGAGAGGTTCATGGTTTCTCTTTCTTCTCTCCCATTAATCATCTCAAGGCCTCTTATATTTATGTAGTGACCTTAAGGAGATACCTGACCCCTAGATTGGACCAACTACCTGACTGTATTAAAGTCGGTGAAGCTAACTCGTCAGCTGCTCATACAGTATAATTAATGTCATACTGCTATGACATTGGACGATTTTACTGCACAGATTTGAGTGCAGGACTTTTACTTGCAATAGAGCATTTTTATATATCGTACGGACGCTTTTACTTAAGTACACTACTGCTTCCTTTAGCACTGATCCAACTACTTGCATCTATGTTAAATCATTTGCTTTAGCAGTTAAACTCTGGGCTGGATATCTTGGACGTGTTTATTGAGGAGTTTAGGCGTAATATAAAGAGTCTGTCCCAGCTTCGCCTCTGCTCTCGGCTCTTTCGTGTGCAGAAACACACACCGATAAGTGTAGCCACAAAACTTAACGCGGTGCCAAAACGTATTACTTTCCTGGCTGACGTGGGAGACAAGGCAACAACCGACTCATGAGGACTTTTTTGAGATTGGCAGGCTTTCAGCGCGAGGGACCTGGCTTCTTTAAAAAAGGACATTTGATGGCTTCAGCAGTGACGCTGTGATGTAACGCAATCAGGAAATGTTCTCCGTTAGCCGCAGAGAAACACATCCATTCTCAGGATGTGTATTTTAAGGTTGGCTCACGGTGGAGAGCGGCGGGGCCCACGGCGCCCAGAATGGGGGTCTTGAAATGGGATGATGAGAGGTGAAACTAGGTGCTTGGAAAAGGGGGTGTGAGGGGAGAAGTAGGTAGGTAAAGGGCAGCCCAGGTTGTCTGTGGACGGACTGAGCAGCACTTGTTTTACAGAATAAAGAACATGCAAACCAGAGGATTGTTTCAGGGGAGCAGTGTGTGGTGGGAGTGTGAGTGGTAGGAACAGGGGCTTCGATGAGTGATAGGGTTAAGATGGAGCGACTGTACGAAGGAGGGATTTAGGGCCTCAACTGTTATGTAGCGGGATGGCAGGGGGTTGTAAAGTGCTGCTAGGGGTGTGAGGCGGAAGCTTAGTGTGTTTGGGGCCCCCATGTAAAAAGAAGGCAGTGGAGAGAGGAGTCAGCTCGGTAAGATAAGTTGGCATGCTGTCCTGTTTATCGGAGGGATGTGAGGCGCAGAGCGAAGACTCAGCCAGGAAGGAATGAGCAGAGTCAACGGGCTTCTGTAACACGACGCTCCGTCTTGATTGCTTGAAGCAGCTGGGCAGCCACCGTATCTGTGCGAGCGTGTGCGTCTCCTCACATGTGTGTGAATGCATAATTTCATGTTCAAGCGAGGAGGTTCGAGCAAGCTGCCCTACATTCGTGCCAGTGATTGGTATCGCTGTGCATCAATCTGTATCACGTCGATTGATAGGTGTGAACTTTGTAGAGTCCGCCAGCTTGTCTGTGTGTTTGATGATTAATGCTGTGCCGAGATTCTTTCTGCAGTCTCTGTATCTCAATTTCAGAATATATGGTACTTGATTTTGTCTATAAACGATCTGTTTCTGACATTTTTGCAACTTGAAGGAGCCACCTTAAAGTAAACTGTCCTTGTAGTTGTGCTGTTTTCCTCCTCAAAATATTTTCAAAAGCACATCAAAGCTAATCTGCAGTTTATTGTTCACTTAAAATTACAGAATTTTGCAAAAAATTACATTAATATTGCTGCTCTCTGGCAAACACATTTTTCTTTCGAACTTGTTCTAGTTAAAATGTGAGCAAATTTTGATGAATATAAAATTACATAACAGTAAACAACTAATAGTCACAGGGAAGCAATTATATATTTTGTTTGGTATGACAAGACAAGACAAGTTAAGACAAGCTGGAATAAGATAAGACAAGAAAAGACACCAAAAGATAAGATAATGATAGAACAGCCAAGATAGAGACAAGATAAGACATAAGATTAAAAATAAGTTAATAAATTATATATATATAAAGACACGATCAGGTAAGATAAGAGAAGACGAGATAAGAGACAAGATAGGACAAGAGACAAGACAAGATAAAACATGATAAGATAAGAAAATAAAAGACAAGATAGGACAAGAGATGAGACAAGACAAGGTAAGGTAAGACACTAAAACATAAGAGACAAGATAGGACAAGAGACAAGACAAGATAAAACAAGATAAGACATGATAAAATAAGAAAATAAAAGACAAGATAGGACAAGAGACAAGACAAGACAAGGTAAGGTAAGACACTAAAACATAAGAGACAAGATAGGACAAGAGACAAGACAAGATAAAACATTATAAGATAAGAAAATAAAAGACAAGATAGGACAAGAGACAAGACAAGATAAAACAAGATAAGACATGATAAGATAAGAAAATAAAAGACAAGATAGGACAAGAGACGAGACAAGACAAGACAAGGTAAGACACTAAAACATAAGAGACAAGATAGGACAATAGACAAGACAAGGTGAGATAAGATAAGGCAAGAGACAAGACAAGATAAAACAAGATAAGACATAAGATTAGAAAATAAAAGACAAAATAGGACAAGAGACAAGACAAGACAAGGTAAGGTAAGACACTAAAACATAAGAGACAAGATAGGACAAGATAAGACTTGATAAGACCAGAGATAAGATAAGATAAAACAAGATACGACAAGATAATATAAGAGACAAGACAAGATAAGGTAAGACAAGACACTAAAAGGTGAGCTAATAAAACACAGGATTCTGCACAAAGCTTAGATATTTTCCTGCTGCATTATTCTGTCCATAACAGCCGGGGCCTAAGTTTAGCTGCTCCAGACAAAAGTGCTCTGGACGGGTTGCTGAACACATCAAAGGCTGTAAGCAAACGCCACTTGGACCCGACACGGAGCGCCTGCTAAGCTAATAAGTAATCTGATGTACACAAGTAATGTCATGGGCTCTTTAGAACGGTGGGAAAGTCCAAGCTCTCATCCTGAGTGCGTGTAGTCATTTTGTTACCATCTTGTCACTTTTAAGTGGCCCAGCGAGGGGCTGACGGGTCAGAGATGTAGGGCACAGGGTGGAGGGCAGGAACGAGAGGGTCTCAGGGGTCTGGAGTCACATCAAAGCAGCCAAGGCCTCCGATCAACACTCAGGACACGCATGGAGACGTAAAGTTTTAGCGCTGTGTACGCATATGGCCTCATTAAGTCGTCAGAGGTTTATAATGTTTTGAGAGGCTCCACCGAAGAGCTGTTTACCTTCTAGGTTTTTAAAAACTGTGTCTTTTAAATGGTTTGAGGTCAGAAAAGGTAAAACTAATATTAATAATAATGTAACAACAAACGTCTAAATCTGTGTGGGGGATTTTCTCACATTTATTTTGGGCGCCAGTGATTTTTCACTAGTAATGAAAAGGTTCGTCCATAGAATGATCATAAGAAATAAGAATTTATAGACTTTTAAGTTGAAGTAATTTATTGTAAAAGAAAAAAAAAGTCTGGCATCTGCTGCTGCATATATAAACTCTATAAAAATGCACAGATCTATTGTAATCTGATGTTGTAGGACCACAACCAAACATTTATAATGTTTTGAGAAGCTCCATCGAGGAGCATTTTCCTCTCTAAATTTTTCAGATTGTGACTTTTATACAACTGTTGGAGGTCAGGAGAGGTGAAAACTATAATTTAACATCAAGCAAAGGTGAGAGAAAACATATGAGCCTGTGGTTATCTTGGGAACCAGGGATTAAACACTAGAAATGAAAGGATTACTGTCAAAGACTAGTCCATAAAATATCACAGGGAAATTAATAGGCTTTAAGAATTTACAGACTTTTAAACTTGTCAATAAAATATTTTATTGTATAAAAAATCTGGCATCTGTTGTCGTATATTAAAAATCGAAATAATAAATATATATGTATTACTAAACACATATCTATCTTGATATATTATGTCTGCAAATAAACATACATAATATTTTGCTTGATCCATGAAAAGATTGTAAGAAAAATGAATTTGAATGAACCTTTTAACTTGTCAAAAAAGTAATTTATCATATAAAAAAATCTAAAAATTAATAAAATTCATTAATGTAGTTTGATTTAATATTTCAGGACTGCAACTAAAACTATTTTTCTTTATCTAATCCCTTTTACAGTCTCTATTCTCTTAATGTGGTCATTATTTTGTTGATAAATTAATAAATTCTTTGCTCTATGAAACACTTGAATAATTCATGATAGTAGTTTATAGTATATCATTTATAGTTTTTAGCTACTTAAAGCTGAATATAATGTCTTTAGATGTCTAATTTTGCCTGAAGACAAGATAAAACAGTTAATAATTACACCAGAGAACCTGAATTTTCTGGGAATTTGCCAAAAAAAGACATACAGTAATTAATGTGGTCAAGGCAGTCACTTTTCTGTATCATCCCCAGGTTAGTTTCCATCTTATAAATGCTTGCTTTTGTTCTGCTACAGCCTGACCCATCTCAAAACTGCTGTTGCTAATGGATTAAGTTCTCCACATCCTCCTCCAGCTCCTTCTAGGGAAACCCCGGCGTGGCGGTATCCCTTCGCGATGCAAAGATGGCGACCCTGCTCCCTCCCCCAGGCACCGATGCGTTCCGCCCCTTCACCCAGGAGTCACTGGCGGAGATCGAGAGGCTCGCGGAGGAAAGAAAAAAGGCCGCAGAAGTAGACGGCCACGACGATGGAGAAGAGACGGGCCCCAACACCGACCTGGAGGCGGGCAAGAGTCTGCCCCTGATCTACGGAGACCCTCCACCAGAGCTGCTGAACACACCTCTGGAGGACCTGGACCCCTTCTACAAAGCACAGAAAGTCAGTCTGAGCACACCTGGGCAGAAAAGAAAACAGCCCCTGTGCATACTTAGTGTTTAATGAGCTTGACCCTGTCCTTCCATGACCCTAAAATACGACAGGATGTATTACTTAACATACATTTCATACATTACAACTGCATGCGGTGTCCCTTACGCAATGTATACGCTTTCATTTGTGGTATGCATATGTTACATTCAAATTTTACGGCATTATTTCAAGTTTGTCATCACTTAGTATTTATTGATTGTTGTTTTGGATCGTATCTTGCTGGTTTTTTCCCCCCAGACATTCATCGTGATCACCAAAGGAAACACAATCTACAGGTTCAACGCTGAGCCGGCTTGCTACATTCTGAGCCCCTTTAGTTTGGTTAGGAGAGGCGCCATCAAAATTCTCATACATTCATATCCTTTCAGCGAGTATCTAAGATTATTTATTTAGATTTAAATGATGAATAAGCAGCAGATATATTCATGGTTGTTTCCTTAATCCTGACTCAAATTATTCAGCATGTTCATCATGATTACGATTCTATCAAACTGTGTATTCATGACGATGAGCAACCCACCAGCATGGAGTAAAACCGTCGAGTGAGTAGATCGTCGAGGTAGTTCTGGTTTTCTGCGATCCCCACGTTGCACTAATTTCACTAATTCGTGTTGCATAACTTCTTCCTAGGTATGTCTTCACTGGTATTTACACCTTTGAGGCAACAGTCAAAGTGTTGTCTCGAGGTTTCTGTGTTGGATCTTTTACATTCCTTCGAGATCCGTGGAATTGGCTGGATTTCATGGTGATCAGCATGGCGTAAGAGAGCACTTCTGTCTAAACATTGTGGTTGCAGTTGATAAATGGTTATACTGAGTGTATAGACTGATCAAAAACGAAGCATTTTAATTCAATTATAAGCCATTATGAAAGCTATTACTACTTTTTGAGTGTTTATATGCACAGGAGAGATAATTTTGTTGGCTTTCATTCATTGTTTTACGTCTTTCCACAGTTACATCACTGAGTTTGTTGACCTCGGCAACGTGTCGGCTCTCAGGACGTTTCGTGTGCTTCGAGCCCTTAAAACAATTACTGTGATTCCTGGTACTCTTTCTGCTTTTTAAATATTTCAACATTTGTGTGTGGTCATCAGACTGAATAGAATAATGTGTTTTCATTTAAATTTTCTAATGCAATGGCAGTTATGTGATAAGATGAACCCTCTGAATCCTGAGCAGTTTAGGGTTTTTTTTGTTTGTTTGTTCTTTTTCATTCCAGTCACATTTTTACTTAATGTGGGCTCATTTTCACTGCAAGTCCTGCACCTTGTAGTATTTGGTCTATAACATACACCGATCAACCACAACATTATGACCACTGATAGGTGAAGTGAATAACATTGATCATATTGGTACTATGTGGTGTTCTGATGGAAAACCTTGGATTTTAACATCCATGTTGATCAGACTTAGACACCCAAATAAACATTGTCCCACAACAAACACACTCCCTCATGCTAATGGAAATCCCAAATGTCACTGGCCTACCCCTGCAGGAAAATGCACCCTACTACATAGCAACAACATTAATCAGGAACATGTTGAGGAACATGACAATGGTCCAACATGTTGATTTGACCTCCTAACTTTCTACACCCCATTATGATCAAGCATCAACAGGATGCAGTGGAACAAGTTGGATTGACAGAGGCCCCACTGCACAAGTCAGAGTACCCAAAGGATCCACTGTCAGCGTCCTGGTTCCAGACCCCATGGGACACCCTGAGAGGTCCTCTTGTCCATGCCCAATGGTTCAGAGCATTTTGAGCACAAAAGGGAACCAACATTATTAGGCAGGTGGTCATAATGTTATGCCTGATCAGTGTATCATGTATTACACACTGGGAAAACAATGGTGGCTCTACATACCATGGACATTTTACTATTTAAACTTTTACGACCTCTGCAAACTGGGATTTTTTTCACACAAGATGTTTCACCAAGCAGAACAGATCTTCCAACAAATTGTGGACAATTTGTTCCACTGTATACCGTTTTGTGAGCCTTGTAGCATTTATTTGATTACTCAAGTAGTGATGTAAAGCTCCTAGTATCAACTATGTCCTGTGACTGTTTCGTACCTGACTCACTCGTGGTTGCTCATTAACACAAAGGAGCGCAGGATCTTTGGTTTGTTACAGAATCTTGGGAATACATGCGCATTATTTTTGGTAAAAGTCTGATTAAGAATAAAGTGATTTGGATGCAGTATTACAATTTTAAGCTTCGATCTGGCTATTTTTCCTGACAGAATTGTACGTCTCACATGATCAGCTACTGGAAAGTTGAAATTCTGATGATTCTTTTGCGTTCTGGCTCTTATACATGGTGAATTTTGGCAATTTTAAACGAGAATTCAAAACCCAACACTGGTTTTGGGGTTCAGAGGGTTAACAGGGTAACTGTACTCAATAGAACATTAATAATTTTTTTTCTATTAGTGCAGAGCTGTTTGACTTTCAGAAATATGCCACTGATATCTGAACTGTATTTTTCTCAGGGTTGAAAACAATCGTGGGTGCTTTGATCCAGTCGGTGAAGAAAATGGTGGACGTCATGATTCTGACTGTCTTTGCCCTCGCGGTTTTTGCCCTGGTTGGCCTTCAGCTTTTTATGGGAAACCTGCGACACAAATGTGTGCGGTGGCCCATCCAAATGGACGAAAATGCATTTGAATTTTTTAACACCACCTCCGCATTTAATGACACAGTGTCCTTCAACGGCACCATGGGTTTCAATGATACAGCATATTCCAACAGCACCTTCAATTTCATTGAATATATTGAAAACACAGGTATGGATATCGTATTTTTCATCTCGTATTTCAAGCTGATATTGCCCACAGTGGAGCAGATTTCACCGTTTCTTTTCTTGTTTGGTTACAGAGAATCACTACTATTTGGACGGCAGCCTAGATGCCCTACTTTGTGGAAACAGCTCTGATGCTGGGTTTGTGTTGTCTGCAAAGAGGCTATGATGCTCATTTTTAGTCTAGTTTGGTCATCGTTCAAAGCTGTTGCTTCCAGAAGTATTTAAATTTTCAGTGTTTCAACATAAAACAAGCCTTGTTCAGTTTAGCAATAAGAGAGAGTGATTTAAAGGCTGGGAGAGCAGTTGTAGTCAGCTAACTCTTCTTCCCTGTTGATAGAAAGTGCCCAGAAGGATACACGTGCATGAAGGCTGGGAGGAATCCAAACTATGGCTACACCAGCTTCGACTCTTTTGGCTGGGCCTTCCTTGCCCTCTTCAGACTCATGACCCAGGACTACTGGGAGAACCTTTTCCAGCTGGTTGGCACTTCTTTCATTTTTTGAATTCCATGTTATGGCCTCAAACTTGGAACACATTATGAAATCAAAAATTATGAGTTAAAAAAATGTGTCCTTAGTTCTCGTAGCTTCTTCTTTGCTCCTAACACAGATCTTGCGGGCGGCTGGAAAGACATACATGCTGTTCTTTGTGGTGATTATCTTTCTGGGCTCCTTCTACCTCATCAACCTCATCCTGGCTGTGGTAGCCATGGCTTATGATGAGCAGAATCAGGCAACCCAGCGAGAGGCCATCGAGAAAGAGGAGGAGTTCCAGCGACTGCTAGAGCAACTCAAGAATCAAGAACAGGTAACTATCGCAAAGAGTACGCATCTAAGGTTCAACCAGTTGGATTCACTAGACTACAACATCCAGCTGACTAGTATTTAGTGTTGCAACAATCCCTGCCTTAAGGCTAGTTTGCATATAATATTGGAAAGGAGAGCAATGGCATTAGATCAGTAGTTTATCTGAAGAAACATATCACTATATAGTATTTGATTTAAAATATCTGGTGTCCAAAAATGCAGCCTTTTACAGCATTATAACAAGTCAAAACTAGTCAGGTACGAGCCTCTAATACTAAATTTCTGCAGCCATTTTTTGTCTCAACAAACTGTGATTGTTGCAATGTGACAGTTCATATCAAAAAGACTACTTCGTTTGGATCTTTCACTTGGAATTTTAATAAATCTGCATGTTTTCTAATGTAATAAATTCATTAAGGAGTAACTGAACATTTTATCTGCGACCTAACAGGCTCAAGCTCTTGGTAGCCGAGCCACTCTAACCAGTAAGAAGTCGCTCAGTCATCACACTGCATCTGAGCTGGCAGACGATGAAAGGAGCCTTGGACACGATGAAATTGTTAAGGACTGCAATGGGAGAATTGTCCCACGTCTGATGATCAGAGCCCCCACCATGGTCGAGGTCAGTTGGTCATGCTGGCGTCACAGTTATTCTATTTAAGGAAACAATTTTGATAATGGCCATGTGCAAATGGAAATGCTCACTGGTGTCTATTCAAGTGTTTTTTAAAAAGAATATTCGTCTTGTCTGTTTGACGCTTTTTGATCTATATGTATTCTGAAAATTGAACTATTTATTTTATAGTCTGCTGCAGATTATGAACTCCGAAAGAAGTCGATAGGCTCGGTGCACAGCATGCTCCATCCAGACGAGCCAGGCCTGACGCAGAGATCTGCTAGTTGTGTGACTGTGCTCACTGCAGCTGCTATGGAAGGTACAGTGCCAATGGAGATAGAAACCTAAGAATCCAAAGATAATTGATATATTTTCTAGCTTTAATGAATGTAAAACAAGCAGCAGAAACAACAACATAATGTCTATTTCAGTGTCCTGTTTTTATAATAAGCAGTGACATGTAGGCATCTGGGGGTGTCAAGTGCCTTCAGGGGATGAAGAAATACACAAGGCTTAGCATTAGATGCTCTAATGTGAGCTGTAATTGCTCAGATTATCAAGCAGTTGTTAACATTATACGCGAATTTATCCAGGGCCAATACAGTAGCATTGTCTTTAGCTTGCACCAGTCAGGCTAGTCATATTGTGTGCAGCAGAAATAACTGTCAGCATTCGGAGTCGCGACCTCATGGTGTTAAGCTAGAGCTATTTCAACCCAACTATGATCTGGAACTGCAAGAAATGAATATGTCACTCATGACTGGATTCTGTTAGCTGTTCAGTCAGCTACCTATAGTCTAATAGCTGGGAGAGAAATCACCCCATCTAATCCTATGCTATGTTTAATTATTACCTTTCCTTCCCTGTCTGTCTTTGTCTAGAGTTGGAGGAGGCTCAGAGGCCATGCCCACCTGGCTGGTACAAGTTTGCCGACATGTTCCTGAAGTGGGACTGCTGCGTGCCCTGGGTGATCTTTAAGAAGTGGGTGCACTTTGTGGTGATGGACCCTTTCGTTGACTTGGCGATTACCATCTGCATCGTGCTCAACACCCTCTTCATGGCCATGGAGCACTACCCCATGACACCGGAGTTTGACTACATGCTCTCAGTGGGGAATCTGGTGAATATATGCCACATTAAGATGAATAATATGTAGATTCTTAGTCATCTGGGACACGGTAATCTTAGGAGCTTCAAAAAAGAGCAACTGGACTTCTCCAGATGGCTAGAAATGAAGAAGCCTCTTGGATGAAGGTGAAACATCTTCACAAAGAGAAGTACAGTTGCTTTTTATTGAAGCTCTTAAGGATATGGCAAAGAAACATCTCAACGTCTCAGACTTGATTGTCCCAGCTCTAGTTAAAGAAAATCTTAACCTCTATTTTCAGGTTTTCACGGGGATCTTCACAGCAGAAATGTTCTTCAAGCTCATTGCCATGGATCCCTATTACTACTTTCAAGTTGGGTGGAACATTTTCGACAGCATCATCGTCACTCTCAGCCTGGTGGAGTTGGGGTTGGCAAATGTCCAGGGTCTGTCAGTCCTTAGGTCCTTCCGTCTGGTGAGACACATTTCTTCGCATCCACTTATCACAGCGACATTACCTATTGTGCTGTTATTCACTGTCTTTCTATGTGTTTCCTTTGTGTTGGAGATAGCTTCGTGTTTTCAAACTGGCCAAGTCCTGGCCAACACTCAACATGCTGATCAAGATCATTGGCAACTCGGTAGGAGCTTTAGGAAACCTGACTTTGGTGCTGGCCATCATTGTCTTCATTTTTGCCGTCGTGGGCATGCAGCTCTTCGGTAAAAGCTATAAAGACTGCGTGTGCAAGATCGCTTCAGACTGCGAACTGCCTCGTTGGCACATGAACGACTTCTTCCACTCGTTCCTCATCGTCTTCCGCATCCTGTGCGGCGAGTGGATCGAGACCATGTGGGACTGCATGGAGGTGGCCGGGGAAGGGATGTGTTTAATCGTCTTCATGATGGTCATGGTCATCGGAAATCTAGTGGTAAGTGCGTCAAGTATCCATCCATCAGTGATCCCTATCGTAAATCTGAAGTGTGGAGGCGTGTAATTTAAACCAGGCATTTAGCTAATCGGTATTCACTTGGATATATATTTGAAACATGTGATGGAGCATTTCCGTGTCGGCCAATATCAAAAGTGTGACTGCCACTCAAGGAGGACGGCATGAATTTGTAAAACCATTGACGCGACAGTTTAAGCCTTGGGTCAGACGTGCTGCAAAATGTACGAGGTGTGGCTATTAAATAATGACACTGGGTTTATGTCAGTCAAACCACAGCAGCACCCCTGGAGAATGTAGTATTCATAAATCAATGCGTATTAACAACCCCTGAAAGTATCAATCTGCTTCAACTGAATAAAACAGAACTGCAGCATTATTCAATAACCACACCTTGTACATCATAAACTGCAGTCTTTACAATTTTCTAACTGCATTGTTGAAATTGCAATTCCAATTTCAAATTGATTAATTGTTCAGCCCTAGCGCATATGGCTGGTCATTGCTGTGTGGATGATGTTGCGCTGCATTAAGGAGAAATTTGAGCCAGGTTACATTTTTCCTCCTGTGTTTTTTTGCCCTCCGTGTCAGCACCCCTGCAGTGCCAACACATATGTCCCTTTGAAATGAATGAGGGGTATGCATTTTCTTCAAGCAGCTGGTCTGAACACTGACTGTATGATGTTTCACAGCTCCATTTCATTTAGATAAAAATAATTGCTTCTCAGTTTTTTATATGTTCCGGTTAAACAGTAATGATTCCAATCTTGTGGCTGTGTTGTCACTTTATGATCCGTGTTTATTTGGACGTACAGTAAATCTCGGACAGGTGGGCAGTCTGAGCTCAGTCTACACATTCAAAATCCAAACAAACAACTGTCACTACTGTGAAGCTGTAAAGCTGACAAACTGTTTTGCACAATCGCTCTCAACCTAATGTTATCTTATTATAATGCCAGGAGATTTTGTGGATTGCATGTCTTAGCAGTCTATTGTTAACCCTTCAGCTGTATGCCAAGGAAAGACAGATACAGCTGGAGGAGAAAACTGATTCCACCAGGAGGCCTTTCACTACAAGTAGCAGTTTATGCATGTTTATGTCAGAATCCAAACACACAAGACAGAATTCAGCACACATTTGCCAGATTTTTATTGTTTAGGAAAACTAAAATGTGAGTTAAAAAGTCCTTTGATCCAAACATAATCATCACTGTATATTATTGACTGTGATAGCTTTAAACTGATTCAGATGTACAAACCTTTTCACACTGTCTGGGTGAATTTGTGTGAGGAGGCATCAGGTTTTGTGATGCTTTACGAAGAATCCAGAGTGTCTGGAGCATGAAAATACCATCTGTGACCTTTTATCTTGGCCTCACGGACAAGGCCATACAGACGATCACCCTCAGACATCATTTCAGCATCATATTTAATGACTAGAGCCAAAACCATTTCCTGTGAGGTTATTCATAGAAATTAACAGGAAATGGCTCATTGTCAAGCACAGACAAAAATATGGTGACGGCGACAGTGTGCCAAAACGATTGTGGCTCAGCTCTTCACCCTGGCTCCTTTATACGCTTACCTCACACGTAAATGCACACTATTTGCACTTACATAAAGGCATATAATATGCTAACATGCATCTTGGGAGGGGGTTTCTATTTAAAATCAAATGACTTGAGCCTGCAAACAGTGGTTTTGACCTTGAGTAAGTGCTAAGATCCGGCTCAAGTAAGCACACTGCCACTGCGGAAACAAACACAGACAGCTGAGCGAGCAGAGCTCAGGTGGCAGGGGGACTGGGTGTAAAGGAAAAGTCATTTGATAGCAGATTAAACTGTAATTGATGTAGAGGTAATCACATTGGGCCATCAGTGCCACAGCATATGGAGCAGAGGAGATGACACTTGTATGACATATAGCGGTGACTTTGTGCATGACTTTTTCTCTTGAGCACGTCATGACTCATGCATGTCATGACTTTTGGCATCCTTGGTACTGCCTTCTCGCCACACTCCTTTACTACTTCTTCATGAGGAAAAGTTTTAGTGTATTATCTTGAAGAAATGTAAAGGGCTGAAATGATTATTAAAGGCACAGGAGATTGTCCATCAAAGCTATAAGTCTTAAAGAAATAGAGCAGCATTTTGGCATATACGTCTTACGAGAAGTGTAGAGGTGCACTTTTACACAATTTTACTATGGCTTAAATTAGAGCACTTTCTTTAGACAGAGCAAAGCTGGCTGTTTCATGACTTAATGCTAGGCTAAGCTAGGCACTTGAGATCAAAAAGTGGCTTATGGTACGCAACTTTTTGTTCAATGGCACATGCAGATTCTACAGCAGTATACTGCTGCTCTGAGTATGTCACTTGTAATTTATGGACACATAACTCGCGTGATAATGGTTGGCTCCTCTTGGTTGGTGATCAGACTGCCCAATCTTTTATATACTGTGCCTGATACATGATATGTAATATGTGTTAATGTGTCAGCTGTAGTTAAAAAAAAATGTACATTTTTATTTCTACCTTTCTAAAAATGTAATGCAAGAAAACTGTCTTTAAATAAATTAACAAGCAACTATTCTGGTCCTTTCTGTTGTAGCTACATGCTTTTAAAACACTTGACTGCTAATATTAGCACCTGCTGCATTAATATGCATATACAAAATAATAACTTTACAATTTAAAAACACATAGCTGCTACAGAAAGGTCCACAATACTTTTATCTTTATTTAATTCAACCGCATTTACTTGCACTACATTGTAAATATAAGTAGAAATAAAAGTAAACATTACCAGCAGGACTTGTCACAAAATTCCCATTTTATGTATTAGCCAACTAATATCAAGTGAATCCTTGAGTTTCTGTCTCTCCTGCTGGCTGTAGTTCCACATTTAACTACCATACATGCGAGTTTAATCGGCTCTTCTAATCCAACTCACTCTAACAAAGTAACGTCGACCTTTTCCTTTGCGATGAACAAACTTCTAATGTCATCAGGTTACCAACACTGCTTAAAAGTAAAGTAAGGGAAATGAGTGATACTCTGAGAGATGATTACTTTGTGCATCACTGACGCCAAAAACACTACAAACTCTGCTACAATTTGTTTTTCCAATCAGCAGCCGTCATATCTGTTTCCATTCGTCCATTGTCGGGTTTGTTTTTTTGCGGCTCATCCTGTCCGTCAGCACTCTTTACTGATTCACAGCTCCTACACTGGAATGACTGAGATCAGCCGGCCCCCGGCCCGTGTAACCATGATCTCCCGCTAAACCTGGGAAATAGGAACCGAGAAATTGACTAACAGGTTTAAGAAACTAAAGATAGCTTCATCTGCAACAGGAGGCAGACGACATTATATTTATTGAAGTGCCTCCACAGGGCCAATTTGATATGTGATGTGTATTTGAGCTAGTCTAGACTTTTGTGTTTAGCTCAGCAATGTTGGCACACTTTTACTCCGTGGGACTGAACTCTGGAAAAAATATTTATGATGGCTTAATTCTTATTCATTTATTCATACGGTAAACTGTACCTGCTTCCTAAAGACTGCGATTCAATTGCAGTGTAAAGTTTTAGTTTTTTGCATCACCGAAATAAAAGAAAGTTGTTGAAACTGTGGCAACTATGTGTTTGAAATATTACATTTTAATGAATATTTCCCATTACCTTCATCCCTCAGGTGTTGAACCTCTTCTTGGCCTTGCTGCTCAGCTCATTCAGTGGAGACAACCTCTCAGCAGGAGACGACGATGGAGAGATGAACAACCTCCAGATTGCCATTGGCAGGATCACACGGGGCATCGACTGGTTGAAAGCCTTCATCATCCGGACCGTCCTGCAGATTCTTCACAGGAAGCCCAAGGAGCCTGACGAGGGTCCCGGCGACGACATCGACCCTAAAATGGAAGGAATTGAAATGAACCATATGGACAGCAGTCAGACTTTCAAAGTAGCAGACGGGATACTGGATTGTTTGGTTGAAGGCCGGCCTTCTGGATTTATTGTGGATGGAGAGCTAAGCCTCAACGTGCCGATCGCCCAGGGAGAATCAGACTTTGAAAATCTGGGCGAGGATGATGAGGATGATAAAGATGATGCTCATGGCTCAGAGATCTTTGATGAGAAAAATAATCAACAGAACACAGTAAGAGAAACATAAAACGACAACAACACACCACTCACCAGCACCATAGATATTGTATTTCAAATACGCATATGTTTAAATTAAATAAATATGGAAATATAAATATGACAGGCTTTATGCGCACCACTCTAAAATCTGCACAGAGTTGCTTGACTGATCAGCGTTAATTTGACTAAAAGAACTCTAGGGGTATGATTCTCGCTTCGGGTGCAAGAGGTCCCGGGTTCATATCCCGGACGAGCCCCCATTTTGTCACAATCTGGCTCAGTGAATGTGACAAAAGATGGAGATCACACATGGCCAATTAGAATTCAATCAAATTTATTGAAGAATTTTAGTTAAATGTGTAATCAGTGCATCAGTAATGTGTGTAGTGACTGGATGTGTGATCGTGTGTGTGAAAAAAACAAAAGGATATAACCAAAACAAACCAAACCAGACCAGACCAGACCTGACATTTTAAAAAAAATCTATTTGTTCTTCAATTTTGGTATTTTGTGATAAATGCACTGCAGGTGAGCAAGTACGAAAAGCTCTGCACACTGGTGGTGCTGAGACGTAGACAGACTATCACACCCTGCTACCTTTGTTGCACCTCTTAGGGTGAGACATAGCAGACCATTCTTCCTAGCAGTTTACTGTATGTACTTGGACAACCTCACATAATTCCCAGCACTGTCTTGCATATGTCTCTTACATTAAGCTATCTATGTTTCAAATTAGATTGCCTACAGTTGGAAGACCAAAACAATTTATGAATGCACCTGGAAAACATGGCTGATGTCGATACATTTTCTGACATGGCCAATCAACAGCTGGAGTTGATTTGTCACTCTGACAGTGGCCTACACCAGAGTATTCAGCTTGGCTAATGCAGTAGTTGTTTCCACTCTACATGAACCTCTGTGACATCAGTTTAAAGAGGGCAATAGCTACATACAGCTACAAAACTGTCTGTGGTTTTTATTGAGTAAACTGAGCTCCTACAGAGTTATTAATTACAGGCAGACTTCACCACTAGGGTAGTGATTGACAAATTATGTTGCATCACAGTCTTCGTAGGTCTTTTACTGTTTTGTGTGGTGTCCGTGGTGAATTAGCCATTTTAAAGACCGTGTTCACATTTCCATATGCAACTGTTCCACCAAGACAAGTTCCCCCTGCCACCGACACTACATCCTGAGCTTAGCACCGTCCAAGACAAGTGTGACTAGTGTAAAGAAATACATAGAAGGAAGCACAGAATAATAATGGGTGCAGTCAGACCATTCCCTGGAGATAGGTCTGGCTATGTAAGACTATAAAGTCAGTAAAGATGTAAGTTTTTTACCATAACAGGTCAAAAAATGCTAACAGAATATGAAATGGGACATCTAATTAGGCATGTAAGGGAAAACCTCTGTGTCGATGTTGTGCAAGGCCTTCTACAGTATTGTTAAATTGTGGCTTTCACCTAGTTATAAACTAATAGTTAATAAATGCTAAAATAATTTCTAGGGAGAAGATTTGTTTGTTGTGCTGCTCGCGAATGTTCACTAAAATTCATTTTGTATTCCTGTGCTATTTCAGGAAAAGTTGGACGACGACAGTAGTATCCCAGAAAATGTGAGTAACTTTGTAAACCTGCATGAATAAAAACAACCCCTAGTTATATCAATCTGCAGGATGGCTCAGTGAGATGATTACGGCTCTGTTTAAAATACTGACAACATAACAGTTTAATGGTTTTGTAACTGAGCTTTGATGTGATTCTAGCTGGTCGCTGCTTTGGATGATGGAGATTCTTCAGTGTGCAGCACAGTGGACTACCAACCACCTGAGCCTGAACCAGAAGTAGTAGAAGAAGAAGAGCCGGACCCAGTGGAGCCAGAGGCCTGCTTCACTGACAGTATGAACAACCACTGCACAAACAAAAACCCAAGTTACTGAGAAGCGTAGACTTTCACTGACAGTTGTGGATAAATGCTTTGTTTTAAGGTATCTGTGCTGAAGCTCGAGAATTGTAGTATGACTTCATGAAATAATCCTTGTTCCTAAGATTGCGTGAGGCGCTGGCCATGTCTCACTGTGGACATCACCGAAGGCAGAGGCAAAAAATGGTGGAACCTCCGTAAAACTTGCTACAACATTGTGGAGCATGACTGGTTTGAAACCTTCATAATCTTCATGATCCTCCTCAGCAGCGGCGCTCTGGTGAGTGCTGTCATCAGTGCTACAAATTTAGAAATGTTGATTGTTTTATTATAGCGCTAAGATACTGTAATAACATTTGGACATGTATCTAATGTCTTCTTCTGGCAGGCCTTTGAAGATATATACATAGAAAGACGCCGCACCATCAAAATTATTCTGGAGTTTGCTGACAAGGTTTTCACCTACATCTTTGTCATCGAGATGCTCCTTAAATGGGTCGCATATGGCTTCAAGACCTACTTCACCAACGCCTGGTGTTGGTTAGACTTTTTCATTGTGGATGTAAGTTTTGATCTCGTTTCAGTGCCTCCCTGTTTGTGCAATAGAAGAAACAGACAAACACGTCCTGTGTAAGATAGAGTTTGTGGTAACACTTGAATAGGAAATGTTGTGATTCTGCCACAGATTTCCCTGATTAGTTTAGTTGCCAACTGGATGGGCTACTCTGACCTTGGACCAATCAAATCCCTCAGAACCCTGAGGGCGCTAAGGCCTCTTAGAGCACTGTCAAGATTTGAAGGGATGAGGGTAAGTTTTTGGCTACGATTGTTAATTTAATTTGGAAATTGTATATCTGAGAACTGTAGTTTGCATGGCTAACAATGACTTAGAGGATGTAAGAACTGCTTTATTTAATGCACTGAACTAATTTGACTGGATTTCCCCTATCGTGTTTGGTAAATGCATGCTTACACCACGGCTGCTGTAACAGAGCTGACTGAGGTAAGTGTTCCATTTTGAAATGACGGACTAAACATAGCATTAACTTGTAGAAAGTTTGTTGCTGGGTCTTATAAACAAAATTATTTAGGGACTAATTCAGTGTCCTTCTTCATAATTCTAACAAAGTCCTCTCTTATGGGCAGGTGGTGGTGAATGCTCTTGTTGGAGCGATTCCCTCCATCTTCAATGTGCTCCTGGTGTGTCTGATTTTCTGGCTCATCTTCAGCATCATGGGAGTTAATTTGTTTGCTGGGAAGTTCTACCGCTGCATCAACACAACCACGGAGGAGCTGTTCCCCCTCACTGAGGTCAACAACCACAGCGACTGCATGGCCATCAAGGAAGCCACGCACGAGGCCCGCTGGGTCAATGTCAAAGTCAACTACGACAATGTCGGGTCAGGCTACCTGTCCCTGCTACAAGTGGTGAGGAGTGCAGTTTCAGTGTTTATAGATGCAGAACATCTTCAGCAAAAAATAGTTGTGGTTAGCTGACATTTTGAGAGAACCTTCTCTGTGATTGCAGGCAACTTTTAAAGGTTGGATGGACATCATGTATGCTGCTGTTGACTCAAGAGAGGTGACTTTTTATAATCTTTCCAGTGCTGAAGCAATAAAACATTACATTACTCAAGTTACTATGAAGGTGTGGCCCAGGTGCCAACTGCCAACTGAGTGAGGCTTAAAAACACACCTACAATTACCATTTAATGCTGTAGGCGCCACCAAAGAGAAGAACATGGAATTTTCCGAGACTACCATTTTAATACAAATTAATTTGTGACGGACATTAATTTTTATGTCTTTTTTGACCCCTTTAGGTTGAGGAGCAACCCTCTTATGAGATCAACCTCTACATGTACATGTACTTTGTCATCTTCATTATCTTTGGCTCTTTCTTCACTCTCAATCTCTTTATTGGTGTCATTATTGACAATTTCAACCAACAAAAGAAAAAGATAAGTATAAGATTGTTACAGGAAATATTCCACACCAAAACAAAAAGTTAGATTTTACAAGTTACATCTATACAAAAGTTGCTTTGTCATTTTGAAGCCTATAATGATCATTGTATTGTATTATGTCTGCACTTCGGAGACAAAGACATCTTTATGACTGAGGAACAAAAAAAATACTACGATGCCATGAAGAAACTTGGATCCAAGAAGCCACAGAAGCCAATTCCACGTCCAACGGTATGCCATTCATTTACGTGATTATTTCAGTCACCGAGAGTAAATTTAGCAATAGGGGTTACATTTTTATTGAAGACAAATTCAATATCTGCATTGATGTTGAGAAGTACGAACAAGGTCACCCGAAGTAACGACACAACACCTCGGCATGCGTGGCATGATGGTGTCATCGGTGACCTCTGTGTTGACCTTTTCTGCACAGTGCTGGTGTGAACACGCCAAATGACCCTCCTGGATTTGTATTTCTGTTCCTCTTGGTTCACCCCTCCCCTCTGTCTCCCTTTGACCTGCAGAACCTAATCCAGGGAATGGTGTTTGACTTCATCAGTCAGCAGTTCTTTGACATCTTCATCATGGTGCTCATCTGCCTCAATATGGTGACCATGATGGTGGAAACAGATGACCAGAGTGCTGAGAAGGAGGACTTCCTCTTTAAAATAAACGTGGCTTTTATTGTTGTCTTTACTGGAGAATGTGTGTTGAAGCTCTTTGCCCTGCGACAGTACTTCTTCACCAACGGATGGAACGTTTTTGATTTCATCGTGGTAATCTTGTCAATAGCTGGTGGGTATCTGACAGCCTCTATAACAAGCACAGTTGTAAATTACATTGCTTAGACAATGCAAATTCCCATTGTGATCGAGAAGAACTAAGTGTACTGATCTATGTTGCTTCTTCTTTTATTCCAGGCACAATGCTCTCTGACCTAATCGAGAAGTACTTTGTGTCACCAACTCTTTTCAGAGTAATCAGACTGGCCAGGATAGGCAGGATTCTTCGCCTTATTAAAGGAGCTAAGGGCATTCGGACGCTTCTCTTCGCTCTGATGATGTCTCTTCCTGCTCTGTTCAATATTGGTCTCCTGCTCTTTCTTATTATGTTCATCTTCTCCATTTTTGGCATGTCAAACTTTGCCTATGTCAAGAAGGAAGCTGGAATCGATGACATATTTAACTTTGAGACGTTTGGCGGCAGCATTATCTGCTTGTTTCAGATCACAACGTCAGCAGGCTGGGATGGGCTTTTGCTTCCGATGCTGAACAGGGAGAGTCCAGACTGTGATCCAGACTTTGAGAATCCAGGAACGGGTGTAAAGGGAAACTGCGGTAGTCCAGGCATGGGCATGATGTTCTTCTGCAGCTACATCATCATCTCATTCTTGGTAGTGGTCAACATGTACATCGCCATCATCTTGGAGAACTTTAATGTGGCTCAGGAGGAGAGTGGTGATCCACTCTGTGAGGAGGACTTTGAGATGTTCAATGAGACCTGGGAAAAGTTTGACGCAGATGGAACTCAATTCATTGAGTACAGTCGGCTCTCAGACTTTTGCGATGCCCTGCAGGAGCCACTCAGGGTTGCCAAACCCAACCGGTTTCGGCTGATTGAAATGGATCTGCCCCTGGTTATTGGGGACAGGATACACTGCCTGGATGTTTTGTTGGCTGTCACACAGATGGTCTTGGGAGACACAGTGGAGATGGCAGCAATGCGGGAAAGCATTGAGGCTAAGTTCATCCTGAACAACCCCACCTCAGACTCCTTTGCACCGATTACAACAACGGTGCGCCACAAAGAAGAGCAGAGTGCTGCTGTAGTCATTCAGAGGGCTTATCGCAACCACCTTCTGCAGCGCTGCATACGCCACGCTGCTTTTATGCACCACTCTAAGAGGATGGGTAGAAAGGATGAAGACCCACCAGAAAAAGAAGGGCTGCTTGCACGAAAGATGGGAGTGCTCTATGGGAGTAATGCGGACCTTGCAGAGGAAATGGAGCGAGCTGCTTTAGAAATTCTAGCAAGCCAGCAGCTTCCTAATCCCGAGACACTGCCAAATGACAGTGGAGCCCAGTGTGGCCAAGGAACCCCTGAGCCAAACATCATTGTTGTACCTGTAGAGATTACGAATGAGGTTTTACTACATTCTGCCCCCGACCGACACCTCTTTATCCTACAAGCAGCAAACCTGAGAGAGACGATTGTATAACAAACTGCACAAGATAACTAATTATGTCTTCACCCTGTTGTTTTTCACCAGTGAAGGAAGCAGTGTTAGTTAATGCAAAGTGTCACTAATGTAGCTGACTTTTCCACTTTTAGGTTACACAGTTGTAAAGGATGCTTTTGATAACTAAACATAATAATTAACCAATTCCTGTTCTGTCATGCAATATTTAAGTGTCTTTTTGGGTTGAAGATGGAACTGGACTACATGGTTTGCTTTGATAATGACTATATGGGCATCAGCAAAATTGATGTAGGAAAATTCTATGATAATTGGCATTTACACATTATGGAAACAATTAGACATGGTATGTCAGAATTTAGGAATGCTCAGACTTTCAGAGAATTGCAAGACTTACTCTTTTCCTTTACCTCTACTATTAGCTAATGAAAAAAACTAGGGTTTGTTATTGTAAGATTAAACATCACTGTGGACCATATGATAGATTTCTAGTGAGAAAACAATCCAATCTTAAAACTGTGAGACAGAGCAAAGTTTCTAAATATATCTCAGTCGTTTTTCTATGAACAGTTATTGTCCAAATGATAGAGGAACTAAACGCCACTGGATTTTAATGCACACTATTGCTGATGCCTTTATTTGGGCCTACTACAATTTTGCTTTTGATATTACCAGGAATACGGCAATTTCTATGTACCCAGCTTCTAACCAAAAAGTAACTTGAACATTACATGACAAAATCTGAATTTTTCTTCACAGGACTGCAGTAATTTATGCTGTTTGTGCACAAGTCAAAAAGGAATATAGAGTACAAGTTGATACCTTACATTTAAAAGGAAGAAGATACAGTCTTTTTGCTTTCTCTGATTATTCTACGACATGAATGCAGCACGATTATTCAGGTCTGCAGAGCAATATTTTGATATGTAATTAGCCACATTGAAAGAGCATTATTTCATAGTTAAATTGATATAATTGGGAGTCGCCTTATTCATCTTATTGATTAAAAAAAAAGGACTAAATTCCTATTACTGCTAACTTAACGTCTCTTTTATGTGGAATCTCGTTACTGTGAAGACAACACTATTTCTTGTAATTAGACACTAAACAATTTTCTACAGTGAATTAGTTTTGTACATATGTAAATTAGTAACTAGAAAAAAAAGGGTGTCTGGATCTGATTTATTCCAGTCTACCAGTGAAACTCTGATCTGTGTTATTCATTATTAGCCAACAATAATATGGGCCAGCTAATGCAGTTAACATCTGACCCTGACTGGCCCGCTCAGAGAGGCCCAGTTTATATTGCACTATTTATATCCCTTCCAGGTCAGATTAGAACAGTTGACTGTGTAAGACTGAAAGACCTTCCTGTTTTATAAGACGATTTATTCACAGATATGTGCATGTCTTATAAAAGTTTTGTAAAGTTTTTCTGTGTTTTGGTCCCCTCACATATCAGATGACAACAAAACTCAAAGCAGTCACTTTGTTCCATTTTGATGGATTTCCATTCAAACTTTCAGGTTTAAAAACTATCTGTGACTGTAAACTTAAGATGTGATGTTTACATTAACATGGCTGCATAAGCGAAAAGCTCCCCGTAACTATTTTCTATAATAGTCAAATTAACCCGATATTGTGGCTTAGTTAAATATATGACTCTAAAGTAAGAATAATCAAAGCTTTTACGTATTTACAGCAAAAAATGTCTTTCATATTAATTACTACCTTCATGTGCAGTGGATCTGTTCATCTCAAGTCTGTCCTCATGTAGGAAGGTTTTTTTCACCTGCTGTCGTGCAAGTCTTAACTGAATTAAAACGTCTTACTATGAATATATGGCACTGTGTAAATGTTTTAGGCACTCAAGTGAGGATACTAATGTTATACATAGTTTTAATTATCAGTTAACTAAAGACAAGAGCTTAAATCAAATCAGTATTTGGAGTACTAATTCTCCTATAGGTAAATCATTTTTTCACGTTGTTCCAATCATCTGTGAGAACTTGCCACTGTTCTTCTGTGGATTTAGGCCTTTTCAGTTGTTGGTTAATCCCAAATAGACACAATGACTTTAAGATCAGAGTCAATCAGACACCTCCTCGATAGTTTTGTGTGATGGATAGAATCTAAACATCAAAAGTGCCTAAACACTGTGCACAGTACTCTATATCCATGAATAACATAAGCACTTTTACAGTTTTCTAGTTTGTTTGTTGTTTACAATAGACAATAAGGCGTCTCTTCTTTTGTTTATGTGTTCAGCACTGTTTTAACATCATCCTTGGAGGGGTCTCTCTGACATAACGTGCTTGGCAGTTATTCCTGTCAGAAGTCTGCAATGTGACCTGCAGCACTCCTGTCTGAGACTGAGACAAAGCTACACCACTTAACTACAGTCTCCTTTGATGGTACAGCCATGTTCACAGGACGGTGTCCTCCTTCTGTTTACATTTCTACTGGAGGAGAAGCCACATGGGGAGTTTTACTGGTACACCCACAATCAGTATTGCCTGTATATACATGTTTTTCTTTTTTTCCTTCTGTATTGTACATTTATATCATTTTGTTATTGTAAAAATTGTAACTATATTGTTAGAATAAAACACTTCTTGTAGGGAACAGTAGACTGAGAGTTCATGGTGTCAGTTTGCGCTGTCCGTGAAACTACACTGGTACGCTGTGGCCCTCTGGTGGTTTGAAGGCTGACGGTCACACTTCTGTCTATTAAGCTCCCATTTCTGGTACATGTTTTACTTTTAAACTGGTGAAGTCAGAAAAAAATACCATCATTTTGTTAGTAGCGCATTAATTGCAGTCATAGATTAACTTGGTAGCAATATTGGGCTCATGTATTACTGCAGTTGTCCATTTCCTTTTTAGTGTTCATGAGTATCAACAGATTAAAAAAAGTCATGTCTCTTACAAGAAATAAGGAGGTGGGGCGCCTTATTTATTTGCATATTTTTGTTGTTGCATGTTATGACCCGGGTTGCTTAAAGAGATGCAGCTCTGAAAATGTGTGATGGGGCTTTCAATTTTTTAAAACACTGGAAACACAAAGAATTAAGGCTGGGATACCCAAATACTATTTTCAATAGCAATTAATGCGGACTCAATACATAAATCATCAGAAAACAGTGACAAACATTTGTGACAAGGTCATCGAGTCCACAGTAACTTGACAATAAGGAGGAGCAAATCCTCACATCTGAGAAGCCAAAAACATTAAATGTTCATCCTGAATGATTAACTGATAATCAGAATAGTAGTGGATTAATTTTCTGTTAAATGGCTTATCGGTCAATCAGCTTACAGGTACAGCTCTACAACTAACAGCTCTCACCGCTGACAGCTGTGTTTGCTTTAAATAATTTTGGGGTAGCCACCATTGGTTATTAAAAAGTAAAGACTGGAAATGACTGAGACAGCTGTTCAAAGCCACCACCTATAAAAATCATTTCTTGAGGGAGGTAAAATATCTCTAGTCAGCATTACACGGTTGTTGAAGGCACCAGTTTATCTCGTGCTCACATGCTGTGAAGAGTGATAATAATAATCCATACAGCAGTCAGACACCGAGCGGCTGCTGCACGAAGCATATCAGCTTTGACAATTAGGGAAATGCGATGAGCTTGGCTGACCAGAAAACTGCACTCTTGACTGCATGTGGATGTTGCATAACAAAACTGAGAGTCCTGCGCCGAGCACGGAGCTCTACGGAGCTGTACAATCGTAATGCTGATATTTTCTGGGTTTAATGTTCACCATGGTTACTACTTTAGTTAAGCCTGTCAGCAAGCTAACATTTGCTAATTTGCAGAAAACACCAACTACGGCTGTGTCTGACAGGATTATTATTAGTTTTATTTGGCCCTGTACCAAAAGTACTGGGTAAATTTTATCCTAATGAGGGCATTAGATGAAAAATCAAAGGTGCACTATAGTTATTACCATATATCATGATGCACAGATGAATTTTTATCTAGGAATCTAACCAATCATTTCCACAATATGAACGCCTGCATCAAATTTGGAGCCAATCCATCCAGTAGGTCCAAGATATTTCACTGGATAGGCGACCATTTTATTATTTTATGGAGACTAAATACATTAATATCAGAAACAAAACTGAATTACAGTCCATTCAATAGTTGTGGAGACATTTGAAGTTCCTCTCTGGTTTGATATTGACTAAACTTTTAACTCATTTATGTGTATCAGTACATATTTATGAGTTTATTTTGTTCAGATCTATGAAGTCCCTGCCTCTCTCTCCATCCACTTCACTGCTACTTGTTGCATCTCAAGCATACCAGCTCACCAGAGCCGGCACTACCCAATGTGGCGCCCTAGGCAAGATTTTACATGGGACCCCCTTCATCGGCGATTTACATACGCTTACAAAAGAAATCAAATAGCATTGTTTTGTAGTAATATTAATTGGGCGCTGTTTTACATTTTAATCAACGTGAGCTTTTCCATTTTAAGAGTTAATAGTAAAAACTAGTTTTAATATAACTATATTGAAGTTGAAATTTTTCCTGATTTTGTGGCGCCCCCTGGAGGACACATCATTTGCCTATATTGCCTAATGGACTAGTCAGCTCTGCAGCTCACCTTCAACTCAACAACACTGTAAAACCACTCTACAAAGAGGCTTTAGTCCATGGCTAAAGTGGCACAACCACTTTTTATTTCACCAGATCAAAATATCTACAATATTTACAATGGAGATGGCACAAACCAAAATATCTAATTGGTCTATTACTCAAACTTGAATGTTTATAAAAGCCATCTCTTCTAACTTAAAGTCACAAGATCTACCCAGCCACTTCAAGTTCGATGCACACCCACATTTACAAGGCAAAAAAACAAAACAAAGGAACTAATTATACTGAATTAATTCATACTCTGGGGTTAGTTGGACTGACACTTCTCCAGTATAGTCAGTGACAGAGAAACACACTCTATGTAGCATCACCACCAACCATTAAAGTCTTAAATCAGAAAAATGTGTGAAATCTTTGAGGAAAACACCCTCGAGGATTATTCCTACATAGAACAATAAACAAGCAACAGCTGTCACTAAAAATGAACTATGCACTGCTTACTCAACATGAATTTTAGTAGAAATATGTTACATTTTATAACGTGTGGTCATGTCCTTTTTCATGCATAGACTGTCACTGCAGTGCTAATTCAAATTCCTTGCTTTCTTATTACAGGTATTATGATAGGCATTGTTTTCCTCTTTTACATTGTTTTATTTGCCACATATCAGGACGAAGAAAGAAGCTAATAAAATGGAAATAAAATAAGAGAACACCCCAATAAGAACAGGCCTACTTAGAGGTGGTTATTGATATCAAACATGATTTATGTTGTTTGCTACAGACCAGGGCATTTATTCTTCCATCACACCAGCCCTAATCCAAATCAGTTTTCTTTTCGTCATTTTGGCAAAGTTCTTTCGAGGCTGTCCGTTTCTACATTTGAGAACTTTAGCTAAGGTATCTGAAAATATTACCGTAGCACTGATATTGAAACTCAGATATTGTATTGATACTAGTAATGTGAAACAACACAAAGACTGAGAACTGACAATAATCTGGCACTGCACTAATATTCGCTGTCTCAAAAGCGCTCAAAAATGATCTCACAAACCCCCAGTGTTCAGGTTCTTAGGGCTGTTTCGTCTTACCCTAAAAATGGAACATGTGAATGAAATAAGCAGGGTTTTCAGTGTTGAAAGAGTGGGCTGGTCGTTGTTATTTCAGTTCCATTATGTGGCGCTCTTCCTCTTATTTGCCTGAAGCTAACGCATGTGTAGTAACGCAGACTGCACACCCACTGGTGCAGACACTTCTTCCTCCTGTTCACAACATCTTTTGGACTGCAGAGAGACTTGGACACACTCGAGGCATCAGCACTGGAAACGTTATTCTTTTGCATGTCATCATGCGCTGGATGCTGGCTGGATGCTGTGGCCTTGCTCTGATCACTCTGTCAGGTAAATGCAAACTTTTGCAACATGATCAATTTAGTTTGTGACGGAAAAACTTAAGTAACAGACCACAATTACAGTGTTGGCAGTAAATAATAACATTAGTGAATCTCAGAGTGCTTTTACAGCAGTATAAATACTGTTTGATACATTAAAAATCGATAACAATGCTTCATAATGCTTTAAACAGTCATTTAAGTGTATTTTTGTGTGTTTAACCACAGCGACACTGCATAGAAGTGCTTTGCATGTTATTTTTTGACTCCACAGTACCATAACTTCCTGCCCATCTGGGGAAAAGAGGAAGTTATCATCTGAGACAAAGACTATAATATTATTGTCATGCTGATGAACTCCTGTCTTTAAATGATAGTTTACATTTCACAACCATTGTGCAGTTCAGTTATCATAACATACTTAAGTTTATGTCAAACTTGTATTAAATTTTAGAAAAAAGAACATAGAGAAAAGATGACAATATATGTTTACATGTGGGAAACATTAAAAACTAGATTTAGATAAAAGTGATCTGCCACACATAATACATCAACATCAGAGCTTTAGATTGGATTAATAAGTACATTTAATTATAGAATCATATTATCCTCCACTGTGTCCAGTCTGCAATTAATGATTGTTGTCATTTTCACTTAATGTGTTGCTTATTTTTCTATAGTCATTGATTGTTCATTTATTTGAAAAAAAAGCATGGAAATAGTGGAATCATGTCCTTGGGTCTAAAACGAATGCATACAATTTATCACTTCTGAATAATCTTCATTAAGAATTGACTTCATTTACAATAGAAATGGTTGTAGGTTAATGCTCTTCTGATTTGCAGCTGATTGACTAAATGTTTTTGTATTACATCAGTCAGCGCATATGAAGACAGCTTTTTTTTGTTTTAACTGATTTGAGGAACTTCCTGGTAGCTCCCCTGTAATAAAGGTCATTTCATTTGCACGCTTAGTTGGATAAAACAAGCAACTAAATAACGGTTAACCATAATAATAGTTAGACCCTCGCAACAACAGTACACATCCTCATAAAAAGCAACTGCAAGATTCTGCATTCAGCTCAAACACAAAGACGTAAGCACATATTAAATTTGTATTTTGTTGCTTCGACGATATGATTTACAACAATGTCACTACTCCGTATAGCTCTATCATCAGTTACACCACCTGTGGTATTATTACTGACATGCTTGACCTCACTGACTACTTTAAGATCATCTCTCATTATTACACTAAATTACAATTGTAATTTTTGATCTTTTCTAAACCTAGAGAGTACATTATTTTTCCTCTACATTTAATGTTGTGTCAAATTCAGAATATATAACACAGTAGGCTTATCAACTACTAAATAACATCACTGTAGGGACAAAATTGCCAAATTTCCTGCTTGAATACTTTGCCTAAAGAGATTTATGTTCTAGCAATGTCCCATTGTCTTTGAACCTCCTCTAGTGTGCTCTGTCGCCCTGACGATCAGCCAGAAGCCCCGGTTCTATGGCGTGAAAACCAAACGCGATGTGTTCATTTACTGTCTGTCCTCAAAGCAAAACCAGCCCAGCAAAGTGAATTGGTACAAAGCCGATGAGTACGATGTGCCTGATGCAAAAAGAACAATGATGCAGAAGGGAGAGAGGACTGATTTTCAGAACAAGGATATGATCCAAAACGCCTTCCTCATCCTCCACAATCTGCAAACAGAAGACAGTGGAGTGTACTTCTGCAGGATAAACGATACATGGGGACCTGGAACTGAACTACGAGCTATCCGTAAGTGGCTGGACCAGCGTAGTTACCTACAGACGCACAATGCATTGTTACTTTCAGTGGTTATTTACTCAAATCTTTGGAGGTCTCTGCCAGGCCACTTTTGAAAACACAGCACTTTCAAACATTTCCCCCCTCACAGGACCCAGTCAGCGTTCCCAGGCAGTATACAGGAGCCAGATGAAGGACAGTCTCATGGTCCTCCAGGGCCTAATGTTGGCTGTGTGTATTGCTGCTCTGCTGCTGCGCCGACGAACACTGGTGAGCAGCGCTATGAACAGACTACCTAAGCTTTACCAGACTATGCTGATGAGTTTAGTGCACAGCTTGTACAGGACAAGTTCAGCAGACAGGAGGATTCACTGTGTCATAGAAATACTTGGGTTTTTTTTTTAGAAAGGAACAGGAAAAAAAGGCCTACCTGCACTTGGCTGACAGTTAATGTGCAGGATAACTGATCTGAAGCTCTACAAACTGCTTTTGCTTCATCAAACCCACATAGTCTGTAGTAAAACAAACAGGCCAATACCAAAACAGATAAACGTTACAATCTTAGAAATCCTCTGATTTGAGAAAGAGTTTTTTTTATGCCTTTCAAAGATGTTTTAGTCTGCGCTAAAGAAAAATCAGCAGCAAATAGATAGATAGACAGACAGACAGACAGACAGATAGATAGATAGATAGATAAATATAATAGAAAATAGATAATTTTGTTTAAGCTGTATTGATGCATCTTTTTGCTGTTTAACACATTTAGAATTGAGGTCCAATATTAGAAATCTATTCAATTATTGCATAAAGTAAGACATACAAACATAAGGGCGTTTATAGTAAATTCTCAAGGGGAAACAGTGTATTTACTAACAGCTAAAAAAGTTTATCTTATCTTAATAAAATATAATAGTACAAGTGCGCCCCCTGCTGAATAAATGCAGTGTAGCCTCACTGAGTTGTAAAGTAAATGTCAAGACATAAGAGTTTAAAAGCTACCAATTGGATCAGGTTCTGTGGGGAAAAGCCAAGTCACTTTAGCAGTGCTGATGCCTAATATTATGTATTGGATGGATAGAAAAGAAAAAATATATGACTTTTGTTGTAGTCTGTACCAAACAAGCATGTTCCCCTGTGTCTGAAGAATATGACTTGTAAACGGTGGTGTCTTTGTAGCACTACAATGCATATTTATGGTGGTACTCTGTGACACATTTTATTTTTATTTTAAAAAATTAACATCCTTCAATTTGGATATTGCACTTTGCCATACTGAGATTTCAGTAATATTGTTAATTCATTGTACAGCTTGAATAAAAACCCTTAAATGGTTGGCAAAAATGACAATATATTAGCAAAATATATACATAATGTATATATGAAAACTCAGGAGCATATAGTCCAAGTTAAGTATTGCTGACCTGATAAGTTCTGCTACCTGCTGTGGTGTGCAGCTTAATAAAATGCACGTCACATTTAATTATAACTAAACTAAATTACCTTTCAGGCACAATGTAAATGATCTCTGTTGGTATTTCCTACACAACCTCAGTGCTAACTGGAAATGCAACGTTTATTTCGCCAACTATTTTTGATGATTCCTGAATTGGTTTTGAGTGATTTTATAAGAAAAAAAAATCAGGTTTCAGCTTCTTAAATATTTTCTGGTTTCTTTCCTCCTCTATGACAGTAAACTGAATGTGACCTGAGGACCAAACACAATTTGTGATTTGGGAAACATTTATTGACATTTTCCATGAGTGATTAATTCAGTGAAAAAATAATCAATATATTAATTAGCGATGAAATTAATCTTTGGTTGTAGCTATTTTAGCAACATACCAACCGTTTTGCTCAAGTTTAAATGCTACATTAATGCTAACAACACCACACTTCCTCTAACGCTAGCTTTACTAACAAACCACAGCCAGCCACAAGTGCATAGATATTGACACAGAAAGAATGCCAGTGAGCAGTAGAGGTATTTACGGTGGTACGTTTTGGTACTTACCCAATTTAGTTCCACATGTTAAGTTCATAAAGTCCGTTTTTGCGCTAAAAGCAACAGGCGCCGCGAAGGTACCAGTTTAGCGATTTAATGTCCCTGTACGGCTTCCATAGCAACAGCTAAAATGTTAGCCGCAACCGACGCTTCAGCGCTATTTTACACTTTTCACAACTTATTAGGAGGGCTGTATTAATTTTTTCAGATAGTTTTTTACCTTCACTCCTTGGCTGCAAGGGTATGCCACTGTGACAGGTGTGTTTTATGACTAAAAACCGGAAAAATGTCGGTCATTTTGGGTGCGATGAGTTCAAGTACCGTAGCTAGCTAGTCTACGTACTACGTCATGACGTTTCTAACGGTCAGCCGGGTCATTTTTTTAGGTGTTTATTTTATTTTATTATTATTATTTTAAATTCCTTTTTATAATTTGCATCTGTGTATTATGTAAGGTGTGTTTTTCCGTATGTTTTATTAATTTCTTTTTTTAACAGTTGGATTCGAAGGACAGCATATACGAGGAGCCTGAAACCGACCACATCTATGAGGTTTGTTGAATTTCTGCGTTTTACAGAACATTTACCAAAGATGTGTTTTACCGCATGGTCAAATTTGTGAGGAGGACACGTTGCGGTGAACACTCATCACAGCTGTACATTTTTACATAAAAATACAAGTGCAAGACTGACTGAAACCTGATAGGGCACCATCTTCTCGCTCCACTGAGCTCCAGACCACAATTTAATCTTGTTCTATTAAAGCTGCAGTCCACTTTGTACAATAGTTTAAAAAAATCTAATACATTCTCTACCTACTAAAGATGAAAAGGCAGCAAAATGCCATTTAATTTTTTTTAGAACAGCTTAAAAAATGAATATTAATACAATAAAAACAACTTCTAATTCATTTGAAAGCCTTATTTGTGCCTGTATGTCTCATTCACCAGTATAGCACCTCAATATTTTGATCTGTGCACTCAAAAAATAATATTTATCATGAAATACAGTCATTTTCCGTGATAAAAATACATTTTCTAGCCTTATTTCTGCATGAGATCGCATGTATTTCTTCTCTTTTAATGCATAATTTGCATGTGTTAACGCACTGAAATCTAAATTGGCAGAGTTGAGTGTTTCATACCGTTTCAGTTAATGTCATCCAGTCTGCTGTGGCATTTAGCAGCTGTGACATTTTATCTTTGAGTCATGACTGAATCATGAATGCAAATGAAAAACTGTAGGCGCCCAAACAGAGGCAGCAACTCGCTTCTCGTATATCATAACATTACTCTGCAACCCCAGATTAAGAGTAGGATTCCTTAAAGCCACATTAGATGCACATATACACATGTCAAGTGAATTAAAGTGTCTTGTTCCGTCTGTCAGGGTCTGGCGATTGAGACGTGTGGAGGAGGTCTGTATGAGGAACTGGCGGTGTACAGTCAGGCTGAAGGAACTGAGGCCCCATGGGAGTGAAACTGGCACAACCAAACTACTTTTCACCATCTACAGCCTCACGTGATAATACGTTCTGAATTATAGGTTGTGCAGTAAAAATAACATTTTGATTAGTCCAATCAGGTGCGGAGAAGTGTTGTTTTCTTCTTGTGGAATGCAGATTTTGTTTAAACCTTGCAGTTTTTGGACGTTTTTTGCTATTGCCTCATTTATATTTCCTGCACAGATGTTGGTAACAGATTTTACTGGGGAAAAAAACTGAGGGCTTCACATACTAAATACATTATGCTATGATATTTTTAATTCATTCCTTATCTGCTCTGTGTAAACACGGCCTGCAGTTCAACCAAAAAAGTCTCTGAATTCTTGTCACATCACTGTTAGTAGCAGCTAAATGACCAATACATTCAGGGTTGTGCTGAGGAGTGCAGAATTTTTTGTTTTTTGTAGAATCTGGGTAATGTAAACTCTTTATTTTTGGAGAATTTTTAAAATGTAATGTGTAGAATAAAATGATTCATATGAAATATCCTAATTTTAAGCTTCATGACAAAACAATACATCACAGATGATTATTCCAAACCGAAAATCCAACAATTCCTTATGTTTTTACGGTTTCTGACTCTGATAAATGTCACCAAGTATTCTGATAGTTGATTAATTAAACATTTCTTAAAGAAAAAACAGTAAATTCTCTTATTCCACCTTGTTAAATGTAAATATTTTCTGGTTTCTTTACTTCTTTTTGACAATGAACTGGATTTTTCTTTGAGTTGTGAGCAAAACATTTGTAATGTTAGACTTTTTAAAACACTGGTTGACATATTTCACCATTTTAATCAAGAAAATAAACAACAAACCAATCAGCAATGAAAATAATTGTGAGTTTTAGCCCTGATGTGCAGCAGAATACTTATTCTAGATTGCTAAATATGCTGTTTTTTTTACTATTATGTTGTCATTTGCAGTGTAAATATAGTTTTCTACAATGAGACATGACAGCTGATGTTTCAGCTGACATTTTTGGTGCTTCAAGGAGTTTTATTTTAATTGTGTTGTGTAAAATTTCCTAATGACTTTGCTAACTTGACAGTTTGATACCTCTTTATCCCCTGCCTACAAAGCATGTAATAAAAAGACCAGTCTGGTGTCCATCAGAACCAAAAACAAGGCCCTGCATGTTCTTATTGTTTATTAATGTTAGAAATCTGTATGAATTTTCTTCATGTAACCGGAATAAAGACAATAAACACATTTCCATTTACTGGAGAAAGTCATTTTTTACTGCCTGTAACATTAAAACATGTAAAAAATATTCTCTTTTACTGATTGTATTTCAAATTCAGATGCTGGTCCTTAAATAAAGAATAAATAAATGAATAGGTAAAAAAAAAATAGAGCAGTAAAGGTGTTGCTCACATAGCAGATTTTCTTAAAAATGTTCTTAAAAATTCCCCTAAACAGTCATTAAATTTATTTTAATAGTGGATTATTTCACCTCAGTGACAAAATTCTTAACATTCGTCAGCTAAAAAAAACAGCAAATTCTCCCTTTTTTATAGTTTAAAGTCCAAATACCTTTTAAATATTCGGCTACAACAGGATGGATGGAAGTTTTATAGGATGTCTGCATCCAGCTTCCATTAACAAGGCCTCAGAATGTATTATAAAGACTGTATTTATAAAAGCTTTGAATATTGTATTTTAACTGCAGCTTTTTGTCTCTTTTGTCCGTCCATCAGTCCAAAAGTTCAGAGATAAGTAAAATCTTAACGTTCTTTTGCCAAATATCAGCAAATGTTTGGAGTATTTGCTTGAGAAATGGCTGAAACGCTACAACAGAAATCTGCTCTGAACATGTTTCCTGCTGTTAAACCTTCCTTCCTTTTTGTTTGCTCAAGAAAAATAAACACAGTGAAGACGTTTCTGTTTGCTAGAAGACATTTTTATTGGCTGCAACATGATTAAAATAAGTTTGATTGGTGCAAATTGTAAAGAAGAATAAATAAATAAGCAATCTCATGAAGGAAAATGAGCTGATCGACCAATAAATACAGAGATAATTCAATAAATAGATAAATAAATAAATAGAGAAGCTAATAAATGGATGCGTCTGAGACAGATGTTAGTTGTTGCTGCGTAGAGATGAAGCCAGCTGATGAACTCTCATCAGATGAACTTCCATCTCCGTCCTGATCAGCTCCCAGGCTTCAGCACTGTGGCCCTGCAGACACCAGAACATCCTCATCAACATTAAAACACCAAACACCAGACCTGACAGCAGACTTTGTCACACTCACTCACCAATTTCTTCAGGACCTGCTCGCAGAGTCTCTTGAAATACATGTGCAGCTTGGTGTTCTTCCTCTTGTGGCTCCCGACCTGAAGGAATCACAACGACACAGCGGTTATTTAAAAGCTCCTGACGTCTCCTGCCACGTGTCCACGCCTGTCAGGACTCTTGGTGAAACTCACGCAGGAGCTCAGTTCTTCCGCCTGCTTGTTCAGCACGTTGAGGAAGTTCTCCACGGTGCTGTCCTCCCATGATGCCGAGCTGTGGTCCTCCTCAAACAGGGCGGCCGCCTCCTGCAGGATCTGGACCACGAAGGCAAGTTTATCCTCAGCCTGGAGCCACAAGAAGAAGAAGAAGGAGAGCCTCAGATTACTGCAGGAGCACATCTACCACACTTTACATCCCAAACGGCTCAAATAATGACAGAAACATGAACACACACGTTGATGTTTGTCACTTTTCGTGCTGTTTGGACTCACCGATGCGTTGGTTTTCTGGCTGTACAGCTTGTTAGGGAAGGCCACAGCGTTGTCAGCAGCCTCAGTGCTGTTGGTGGAATTAGTCGCCTGCATCAAACACAAACATCATCATCATCACGTGTTCATTCAGCGTTCAACAACCCTGAACTCAAAGCTCTGCTCTCACCATGGTGCCCAGCAGCTCCAACAAGTTCTCACTGTGCTGCTTGAACTTCTCGTCCATCCACCTGCAGCTCAGCGACCAGCCTGAGCCACACAGACCGACCAACAGGAGAGCCAACAAGATCCTGCTGAGCATCTTCACACAGATACAGATCTTTGTCTTCTAGTGGATTTGAGCTGGGACCGGATGAGTCCTGGTGTTCTGTTGGAGCAGAGCTGCAGCGCCTCCTTTATAGCACAACGCACCTATTTCACTTTCCACCTGCAGGGAAACACTCAGCTGTGGCTTTCACCTCCACATGTCACACATTTCACATTTCAGCTTGTGTCCTGGTGGGAAAAACAAACATCCTTTCAGTGGAAAACCTCAGAAACAAACACAAATCATGACTGATAACTTTATTTGGAACATTTTCTGTGTTGAACATCAAGTTGTTTTAGTGATGAACCTGCAGACATGTTAAGTTCATCATCTCTGAGTGAAATCTGATCATGACTTTGGGCTTTTTTCCATTTAGGCACCAAGTCCAGAGTGATGGTAAATGTACAGACTGTTGTCAGACTGCTGCATCAGTGCCTCCATCATTGATCAGCGACAGTGCAGCAGGTGATCCGCTGTGTGTCCGTAAAGGGGAAGTTCCTGAGGAGAGAAAATGAAAGCGACTCCGTGACTGTGGCCTGAATGCTGACGTTCATTCATTTGAATCTGTCCGTGATGTTTCACCTTGTTTTAACCAGAGCCTGCAGCTTTACCGTGAGAACCAGGTGGAACATGGAGAGGGGGATTCTCCTTTACAGATCTCTATGGAAATCTAACTCATCAGCCTTGACAGTGATTTTAGACAATGGATAACTGTATGTGTCTCCCGAGGATGATGAGTTTTAACTGGTGTTTTATTGATATTTGCAGCCTGTTTTCGACTTGTGCTGCAGGATTATATGATTTTATTTGCATTATTGTCTGCTTCTTTTGTCAAACAACAAGAGATGTGATGCAGTTTAAGCTTTTACAGTCAGATTTTGGACATAGAACTGTGAGGAACAGGATAAATATGAAGCTAAAAGCAGCTTCAAGTCACTTTTCCTGAACAAATTCACAAGACTCAACTTATTTACCGATCTCCACTGACAAAAGCCTGGATCTAGTTGGACAAACCTAAACCAATTGCTTCAATTTGTGACATACAGTTGAGTTAAGTTTAACACAGTTTAATCCTTCACATGCAAGTTTCTGGACTTGGACTGGATGAATATGTATAAATATGAAGGTTAAAGCAGTTCCTGAAGACATTTACAAGACACCCCTTATTTAAAAATCTCCACTGGCAAAATCAAGTTGGATCAACTTAAATCAAAAGCCTCTGTTGGTGACACACAATTAGATTAAGTTTATCCAAATTAAGTTGGCCCAGGCAACTTAAAGGTCCTGATTTTTCCAACTTACATATTTGTTTTACCCAAATGTAAAATGAAATGCTTCCATTTGTCACACGCAGTTGAATTGATTTTATCCAAGTGAAGTCACCAAGCAGGAAAATCAACTTGGAGGTTTTATTCTTTGTAATTTGTGTATTTATTTTGCCCAAGTTTGCTTCCCTGTTCTTTACTTTACTTTTGAAAAACTATTTTAGACCATTATGTTATGTTATGTTATGTCATGTTATGTTATGTTATGTTATGTTATGTTATGTTATGTTATGTTATGTTATGTTATGTTATATATGTTATGTTATGTTATACTGCTTTGTTTTCAGGTGAGGGGGAATCCTAGACTATGTATGTGTTCTACAGTCTATGGGGAGAATCTCCTTCTCCACAGGTGACATGGTTTTTACAGTTATTGCGCCCTCTGCTGGATAGAAGGCAGTACAGATGGACGAATGAGCTGAGTAGTGATGTCTTCCCTCAAAAATCTCCCACATTATTTTTAAAAAGTGCTGATTTTTAGTCTCTCCAAATGACTTTCATAATAAAAGCACAAAAAAGCTTGTATATGGGACAAATTTGACCGATCTGGATGATCATTTTTGATGTTTTGTTTTTGATTTTATTATTTTTTTAAATATATTTGTTAATGCTTTATAATTAAATGGGGTGATAGAGAGAGGGATAAGGGTGAAAAGACAAAGTGGTAAGTGTGGAGGAGACTGGAAAGTACAGATAGATGTATAATTTAGACAAACCTTTAACGTCTCAAACATTATTTTAATGGGTGGGTTTGACGTAATAATGTTGCTTTATAACTTTATATTGTGTAATTTAAACTCATCTTTCTGCGTTAGTTGATTTAGACCTCAATCTAGTTTGAGTCGGCTTAATAACTACATGTTTCTTCACCTGGAGGTCACGATTTTAAGTCTCCTCTCTGACCTACTCGACACTGGAGCAATTAGAATGCTTTAATTTGCCAAACTTGTGTTCAAAATTACAGTTATTGTCTGTATAAAACTTAGAAATGTTAAAGAACATGGAAATACTAGGTTGAACAACTTATTTTTATGAGTAATCAACTTTAAAACTTGTGTTTTCCAATCAAATGATAATTAAAAATGCCTTTAATTTTGGCAGAAAAGCTCGTTCCCCTTCATCACTGTAGTTGGTTTTAATAATAATTACAATAGAAGCTGTCTGAACTCAAAGAGATCAATGCAGGCTGTTGCTTTAAATTGGTTTTGTTGAGTCCAAATATTATTTTTAGAGTGTAGTTGGCACATGTTTACTCATTTTCTAGTTAAAACAACGCAAATGAACAGAACTTTAAAGCCTCCAATGGATTGTTATACAGAATTCTATCAGGTTCTGCCTGTTTGTTGACGTTTCTCAGATTTTGCTGCTGCAATTCAACTGCAGTTCCCCTTTTTGATAATAATACAGAGTAAAGAAAAACAAGGACAAAATAAAATATGCGAGCTGGAAAACTTAGATCCATACGGTTGACTCTCCTTCAAATTAAACTGCAACAGGACAAACTGTTCATCTGAGAGGAATCGAATGATTGAAGCTCGTTAAACTTCGGACCAGTGGAGTTAAAAGTTCTTGCTAACTTAATTTGGATAAACTTAACTCAACTGTATGTCACAAATTGAAACAATTGGTTTAGGTTTGTCCAACTTGATCCAGGCTTTTGTCAGTGGAGATCGGTAAATAAGTTGAGTCTTGTGAATTTGTTCAGGAAAAGTGACTTGAAGCTGCTTCTACCTTCATATTTATCCTGTTCCTCACAGTTCTATGTCCAAAATCTGACTGTAAAAGCTTAAACTGCATCACATCTCTTGTTGTTTGACAAAAGAAACAGACAATAATGCAAATAAAATCATATAATCCTGCAGCACAAGTCGAAAACAGGCTGCAAATATTAATAAAACACCAGTTAAACCTCATCATCCTGGGAGACACATAGTTATCCATTGTCTAAAATCACTGTCGGGGCTGATGACTTAGATTTCCATAGAGATCTGTAAAGGAGAATCCCCCTCTCCATGTTCCACCTGGTTCTCACGGTGAAGCTGCAGGCTCTGGTTAAAACAAGGTGAAATATCACGGACAGATTCAAATGAATGAACGTCAGCATTCAGGCCACAGTCACGGAGTCGCTTTCATTTTCTCTCCTCAGGAACTTCCCCTTTACGGACACACAGCGGATCACCTGCTGCACTGTCGCTGATCAATGATGGAGGCACTGATGCAGCAGTCTGACAACAGTCTGTACATTTACCATCACTCTGGACTTGGTGCCTAAATGGAAAAAAGCCCAAAGTCATGATCAGATTTCACTCAGAGATGATGAACTTAACATGTCTGCAGGTTCATCACTAAAACAACTTGATGTTCAACACAGAAAATGTTCCAAATAAAGTTATCAGTCATGATTTGTGTCTGTTTCTGAGGTTTTCCACTGAAAGGATGTTTGTTTTTCCCACCAGGACACAAGCTGAAATGTGAAATGTGTGACATGTGGAGGTGAAAGCCACAGCTGAGTGTTTCCCTGCAGGTGGAAAGTGAAATAGGTGCGTTGTGCTATAAAGGAGGCGCTGCAGCTCTGCTCCAACAGAACACCAGGACTCATCCGGTCCCAGCTCAAATCCACTAGAAGACAAAGATCTGTATCTGTGTGAAGATGCTCAGCAGGATCTTGTTGGCTCTCCTGTTGGTCGGTCTGTGTGGCTCAGGCTGGTCTCTGAGCTGCAGGTGGATGGACGAGAAGTTCAAGCAGCACAGTGAGAACTTGTTGGATCTGCTGGGCACCATGGTGAGAGCAGAGCTCTGAGCGTTGTGTGCAGGGTTGTTGAACGCTGAATGAACACGTGATGATGATGATGTTTGTGTTTGATGCAGGCGACTAATTCCACCAACAGCACTGAGGCTGCTGACAACGCTGTGGCCTTCCCTAACAAGCTGTACAGCCAGAAAACCAACGCATCGGTGAGTCCAAACAGCACGAAAAGTGACAAACATCAACGTGTGTGTTCATGTTTCTGTCATTATTTGAGCCGTTTGGGATGTAAAGTGTGGTAGATGTGCTCCTGCAGTAATCTGAGGCTCTCCTTCTTCTTCTTGTGGCTCCAGGCTGAGGATAAACTTGCCTTCGTGGTCCAGATCCTGCAGGAGGCGGCCGCCCTGTTTGAGGAGGACCACAGCTCGGCATCATGGGAGGACAGCACCGTGGAGAACTTCCTCAACGTGCTGAACAAGCAGGCGGAAGAACTGAGCTCCTGTGTGAGTTTCACCAAGAGTCCTGACAGGCGTGGACACGTGGCAGGAGACGTCAGGAGCTTTTAAATAACCGCTGTGTTGTTGTGATTCCTTCAGATCGGGAGCCACAAGAGGAAGAACACCAAGCTGCACATGTATTTCAAGAGACTCTGCGAGCAGGTCCTGAAGAAAATGGTGAGTGAGTGTGACAAAGTCTGATGTCAGGTCTGGTGTTTGGTGTTTTAATGTTGATGAGGATGTTCTGGTGTCTGCAGGGCCACAGTGCTGAAGCCTGGGAGCTGATCAGGACGGAGATGGAAGTTCATCTGATGAGAGTTCATCAGCTGGCTTCATCTCTACGCAGCAACAACTAACATCTGTCTCAGACGCCTCCATTTATTAGCTTCTCTATTTATTTATTTATCTATTTATTGAATTATCTCTGTATTTATTGGTAGATCAGCTCATTTTCCTTCATGAGATTGCTTATTTATTTGTTGTTATTTACAATTTGCACCAATCAAACTTATTTTAATCATGTTGCAGCAAATAAAAATGTCTTCTAGCAAACAGAAATGTCTTCACTGTGTTTATTTTTCTTCTGCAAACGAAAAGGTAGGAAGGTTTAACAGCAGGAAACATGTTCAGAGCAGATTTTTATGGTAGCGTTTTAGTCATTTCTCAATCAAACAATCCAAACATTTGCTGATATTTGGCTACAAAATGCTAAAATTTTCCTTATCTCTGAACTTTTGGACTGATGGACGGACAAAAGAGACAAAAAGCTGCAGATAAAATACAATATTCAAAGCTTTCATAAATTACACTTTATAATACATTCTGAGGCCTTGTTAATGGAAGCTGGATGCAGACATCCTATAAAACTTCCATCCATCCTGTTGTAGCCGAATATTTAAAAGGTATTTGGGCTTTAAATTAGAAAAAAGGTGAACTTTCTGGGTTTTTTTGACAATAAATGTGAGAAATTTTGCCATTCAGGTGAAATAATCCACTATTAAAATACATTTAATGATCGTTTCAAGCAATTTTTAAGAAAATTAGCTGTTTTTCAGGCAATAAAATGGTAAAATCTTGTTATTGATGACGTTAAGTTAATTACCTTCAATTTTTTTTTGACAAATGAATTTGCAAAAAGGAAAAACAGCTGATAAATACAACGTTTTTATTATCTCTGGACTATTGTGTTGGATAAGTTTACTTTCATCTCTGCTTGAATGGGTCACTCACTGCTGACACATGACCCCCAATAATCAAGAAGATATTTGGAAATCAGACAAAGTGCTGGACAGATTTATTTAACCTAGTCAAATATGATTGTTTCAGTCATTTTTTAAGCAAATCTTCCAAACATTTGTTGTTTTTTAGCAACAAATGCAAAATGTTCTATTACTGATGACAGTGAATTACTTCTATTTGTGTTTTGGACTGATGAAAAGACAAAGGGGGGAAAACGGCACGTAAAATACTTTTCAATACCTTCTAAGGCTTTGTGCTTATGGTAAATGAACGCATATGTGTTGTAGACTTACAGCCATCATTTAGAGGCTCTTATTTTGTAGGGATAGGTTCACCCTGGACAGGATATCGGTCCACACACAAAAACTGACATTCAGAGGAAACCCAGGCAGGCAAAGTAAAACCAGCTCCACCTGGAAAGGCCCCAAATGAGCAGCAGGTTCAAACCCAGAACCTTGTTTCTGTGAGGTGACGGTGCAATCCGCTGCTCTACAGCGCCACCACCCTGTGAAACTCCGCAAAAACACATCAGGTGATAACCTTCCCTTCTTGTCACACTGCATGAAAACGCCCTTGTGGTACATTTATGTTTGTTTCTGATGGAATATACCTGCTCATTGAAGATATGTTTCCCTACAAAATGCCTGGAATTGAAGAAAACGTGCCTCTCGACCAGCTGTTGGATCAAATCATGTTTATTAATGTGTTCAGGAAATCCCCACAGAAACAGTTTACAGGGGAACTTACAGATTTACAATCATTCTTGACAGAAGTGCCAGCTTAACCCCCATGGTTCAACACTGAGGACGCCTGCTGAATCTCACGACCAGGTAACTGCACACCCATTCCCCTCGACAGGTCTACCACCAAGTCCTTCCAGCTCGCCGCCGAGCCACCGACAGAGTTGTGTTGGTCTTTTTCAGTCACAGAGTACGCAGCGCTATAAGTGAGAAGTAGTAGCCCGCAAACACCCAGACATTCGAACTAGTTTCCATTCTTCGCGTCTGGACCGTTCACAGTTAAAGAGCCTTCATTTTGCATTTTGTTGTTTTGTTTTTGTTTTTTTTTTGGTGCCAATCCTTCATCCCAACCAGGAAAATTAGACAGCTGGATGCTTTCAGATTTTCAAAGTAAAACTGCCAACCGTTGGTGAAAGAAAAAAAAAAGTAACTCGTCAAAATCAGTTGAGGCCCTCGAGGATGCACGTACTACTTCCATAAACAGGATTTGTCACACTGCTCATATGCATTTGGTTCAGCAGTCATAGTACAAATAGAAATGCTAAAACTAGTTACAGAAAAAAAAAACACATGTAACGTCTCTTTAAAGGAATAACATGTGAAGCCTGTGGATGTATCAGGACACCAGATAACCGGCTGAAGTTTCGCGAAATGTCCAACACACACACACGTAAAGTAGGAACACTGTCAGAAAGATTCATTACACTGAAAGTCATCTCAAAAATCCAATTTAATCCAGGGAATTAAATGCCAGCTACCAAAAAAAAAAAAAGAAGATTTGAAAAGACAAGAATTGCATATGCTCGCAGATTCTAATTTCAATTTCATTCGTTTTTAAAGATTGTTGGTTTGCCTTGTGCTTCACGGTCTCGCTTAGTGGTGGGGACAAAGGTAGTGTTCACTGGAGAACCATCGCTAAGAATAATCTGTTATATTCCAATATAATAATAATAATAAAACAAACAGCATGATTTTCAAATGACACCAGAATGATCGAGGATGGGCGTTTTTTATTTTTATTTTTTTATACCTTTTTTTTCCGTTTTTTGATTTGCTTCGACCTGATACAGGTTAAGATGCAATTTACTGAATCTCTTACTGGTGGGTTTGAGGTTTTCAAAATCAAGAGGATAAAATGAACATCTAGCATTCAGTCTACATCAGGTGAACATTTCTAGTTAACATAGATATATACTACAGGGAGGAGGGAGGAGAACTTGCACCCTTGCTCTTTCTTTGCCGTATGAAAACCATGCTTCCTCTGGAGAGTAAGGGTGGGGAGAAGGGGGCCGTGCAAGACTGAGAGTGGGGGTAGGCTGAGTGGGGCTGAGGCTGAGTTTGGTGGATGGAGAAAGGGGCTTGAAAACCAGACTGCTGATTCCACAGGAGGTGTGTAAAAGGCACGCCAGGGTTACTCCCAATCCCAGCCAGCATACACAGAGACGCCTTCACACCCACACGCACTCGCTGAACACACAAGGTACACGCACACACACACACGCTCGCGCACACACACACGCACGCACGCCCACGCACACACAAGCAGCACAGGCTAGAGCCCCAAGAGTACTGACGAGGGGAGAAAGCAAGAGGAGGGAATGAAGGAAGTTCTTGAAAGAAAGAGCTGGGGCAGAAAACTGGGTTAGATGGGAGCGCAGGGGCCTGGATCCGGTGCTGCCGCTGTGTTGAAACAGAAAAAATAAACAACAAACAAAAAATCAAAACTGGTGGAATGGATCATTTCTGGTTCTTCAGCTGGTTGGAGAGCCAGTCCAGGCCCTCGTACAGGCCGTCCCCGCTGGTGGCACAGGTGGCCTGGATGTACCAGCTGCGCTGGCGGAGGGCGTGTAGGCCCAGCTTGTCTGTGATCTCTGCAGCATTCATAGCGTTGGGGAGATCCTGGAGGAGACGACAGAGCCGGTCAGGATGCAGGTTGAAGATATTTTACATCAACTTTTCCTTTTACAAATGCCTTTTTACGTTTAGGACTATGTATGTTTATCTCTTGTATTCTCCTGATTCTTGTTTATCTAAATGTCCTGTGTGACTAGACGCGTTTCATGTTCTCAGTTCTTCCTTAAAAAAAAGATAAAAAATAAAGTTTCTTTTCCTCTTCTTACACCCTACTTGTCTGTCTTCTTACATTGCTTTTCTAATACCTTTTTTTTCTTTCCTATCTCGTCTTAACGGCTTTTATGTCTGATAAATAGCTGTTTATCTCTTATTCTCCTGATTCATCACTCTTATTGTAATTTATCTTCATGTCCTGTGTGACTAGACGCGTTTCATGTTCTCAGTTCTTCCTTAAAAAAAGATAAAAATAAATAAAGTTTCTTTTCCTCTTCTTAAACCCTATTTGTCCACCTTCTCATTTTGCTTTTCTATTACTGTTTGTTTCTTTCCTGTCGCTTCGTAACGGCCTTTTATGTCTGACGAAAAGCTGTTCATCTCTTTTATTCTCCTGATTAATCAGTCTTTTTTTAATTCATCATAATCTCCTGTGTCACTAGCTGTGTTTCATGTTCTCAGCTCTTCCTGTCAAAAAGATATAAATAAATAGTTTCTTTTCCTCTTCTTAAAACCTCCATCTTCCTATATTGCCTTTCTATTACCATTTTTTCTTCCCTATTTTGTCTTAACGGCTTTTATGTCTGACAGAAAGCATTTTCTATTACACAAATAAACATTTTTTGATATTTGACAGGTTACAAATGCAGGTACCTCAGCATCTATTTATAATCCAAAGCAAATAAACACTATCTCAACTACTTTTAAATTTCAAATTACATCCAAGGATGCCCCAGGAAACATAAAAAGTGACCTCACCTGTTTATTTGCAAAAACGAGCAGCACAGCGTCTCTGAGTTCGTCCTCAGCGAGCATTCTGGACAACTCCTCCCTCGCCTCGTTCACTCTCTCCCTGTCGTTGCTGTCCACCACAAAGATAAGCCCTGCATACAAATAAAATACACCGTAAGTTTATGAGCAATGAGGGTAAACGCTTAAATAAATTTGTCACAACACAGAAATGCAGCATTGTAATCGTTTATCTTCTCGGTTCAAAGCGTTTTCTTCTCCCCCACATCAAAAGCTGTGACTCCGACCCATTAATAATTAATACTGTGCAATTCGGATCTGGCTCTAACTTGGCGTGAAATCAATACCCCTAAATCATCTGAGGATCACACAGATGAACTGAATATCTGAAAGTAAACTTCTAAGAGTCGCGAACGACAGCTCGAGTGCCACGTTGCAGTCAAGTGAAGACGGCAAATTCAAAAATAAACTCCAAATTAGTTTTGCGGTGGCTGCAGGTTGGCAGAGTGGGAAAATTAATCAAACAAAAAGCCGACAAACACTTAAGACGTCGTATTTTATAAGTTTAATGAGGATGAGTTTAGTACTTAATGCTGTCGAGTCATCTTGAGACTCCCATCAATTATGTAAAAGCTGCATTCGGAGACAGCAGACGCTTTAAAAGCTGCATGTTGACGGATTAGACCTGCTTTGACATTGGCGAACGCAGAACAGGGCGACTGCAGTTTTCTACCTTACGTTGTTCTGTTCAGATATTTGACAAAACTGCAAAAATGTGAGGCAAAACGGGGCTGGTCACAGTTTTGGCAGACTTTAATTCCTCTTGGCTGAAGGCAACAAAGATACGGGGATGTTAAGGCCTCTGTCACTCTGGTCTACTCACACTTCCCTATCTATGCGCCTGCATGTTTGGGAAACATTTCATCATCCCTGCAGCTCACCAAACGCACAAACAAGATATTTTTGTATCCCTGTAACGGTGGACGAAGTGGTCACATGGTAAACTCTAGCTGTAATGGAGTTGGCACTTGCTTGTGTAGCTGCACCAGCATCTGTACGCAGCGCTGTCTGTTAAATTATACATCGTCTGCCGAGTGTAATACAGCACTAACACAAAAAAGCATCAAAACTTGAAGAAAGCATGGCAACTGATACAGATGCCTCAAGACAATCTCATTAATTTGCCTTTATTTATTTTGGTATGACCAAACAAAAGGAACAAATACCCACTTTTGCAAAGCTAAAGCCTCATAATTTTTTGTATTTATGCTTGAAAAATGACTGAAAATATGAAATTTTCTGTCAACTGACTTCAATCACCTAACTGTTGGATCTTTAAATCGTACACAAACATCTATACGTGCAGGGGAAATGCCGATATACGCTGAAGTGAGACGTGTTTGGAATATTTTTTGCCGTTCTGCCTATGCTGTGTCTAACGTCATTACCCCAAGGATTCACACATTCAATTTCACACTTGTGTGATTACTATGTGGATGGTTTGTCTGATCCTAGCAAAGAAACCCAGGAACGGCTACAGCAGAACCAATGATGGCAGTGAGGCTTATAAACTGACTGATACTGCAATACATTTCTACAAAAAACTCACGGGAGACTACGACAAAACACATGTTCAAATGCTAATTTAACTACAGCTGGCATCATTATTGGCAGAGGCAACATCAGCCTACAGTGCCTTCATGTATTCTAATGAATTACATTTCAGGAAATACAGGAGTCACACAATAAGCCCTTTGAGAATTGAACAATGGTGTATGAGTCATTGGATCACTTGCTTTAAGATCATCTTTTATGCTGCAACAAGGCCACCTATGGGCAGCAACGTTCACTGACACAGCTGCCAGCTAAGATAAAGTCCCCCCTCACCTTGAGTGTTCTGGAAGTAGTGGCGCCACAGCGGCCTGATTTTGTCCTGACCGCCCACATCCCACACTGTGAAGCTGATGTTCTTGTATTCTACAGTTTCAACATTAAAACCTGGAGAGAAGAGGAGGAACACTGATGAGTCACTGGCTGAACAACATTTGTACTATTCAAGTTTTGTACACTCAGAGTCAACCTGCTGCACACAAACCTCAATATCCAACAGTCCATGCAGTTAAACATTTCACTAACTGTAGTTTAATTCAAATCAGGTTCATTTAGGCTCCAGCTTAGTGTAGATGTGTAAGATAACTGGTACAAATCAACTCACAAGTATTAAAATATGGCTTCAAATGTTTGATGTAAATGTTTTGTGTGTATTTTCGCGTATGAGTCCACGGTTTTGGATTTAAAACAAAAGCTCACACATATTTTAAAATATCCAAAGATGTTCTAGGACTCCTTTTGTTGAGCTCAACATTTGATAATTAAGAATGCTGTCTAATTCCTCTGCCAAGGTGTGAACCAAGGTGGAGGTATGTTTTCAGTGTTGTTTGTTTGTCTGTCAGCAAGATTATGCAAAAACAATCCGCCCATACGTCACAAAACTTGATGTAGAGGTGTGGCAAGGACAAGTGGAACTTTATGTATGGGATTTCATTTATCATTGGTATCAATGTTTTAAACATTTCAATATAAGGCACTGGGATTGGCAGAGGACTGTGCTCTCCGAGTGTCCTTTATATTTTATTAAGTTTCTAAGAAAACAGGACTTAGTGAACAATTACACAACAGTTTTAAAAGTGAGGAATTACACAAAGTAAAGTTTGGCTTCTGTACCAATTAACATTTGTTCTGACGTCAAAACATTTCACCTTACGCTTGGCAAATGTTAGAAACACTCTAAAAATACAACTGTAATGTAATTTAAATACATTTATGCATCCATACCAATGGTGGGAATGGTGGTGACTATCTCTCCAAGCTTCAGTTTATATAGGATAGTTGTTTTTCCAGCAGCATCAAGCCCGACCATTAGAATCCTCATTTCTTTTTTGCCAAACAGGCCCTTGAATAAGCTCGCAAATACATTCCCCATGGTGGCGAAGCTGTCAAGGAAGAGAAGGGAAAAGGGTTACGAGAGTCTCTGGTGTTTCAGCTGCAGTAAATGCCAAGAGGAAAGGAGGATACAGAAAAAGGTGGCTCATCAAGAATACTAGAAAATTTACTTGACAGACTAGTATGGCAGGAAATATCTTCTCATTGTTGGATAATAGATAGTGGCACAACTAAGTTAGGAAAACAGATCGATGACAGCAGTACACTTGGTTGAATAAGAGACTGAAAGAGGCACAATGAATGGAACATGGAGGCACACAAACGGGATGTTTACTCAAGCTACTGGTTAAACATTAAGGTTATGGTTTATGGCTATACGTTACCAGTCAGGCCAAAACCTTGCACATAACCCACCATTTAACTGCTTTAACTTAAACAAGACATAACCGTAAAATCAGACTCCTTTTGGGCAGAAATGTCACCGTTTAGTAGGCAAAAATCGTACATTCCGAGGCAGGTAGGGATAAAGTGAACAGCTAACTGATCGCCCGATAAGAAAGGCCTGCTCCAGCTGGCAAACTCTGCATTAGCGGCAGAGATAATGTTACTGTGCGTGAGCCGTCACAAGACGCTAGCTCGCTAACAACACCTCGACCTTAGCGAAAAAGGCCGACAATTCGGCTAAAGTTCGTGTCCGTACGGGCAAAAATTTAAAGTAAAAACGCCGCTTTACGTATATTTTCAAGTATTTCGTGAAAAGTTCAAGTTTCTGTGGCTTGAGCTGGTTACCAACAGTCGAAGCCGATTACTGTTCGCCTCACTAAGGGCGGATGCTTCGGCTAGCTAGTTAGCCTGCTAGCTTATCTTAGCTTGCTGTCAACGGGCGACACGATTTGTAAACGTTTAGAGGAGAATTAACACCACACGGCGACGCACTATTAACACACCTAACGCTGGCACGTCGTGGTGAAACCGGAGCCCAGTTCTGGGCAAAAATCCACAGTGACAGCTCTTTGATCCGCTCGGTACAGGAACTGCTGTAGCCTGCTAGCCGAGGTTAGCTAAATGCCGCGTCACAGTAAAGAGAGAAGACTGTGACGTCATGTTAAACGCCGAATAAATCGACCAGTTCGCGTCGAGCCCCAAACACCAAACATAATGTGACACTACGAGAGAAAAAGAGGCGAGTTTCTGCGGATTATTACCTTTACAACGACAGCTTCTCGATCTTTCCGTTTTATTTCACTGTCACTCCAAAATGGCGTCTTGCGCAACCAGGGAGACACCGGCGTACGGACACTTCCCACTATCACAGCTGGACCAATCACAGCGCGTATAGTGTAACTGATTACCCGCCCCTCTGTGCTGCGGACCAATCAGCGCCTCGGCTGCTCCCTGTGTGCACAGAGCACAAAATGTCGAGGAAGTGAACCGCACACAAGTTTATTCAAGTTTCAGGCACTCTGAGGAGGGACAACATGACGGCCTGGCCGGACTATGGGCGGTTTATATTGTAATCAAGGCGTGTGACTGTGACTCTACGCTGGCTCATACTGCCATATTTCTCAACTATATGCACTAAAATGACTAAAATACCATTACCACATGGGTCGACCAAGAACTCTGCCCAGTTGCCCCAAGAGGTCAGGAGGCCTCTGACTGAAAGCATCTGTATGAAGTGATGTAATGTTTATTGGTTGAAAATCACAAAGCTCAGTTAAAACACAAAATGGCCAAAAAGAGGCACAAAATGATTAACAAAACACAAAATGAATGTAAAAACACAATATAACGATGCAAAATGACATATGTCGAGACAAAAATTCACTACAAAGAAACAAAAGCACGAACAAAGAGTCAGAAATGACCACAGAGACTGAAAAGAGCCACAAACACACAAATCTACCACAAGGAGAAACCAAACAACCACAACAAACATATACCAAACAACCACAAAGAGGCACAAAACAACCTTAAAGAAACACCAGTCATAAAAAGACACAAAACAGCAACAAAGTGATACAAAACAACCATAAAGAAACATCAAACAGCCATAAAAAAACACAAAATAACAACAAAGTGACACAAAATATCCATAAGGTAATACAAAACAACTAGACAGTGACACAAAACATCCACAAAATAACACAAAACAGCCATAAAAAGACACAGAACAACAACAAAGTGATACAAAACAACCATAAAGAAACATCAAACAGCCATAAAAAACACAAAATAACAACAAAGTGACACAAAATATCCATAAGGTAATACAAAACAACTAGACAGTGACACAAAACATCCACAAAATAACACAAAGCAGCCATAAAAAGACACAGAACAACAACAAAGTGATACAAAACAACCATAAAGAAACATCAAACAGCCATAAAAAACACAAAATAACAACAAAGTGACACAAAATATCCATAAGGTAATACAAAACAACCAGACAGTGACACAAAACATCCACAAAATAACACAAAACAGCCATAAAAAGACACAGAACAACAACAAAGTGGCACAAAACAACCAGACAGCGACACAAAGCATCCACAAAGAAACACCAAACAGCCATAAAAAGACACAAAACAAAAACAAAGTGATATAAAACAACCAGACAGTGACACAAAACATCCATAAGGAGACACAAAACAACCATGAAGAAACACCATCCATAAAATAACACAAAATAGCCATAAAAAGACACAAAACAACAATAAAGTAACACAAAACAACCAGACAGTGAGACAAAACATCCATAAAATAACACCCAACAGTCAAAAGAGGACACAAAATTACAACAAAGTGACACAAAACATCCATAAACAAACACAAAATAACAAAGTGACACAAAGCATCCATAAAGTAACACAAAACAACCAGACAGTAACACAAAACATCCATAAAATAACACCCAACAGTCAAAAGAGGACACAAAACAACAACAAAGTGACACAAAACAACCAGAAACAGACACAAAACATCCATAATGAAATAGTTATTTGATGTATCCAAATAACCAAATCACCACAGAGACACAAAACTACCACAAACAAACACAAAATGACAATAATGCTATGAGCAGATGCAAAATGACTATACGTAGACACAAAATGACCACCAAGCGACAGATACCAACTATACAGGGACAGAAATCAGCCACTAGAGACACAAATACAAAGAGACAGACATATAAAATGACCATTAGATACTCAAATTGACCATGAAGAGATGCAAAATGACCACAGGGAGACACAAAAAACACAGAGACACAAAACAAAGAGGCAAAAAATGGTCCAAAAGTGACATAAAAGGATCAGACAGAGACGTAAATCGCCAACAGAGAGTTGAAAAATGATCATATAGTGCACAAGAAACACCAAATTACCATAAAATAAAACACAAAACAACTGCAGCTGGTGTTTATGTACCTTTTTTATCATTTTGAGTCCTGTTGTCGTCATTTTGCATCTATTTATTGTTGATTTATTTCCCATCTCTTCTTATTAATTCGAGCCTTTTCAGTCTATTTGAGTCTGATTGATTGCAAATTAGTTAGATATCTGTACCACTAAATTAAAATATTGATTGTGACGTATCCTCTGTGGTGAGGCCCATTTTTATTTATAATTGTTTAACAAGTAAAATGTCAGAAAATAGTCAAAAATGTTCATTAATACTCCCTGAAGCCCAACTTAGCACATTTTCATGTCAAAAAGTACTAAAACATTGAGGTACTTACAAAAAACAAAAGGACAAATAGCAAATATCCACACAAAATAGGCTAAAATACGCTATACTTTGGCTTACTTATGGCTTGACTAGTTTCCGGTAGGCAACAGTCAGTAGGTGGTTTCAGGCCCTGGGCTCATTGTGTGTTTAAGCATTGTTTTGTTTGTTATAGGAGCAGCTTCACATTCCTCAAACAGTGAGCTGACCGTCACTGAACCATGGAACGTTAGCAACAAGTTCAGAAATGTTGTCCTAAAAGAATAGAGCACTGGATTTCTTTTTCGATTTTATACCATTTTGTGAACTTTGAAACTGTATTTTAAGTTAATTTTAGTCCAGCGTTCAACATTCTGCTGGGAATAAAGCTTTGGTAGTAAATATTGGACTTTAAAATGACATATTGCATGGCAAAGAGGTGGTGGAAATAGACTTATTTTCTTCATTTTTCATGTAGACGCCCTCACAGACATGAATCTCAGCATCCTCAGTGATAGCTACAGTCCTGCTGAACCCTTTAAAAGCGTTTCAAACCACATGCTCTCCACCAAAATAGTGTTTCCATGTGGCCACGTGAACGTATAGGTTTCTTTATTAGTGCTGTAAATGTTTACAATGAGCCATATGTGGATCTCGTGCTGGTGTTGGGCAGATAAGAGGCGTCTCTGCTCTAACGAAGATAAAAGAGACGATAAATATAGAAGGCAATGGATGAAAAACAAGAAGCTTCTTCGCCTCAGAGGTATTTTTTTTTATTAAGATATAAAATGTAAGTAATGTTCAAGTATTCATTTCCTCAGGTCTTTAACTATGTCGTGGAAAATTCTCATTATTTTAAGCAGCTTTGCTTCTTCTAAATCCTAAAATACACTCAATGACAAACAAACTCTAGATTCCAGATCAGAGAGGAAACAGAAAGGATGCAGAAAACTGGATTTCTTTTGCACCTTAACAGTGCATGCATGGAAAAAAAGACTTAAAAATGAACAGATAAAGTCACTTATTACATTTCACATTCTCTCTGCACGCTTACACACTCCTGCACTATTTGTACACAATTAACAGAAACTGTTGGAGCTGTACAGTTGATGGACATGTGTGTCTTTGATGCATCTATTTCTCAGCTTCACTCACAGAGCACTTTATTAGGAACACCTGTTTATTCATGCATTTATCCAAACAGACTAAATAACGGCAGAAACTCCTGCAGATACACATCAGGATGGGGTGAAAATGTGACTTGATGGTTGGTTTGAGTGTTTCTGAAGCTGCTGATTTCCTGGATTCACCAGAACAGTGTGTAGAGTCGCTAGAAACACATTTTGAGGGGAGAGGTCTGAGGTCAGACTAGTTGGAGATGATGGTGACCGCTTTTTACCCATCCAAACCTGAGGTGGATGGACTACAATAGCAGACCACATCTGGTTCCACTTATGTCAACCAGGAACAGAAATCAAAGGCTGCAGAGGGCTCAGGGTCATTTTAGCTGGTGAGCTGAAGGGGAACAACTACATCAAGACACCAAACAACCACAAAGAGACACAAAACAACCATAAAATGACACAAAACAATCACAAAGACACACCAAACAACCACAAAGAGACAAAAAACAACCACAAAGTGACACAAAACGATCACAGTGACACAAAACAACCATAAAGTGACACAAAACAATCACAAAGACACACCAAACAACCACAAAGTGACACAAAACGATCACAGTGACACAAAACAACCATAAATAGACACAAAACAACCACAGACAGACACAAAACAATCACAAAGACACAGCCAATAACCACAAAAAAACAACAAACAAACAAAAAACACAAAACAATCATAAAGTGTCACAAAAAAACACAAAGAGACATAAAAAAGCACAAAACACACATTAAACAACCACGAAGATACACCCAACAACCACGAAGATACACCCAACAACCACGAAGATACACCCAAAAACCACAAAGAGACACAAAACAACCATAAAGTGACACAAAACAACCATAAACACAAAGCAAACAACCACAAAACACACCAAACAAACAAAAAAACCACACCAAACAACCACAAAGAGACTTAAAACAACCGTAGTGACACAAAACAACCACAAAAAGAGACGAATTTACAAGTAGGAGAAAAAAAATGATACAACGAAAACAGAAATCCAATAAAAGAGACATCCATGCAGAGAGACCCAAAAGCACGGTCATGTAAAATAGCCATGAGAGACTCCAACTGAACACCAAGAGATGCAAAATGACTCAAGGGAAAGATAAAAAATGGTCAAAAATCACCACAAAGTGACACAAAACGACCAGACAGAGACATTAAACACCAACAAAGAGCTGAAAAGGACCATAAAGACTGAAACTGGTCGGTTGAAGTTGGAAAACGTAGCCTGATCTGATGAATCTGGCTGCAGATGGTTGGTCAGAATCAACAGCATGAATCCACCTGCTTCATGTCAACAGTCCAGGCGGCTGCTGCTGCTGCTGGTGGTTAAAAAGTGTGGGGAATGTTTTCATAACTTGGTGTTGATGATGTTGATGCTGACCATGTGCAGCCCTTTATAGCCAGAGTGTGTCATCTTCTAATGGCTTCAAGGATAATGCTCCAAGTCAAGTGGTAGAACAGGAGATCAGCAGCATAAATGACAAGCAGAATCTGCAGAGGAAGCTTTGCAACATCTTTGGGCGTCCATAAACTGAGGTTGGTAGATGTTCCTAATAAAGTGCCCTCTGAAGGCTTCACATGTCTTTGTTTAGCTTTATTTCACTGCAAGTCCTAAACTGTAGTCTTGGAACTGTGTGTAAATTCACTGAGAATTCATTTCCCCTAAAACCACGGCCTTCCAGCTTCTCCCAGAAACAGTCATTAACGAAAATAATTAGTGCAAAGAACAGAAACAGTAACGGAAAATGTCCGCGTCATTCTCGGAGCTCCAGCTTTCCGTCTCGGACCCTCCACCTCCAGCGCTGACATCGGTCCGGAGCAGGAACACAGCGGAGCCACAGTCCAGACTCCCTGATCTCCTGCTCAAAGGACACCAGCTTCCTGTCCAGAGTCTCCAAAGTAAAAGCTTTCCCTGAGATCTGCGGGACAGACGGGAGAGTCCATGTGGCTGAGTAGTGAACCTCAATACCAACTGATATGCATTTTTTTAAAGACAACTGTATAAAAACAAACAAATAAATCAAGGGAAAATATACATTAAAAAGATGGAAATACTGAGATGTTCAAAAACTTCTCTGATTTCACCAGCTATTATCATGAATGTATCAAAACAAGGGAAATCGGAAATATATTGACGATATTATTATATATATAAATTTCGTAAATGTATTTCAACTGTCTTTTTGGTCAAACAATTTTAGTTGTCTTTATAAAAAAAATTAAATATTCTGGTTATTTACAGTTACAGGTTTTAAATGCTATTTTACATTAAATTTGTATATTCACAGTCTATTTTTGTAATTTTTTGTTTATTTATTGATCATTTATTGTAAAAAAAACAATCTGCAAATTATAGTGTAAACAGTGTACACTATAAAAAATGAATGTTTTTTATGTTTTTTAATGTATTTTAAAAAACTATTTACTGTTATTTCATGGATATTCTCTGTTTTGTTAAATTACAGATTACATCAGTTAAAATCCCCGAAAAAGCATTAATTTGAAACTTTACTATACTCTATTTAAATCTCCCGTAGATATTATTTCATAAATATTTATCATTATTTGAATGAAAAGATATGTATAAGAAGGATGAAAAATTGTAAATAATCATGTAGCTATTATTTTACAAAATTTATCTGTTGTGTATCTAGTAAATTATCTAGTAAAATCAGAGAAAAAAGTATTAATTTACAAACATCTTTATTGCACAGATAGACACTTTTATTTTTCTTTTTTTTGTTTTGTTGTTGTTGTTGTCTTACAGTTTTTGAACTTTACAGTTCTCCACTGTTTTTTCATATTTTTTTCTGGTACCTTTGCTGCCACATTTTGCAGTTGTTTTTTTTTCATTACAGGATTTGTTTTTACAGTGCACCCTAAAACCATCCCAAATATTCAAACAAATCATTTCAACCTCAGTCTCCTGTTTCATACCTGATCACTAATTCCTATGGCAACGTGGCCCACTTTGACCAGCCGGCGCTCTCGAATCCTCAGACACTCGCCCTGGACGTTCTCAATCCAGATGTCAACACCTGGAAATGTCAGAGGATTTAGAAAAACGATGGCAGCAGCTGTTAACCAGTAATTCACATTCGAGGCACTTCTCACCCTCGAAGCAGTACGAGGACGGCTGATTGGCTGAGGCCGACCACTCCAAGTGTCCGTCTGTCTGACTGTTGCAGGACGAAAAGACGCCAGAGCTGAGGTCGTCAGACGAATGGTCAGAGTCCTTAAAGACAGAAACAAATCTCAGTTTTGGGTTTTGGGTAAAGTAGTTTTATGTGTACAGCACAGATTCATATATCTGTATCTGCATCACACCTTGTCTGAGGCATCGATCTGCGAAGTTTCCGAGCAGCTGAAGCAGGATGGAGGGTCATCGCGAGGTTCAGGGGACGGCGTCTGGATTGTGGTGCCTAAAGGTACATCTAGGAGGAGACAGTATATTAACATCTGGTAATACAACATCTGTCTCCCTGTATCTCTCAGCAGGTATCTGTTTCTACAGAGCTGCTAATATTCAATTCAATTAAATTTTATTTATATAGCGCATATTTACAACACATGTCATCACATAGCGGTTTATATAGCAGGAAGAACAGAAAACAGAAAACCCAACAATCCAAAGTTGCTTTTGGATTCCCTCTGAGCAAGCAGTCAGCGTCGTGGGAAGGAACCAAAAACAACCCTAGGATTGGGAAGGGGGAACGAAAACCTCCGATAGAACCAGGCTCAGGGAAGGCGGCCATCTGCCTTGACTGGTTGGGCTGGGAGTAAACATGCAGTTACTGGTCTCACCAACCCACCCAGTGTGTATTGTTCTTTTTTTGTTTGTGTCTGTCTGATTTCTTTTTCTCTCTGCTGTTACCTCACCCCAGCCAGTTGAGGCAGACGCCTGCCCTGCCTGAGCCTGGTTCTGCTGGAGGTGTCTTCATTTTAAAAGGGAGTTTTTCCTTTACACTGTCGCCTGGTGTTTGCTCAAAGGGAATTGTTGGATTTGTTAGGGTTCTTTCTATAATCCTCAACCTAAATTTTTTTTAAATTAGTCCAAAAAATTTGTAACGTTTATGTTATTCCTCTAATCAAAAGCACTTTGTCAACCTGTCAAAAAATCTCCAAAATCACACCATTTATCAGGGCCAGAAATGGCACAAACTTCAACTTTCAGACAGTCTTAAGCTCTGGTTTCCTGCTAAAAGATAAAAGATTTTGTCATGTTTTAGTGCATTTATAACACCTGTATATTGTATCACATCAACTGCTTTATTAAATGATATGTTGATGGATAAAAGCATAAATAACCAGGTATATCAAGTGCATCTCAGCAAGGTGCCCTTTTCATAAAACCTCCTTTAGCAGATAAACTTCCTGTGTTGGAGGGATACATACCCACAGAGCACAGAAAACTCAAGCTGAATGAGTAAATAAAATGGCTCTGGAATTTTATGGTATTTTTAGCACCATGCTAACACACTGGCTAGCAGGATGGTCTATTGGTCTAATGGATCATTTTAGCTCACATGCTTTGCCCTGAGACCCCTTATGAAGTTAATCTGGTCACAAATATTATATTCAAATGGATATAAGAACCATAAAACATTCTTTAAAGTGTTTCTCTAAATCTCCAAGAGAGAGAAAGTCAAAGCTCTGGAACCTCTCAGTAAATCAAATCAGCAACACTTCATTACAGCCACTTTGTTGGATGCAGTATCCTGATGAAATTTAGTCGCAGTAAATGAATTAAAGTGACTTTGGGTCAGTCAGTGAATCGGTAACTCACCGTCTCTGAGGTATTCCAGCTCTGCTTCTGATCCCCACGAATCCTCGTTTGTCTGTTGTCCTTTTTGCAGCAGAGGAAAAAGGCCTCTGAGAGCACGAAGATACTCTGTGGACACATAAGAGTCCCACTCTTCTTCTTCCTCGTCTTCCTCCTCTTCGTCTGCCTCCTCCTCCCAGTCCCCCTCATAGTCCTTGTCAGTTTTCAGCCACTTCTCCTGAATATATTCGTCCTCTCCCATGTAAATATCGACCTCTGAATCAGAGCCAGTCTCCCAGTCTTTCTCACCAGTGATGTAGTCGTCCCTCAGTGATTTCGGCTCAGAGTCCCATTCCCTCATTAAGGAATCAGCTTCTCCTTCAGAGTCTTGTTCTGAGTCTCCATCCGACCAGTTGTTGTCGTCCTCGTCCACCGCTGTGGTTCTCCAGGGACTGACCCAGGACATGGTGGGTGCAGCTGGAGGTTTATTCTCGACAGAGGAGGCGTCTTCATTCTGGGTCCGACCATGATGGAGCTTCTCACAGGCAGTTTTGATGGACCAAGGACTCAGACCTCCAACTGTGGAGGAAACGTTCACTTGAGTGATGCAGGTAGAAATGGTGCAGCATGACCGAGGAACTTCAGATCAAAGATATTGTGTTTTCATAGACAGCTGCAGGGAATATTCCCACAAAATTGGTGTCTGTAGAAAATTTAAATCTTTTTACTGACTCTGGCATACCAAAGTAAAATGCAAGGTTAAGCTTCCATCATAATAATGAAAGTAGAAGCCATGATTGTGAAAAATGTCCACAATAGGGAGCACGTATTGGGAAAATGAAATAGGACCCAGTATTGATCCCTGAGGAACCCCAAACTAAGTTTTGCATAGTAAAGAGACATTCTAATGCTATTTATTGTCCAATGATAATAGATACCTTTTTTTGTTTGTTATTAAAACAGAGAAATATCTACAAAGTTCTAGCAATGTTTTCTGTGGAAAGTTATTTTACTTTTAGTTTTTTTTTAGTTTCCTAAAGGTACAATGGCATTCTCTAGAGACTCTAAAATTTCTTGTGGTAATATTATATAACATAATACATTATACATTTTATCTTATAGGAACTTGGAATGTTCTGAACATTTTACTCTAATGTTTAAAGAACATTTTAAGAATGTTTATTATTATATGATGATGACGTCCAGCTATACTATACCTTCAAGTACTCATTAAAGAAATGTGTTCTTAGGTCAGAACCTACTGGATTGTTACGATGCAAAATTAAACCTGTAACTGAAAATCTTGATGTAACTTTTGATTCCAGCTTATATTTTAATGTTACTCTGCCTGTGTTGTTTTGTTTTTTCTCAGCTTTTTTCAACATTGTGAAGATTCGTATTTTGTTTAAAGATAGTGAAATTCTTATGCGCATCTTTAGAACCAAGAATTGGGATTGTATTACAGTTATTTTTTCTATTTTTCGAACCATGTTTATTAAAGCATATTACTAAAGCGTTCGTATTCTTCATATTTGTAACTTGCCAAATATGTTTTGAAATAACGTTACATAAAAAAACATAATTCCTAAAAACATATTTGCTGTTGTCATTTAGCGATAGGAGACAGAATTGGTTGTTTTAGAATGTAAATTTTAAAAATTACCTTTTAATTTTTAGCATTGCACAACCAGACATTGAGCTACTTCCCTGAAAAATTAAATTCATATGAACCTTTATGTACCTGAGACCCTTAAACTTGATTTTATGCTCGCTATATTTTGTAATAGGATTCATATTTGAAGCCCTTCATAGTTTTGCCCCAATGTGGCTTGATATTTTAACACTTTCACATTGTAAAACTCTGTCTAAGCTTTGTTTAAATAAGTGTTCAGTGAATTAACTTCATTATAACTGTTATAAAACTAAATATGCAGTGTGTAGACCTGCTCTGAGGGCCTTGGTGGTTTTCCTCCGGAGCTCCTTTGCTGATGCTCGTCTCTCAGGGTCCTTCTGGAGTCCGGCTCTGAACACTTTGGCCGTGAAGTTGTTGCAGTTGGATGGTACCTCCCATAGAGGTGGAGGCTCGTTGACAATCTGACAAACAAATGAAATGCAGGTGTTGGAACATCTCAGCGAGGTTCTGTCTTGTTTAGAAGAGAAGAACAGATTCTTACCTGGAGGCACAGCGGATGGGAATAGTAGCGTATCCACGGCTGGCATCCATTGAGCATGTGCAGCAACATACAACAGCTGCTCCACACATCCGCCTTCACAGAGAGCTGATCTCCTCGAGCCACCTCAGGGGCCATGTGGGTCTCAGTTCCTGGGAAGGCAGCTCCTAGAACAACAAACACCATCTTTATTAATTAGTGTTTGTGGCGGCGTTCTTCTCTGGCTGCATGTGATCATCCTCCCGTCGCCGTTGCTTATGTTCTCTTTACTGAGCACTCACGTGGCACCAAATGCACACAAGGATATTTGTGGTTTATATTTATTTCAGTGCACTGTCAGCTTCATCAATGAATTATTTAGTTTGTTTGCATCCATACAACTCATGAGAAAGTCCGTTTACATGTCACGAGGATACTACAATGTCTGCAGTAAGTATTCACTCCCTCTGGATGTTTTCTCCTTTGTGACGGCCTCCTGCCTCTAGAGCCTGCCATGTTTTCGTGTTGCCCCTTTTATGTTGTCTCGTCTGCTCCTATAGGTTTGGTGGGAGGTGCTTGCCACACCTGGGAGGATCCCCCAGGTGTATAAAATCCGGCCGTCTTCATTAACCCTCGTGGGCTTCGCTATCGCCTACCAGCTGCAGCTCAGTTTAGCTGCTCGGCCTCCAGTGAGGCAATTCCTTGCATTTGCTTTGTGTGGATTTTGTTTCTTAATGGGACATTAGTTGAAGCTTTTGAGTTGTTGCACTTTCTTTACTTTGTAAATAAATTCGCTTAATTTCACACAGCACCGTGCCTGTCAGTTTTTGTCATGGCTTTGAGCCAGGTCATGACACCTTTTATTGCTTTTCCACACTGAATCATAACTAATACAATTTGACTTTTTAAACAAGAATCTACAAAAAAAAAGACTCGTGTCAAAGTGAAAACCAATTTCTGCAAAGTAATGGCAATTAAAACAATTCAAAATGTAAATTATTCAACACAGGTGAAGCCAGTTGGTGCAAGAAGTCACACAATTGGTGAAGTAAAGATCATCTGAGTACAGTGAATGTGTCTTAATTGATAAATGGTAAATGGTCTGTACTTATATAGCACCTTTTTCTACCTTAGTGGTATCCAAAGCGCTTTACAGTGTGTTTCGCATTCAACCATTCATACACCAATGGCGACTGAGCTGCCATGCAAGACGCTTGTCTGCCATTGGGAGCAACTTGGGGTTCAGTGTCTTGCTCAAGGACACTTCGGCATGCGGACGGGCCGGGGATCGAACCACCAACCTTGCCATCAGTAGACAACCTGCTCTACCACCTGAACCACAGCCGCCCCATCACCGCCCCATCACCGCCCCATAATTGATTGTGATATAAAGACAGCTGTATCTGGAAGGTCCAGTCACTGGTCAATCAGCACTCCTGGATATAAATACACCATGAAGACAAAAGAACACTTCAAACTACTCTAGGAAAAAGGTTACTGAAAAGCGTATGTCAAAGGATGGATACAAGAAAACTTCCATGTCACTGAATATCACTTGGAGTACAGTTAAATCCATCATTAAGAAATGGAAAAAACTGAGTGACCCATAGGAAGGAGACCCCTGAAGGAGGCCACCAAGACCCCTATGACTCCTCTGAAGGAGTTATGAGCTTCAGTAGCTGAGATTGGAGAGACTGTACCAAAGCTTTATGGGCAAGTGGCGAAGAGAAAGCCACTGTTGAAAAAAGCCCATTTTAAACCTTGACTGGAGTTCACCAAATGGTGTGTGGGAAACTCTGAAGTCAACTGGAAGAAGGGTCTTTGGTCTGGTGAGATCAGAATTGAGCTTTCTGGCCATCAGACTGCACACTATGTTTGACCGACACCAAACACCGCACATCATCACAAACACAACATCCCCACTGGGAAGCACGGCGGTGGCAGCATCATAATGTGCGGATGTGCTTCTCAGCAGCATGTTAATTATATGACAATACTGTGTAGAAATCTCTTCTAACTTTGACATTAAGGAGTCTTTATTGTAAAGTCTTGCCAAAAAAAAATCTACTTATATCGACCACAATGTTGAAAAACAATAAAAGGGGAACTTCCAATGGGGTGAACACCTGTAAAATGTGTTAGCGTGGATGTAGCCTTAGTCTAGGAGGTGATCAGCAGTGCTTTATAGTCTGAAAGTCAGTGCAAACACCTGATGTGTTGATAGTATCGATTTTCAGAATGAGCTTAGAGATTATCTGGGGAGACCTAAAAAGTCAACGTTTCTCAAGACATATGAATCATAAAGTGACACAGTGCTCCCAAACAGCCCACAGTACGACTCATGTGTAGTACTGTGGGCATGTATGTCTTGTGAAACCCTGACCTTTCAGACGTGAGACATGTGTGGAGGGGTTTTTTGCACTCTAAACGAGGCGAGGCAAGTGTTGTCTTTTATTCATTTGAGACCCGACTTGTTGTTCTTGTGTAATTACAATCTGTAGAGCAAACCTGTCGGTTCACAGCCTTTTAGAGTCAGTATTTAAAGATAAAGCGCTCAATGTACCACCAGAACATCACAGTTATCTCTATTCTGGGATGACATGACATTTGGTCGGTGCTTTCCTAAACTTTGCTGTTATAATGTACCTCCTAGAGAACATTTTTAATAATTAATCAACTCAAAATAGTGAGTGAGAATAAATGTCCAAGACACGTAAGCTGTTTTATTCATAGCTGGTTATTTTTGGCAGATGAAGTAGTAGAGAGTTTTTAAGAATGAATGGTTCATTTAAAATGGATACTCTCCTTTAATACTTATGTGTTTTATTTATGTGATTAACTGTGTCCTATCCAAAATGTTTTAAATGTGTCACACTTTATTGCAGACTTTCAGGATCGACTCACCCCTGAAGGCCTTGGTGCCTCGTCCGCTGTCATCTAATGTCTCTGAGAGACCAAAGTCACAGAGGAATGTGTCTCTGCAGTCTGCAGACAGCAGCACATTGTCAACTGGAATAAAATCAACACACAGGATTTAGTGAGACAGCTTGTTTGCATTTGGTGCTCATTATGAAACAGTTGACTGAGGACCAGGGGCCTGTCAGAGGCTCTCAGAGTGATGAGCAGGCACAGGGGCTGAAGCCTCAGCAGCTTTACTCCTGAGCATGAAGGTATCATCTCCAAAAATAAAGCATGCAAACTTTATTATTTCCCCCGCTACGTGAAGATCTGATGCGATGAGACGGTTAATTTGATGCATGTTTCCTGAGCGAACCCTCTGGAAAAGAGCTCAGAGCGCAATGGAGGGGCCGAACTTGAGCGAGCCCCCTCCTCCTCAATCCGCTCAGCAGGATTACTGAGGGTTTAGGGGTGAGGTGTCACTTCAGGATTAGGCACCATCACCGGGATGCTGGCTGACAGCAGAACCGCCGGCTCGAGGCTTTACTGGGCTTCAACTCTCCCAGTAAATGCTACTGACAAGACCAGATCTGCAGGTAGAGCTGGGACACTGGGGTGTCTCACAGCAAACTAAACACACTACACTGTAAAATATAATAGATCGTATAATATCAGTAGTACTGTAGATTACGATTAGTAAAATTGTAGAAAAAAGTTGAAATTTTTAAATTCACATTACCTGTAATAAAACAGGCAAAAACTGTAAACAGCGTCCAATTAAAAATAATATTTTTACAAATTGTAATTTGTTCTTTTAAAATATTTGACAAAAAAATTCACAATTTTTTACTGTATTAAAAATCAACAAAAATATATATATATATTTTTACAGATATTTGCAGTTATTTAAAAGAAAAAAACATTAGGATTAAAATGGTAAATATTTTTTTTAACTGTTATTTAATAGATTTTCCTTGATTTGTCAAATAACATATAATATCTACTAAAGTCACAGGAAAACTTACTAATTTTCATATTAACTGAAAAAACTGAATAAAATGACTAACATAGAAAATCTATGCTTTAACAAAAGGAGATTCCTTATTTTAACATGTTTTTACTTTAGTTTTTACTGTATTAAAATAGACATAAATCACACTATTTTACAAATATTTGCAGTTATTTAAAAGAAAAAATATGTATATTAAAATTTAAATAATAAAAAATTTAACTGTAATTTAATAGATTTTCCTTGGTTTGTTAAATAACAGATAAAATCCATTAAAATCACAGAAAAAAAAGAATTAATTTTCATGTTAACTGTAAAAAAAAACCAAAACAAGCTAAGACCATAAATAATGTCCACATCTTAAATCTGTATTTTTACAAACAGTATTTTGGTTTCTTTTTTTAACAATATTTGACCATAAATCTACATTTTTTTTACTGTATTAAAATGGACAAATATATTATTATTTTACAGATATTTACTGTAAAACATAATAGAGATAAAGATGGTAATTATTTTTAAAATTGTTTTTCCTGTGTTGTTAAATAACAGATAAAATCTATTGAAATCACAGAAAAAAGTATTAAATTTTATGTTACTTGTAAAAAAAATTAAAAAAATAAAAATAAAAAAAGCCCAAACTATAATATTTTCAGATCAGCATTTTTATCTAAGTAATATGTCTGAATATTTCCCCTCATACTTAGACTTGATTTATTGACCTAAATGGATTCCTGGAGAACAAATCACCCTCTAAACGCCCAGAGCCTGTAAATTCACTCACCTGATGCTCAAATTAACTGGAAACACACAAATCTAACATGTCGTCTAAAACATGAACACACCTTTGACATCCAGGTGAAGCACCCTCCTGTGGTGCAGGTGCTCCAGCGCCCCCAGTGTCTGGTGAAGGTAGTGCAGGGCCAAATCCTCAGGGAGGCAGTTCATCTCCTTTAGAAGCTGGGCCAAGCAAGCTGGTGGGGTTTGGACGAGTCTGGTTACTTTATCAGACTATTTAAGATGTTTTATTTTTACACTGCAGGTTAATTAGTTCACCTGGCTTCAGGTCCATGAAGAGCATAACGTTCAGTCCTTCTCTTACAGCCCCAAAGAGCTCCACGACCCGAGGAGAGTTCAGAGCGCTCCATGTGCTCACCTCCTCGCTGCTGAAACCACTCAGGGGAATCTGACATCAGCAGACAACAATGACATGAAACCGTTTCAATTAAATCAACATTTCTTGGCTCTGGAGCTGCAGATCACTGCTACAACAGCTTTGGGTGGAGCGCGTCTGGATTAGTCTGACTCACTCTTTCTTGGCTTACCCTCTTGGCAGCACATCTGAATCCAGTGCTGTTGTCCCGAACACAGAACACATCACCGTACGAGCCGTTCTGGATGCGATGGAGGACGCAGTACTCCTCCCCCTCCCTGTACCGGGACGTGCTGGGCTGCAGCTGCTGCAGGATGCAACAGTTAAATGAAAAACAAAGCAGCATCAGAACACAGGTTTGTCCACACAGTGATGATGTAGCAGGTGATAAACCCTACAACGCTGCAGCCATCCAAATCTAACACAAAACAAAAAGTACAATAATGCAATAATTGTGTCACATTGTGCTGTGTCATTGTTGGAGAATGGTCTGACTGCACCTTATATCATTTTGCTACAAGAGGAAGGAAAAAATGGTGTTGGCTTTCATTTAAACTAATCAACATCATCTTTAGCAAAGGATGTCATGACGACACTCCTCCAAAATAGTGGCGGGGAATTGTTTTGGTGAAACATTTGCATAAAGAGAGGTAAGCACTGTCATTAAAACAGCTGCTTTACTGCATGACCCGAATCTTTGACTATATAAAAGACTGGTGTAGTGATTGTTAAGTCACTTGGCACTGCTTTGAAGCCTCAAGTTTGGAATTTAGATTCAACTGGAGAGCCTGAGGAGACTACGCACGATTTGTTAGCAATCACAAGGTAGGCATGAATAAAAGCTAAAAGCATCTATTTTGCTCTAAATGGGACAATATTTCCCAAACTCAACATCAAGTCACGTTAAAGGAGGTTTTAAACTGGCACTTGAGACCATAAACTCATGAGAAAAATGTCTACTGAGGTAACATATCAAGTGAGGAGTTGATCATTTTCTCATAGACTTCTATACAATCTGATGTTTTTTTCCAACCAGAGGAGTCGCCCCCTGCTGGCCATTGAAAACTACCAAGTTTCCATCTAAATTTAAAACAACTGAAATCTAAGAAAGCAAAAGAAAATGCACATTAATGTCAGTTTCTATCCAGCACAGTTACGCAATAATGACAAGTTGCTTTGATGAGCAGCAGGTGGCGCTAATGCTTCAATCAGTGCCATTAAACCACTGCAGAAAAAAAGGAAACAAAGATGTAGAGGTTTGTCAAAAAGTGTGAGGAAATGTTTGTAAATACCAAACTTGTGTTTAACGCAAACGCCACATATTAACATTTTAAACAACATTTTGATTCTGTGCTGGCTATCAGTGAGGTCTGGTTGAATTAAACTTGTCACATTTTGCTTTTATTGACCTTTCCACCTCAGGAAAGAATAAAAATCTTCATGCAATATTCATGTGATTTCAGTGCTTTTTAGCTAAATTTAATTAAAAATGCATATAAACACAGTTGGATAGGAGCATCCCTACTGTGTTGGAAAGGGCTGCGCTTAGGCAAAATTTAAACATCGTATTGACTGAATGATTATGTGCAATGTGAAAAAGGTCACTGGAGCAATTTAGCACCTTTTAGCTCATTGTCTTGGCTTTATATTCCACAACTTTCCTGCTTTGTTTCACTCTCAGCAGCTGTTTGGTCTCCAAAGAAGACCAAAAACTGAGCTAAGAGCCCCAAAAGAAGACTTTAGATGATTGTTTTTCTGCTACTGTTACTGTACACAGATCAGGCATAACATTATGACCACCTGTCTAATATTGTGTTGGTCCCTCTTATATGGTCCAATACTCTGAACCATTGGACATGGACCAGAGGACCTCTCACGGTGTCCTATGGGGTCTGGAACCAGGACGTTGGCACTAGATCCTTTGGGTACTCTGGCTTGTGTAGTGGGGCCTCTGTCAATCCAACTTATTCCACTGCATCCTGTTGATGCTTGATCACAATGGGGTGTAGGAAGTTTGGAGGTCAAATCAACATGTTGGGCCATTGTCATGTTCCTCAACATGTTCCTGATTGGTTGATGTTGTTTCCATGTGGTGGGGTGAATTTTCATCCAGTGACATTTGGGATTTCCATTAGCATGAGGGAGTGTGTTTGTTGTGGGACAATGTTTATTTGAGTGTCTAAGTCTGATCAACATGGATGTTAAAATCCAAGGTTTTCCATCAGAACAACACATAGTACCAATATGATCAATGCTAATCACTTCACCTGTCAGTGGTAATGAAGTTGTGGCTGATCGGTGTAAATATCGCACTTATTACCTCAACTCTAAAACATTTTCAAGAGAAATGTTGCATTTTTTACTCCATTAGGCTTATTTGAAGCTATTGGTTGCATTCAGTCAAATGTAAGATCCATTGTTCTTGAAACTGGACTCATATTAGGAGCTAAAAGTGAAGATATTTTGACCGGAAGTGTAATGATTTTGACCGTTCCCTCTTGCAACTCTCTGGGTGTTCCTAGATGTGCACGGCAGAAGACAAACCACCATCAAACACAATCAAAAAGTAGTGTGTATAAACGTGGATGTAAATGTCTTACATGGTGAAATATGAGTCCTTCGTTGGCGGGTTTTGTGCTCTTCCAGCCGTTCAGAATCTGTTTGATCAAATCCCTGTGGAAAGCTGAGACAAAGAGCTTCGGTATCTGTGTCACCTTGCCTCGTAGTTCGTCGAAAACTGTGCCAGTCGTGTCGTCACAACCAGAAACGTTCCTGGAGCTGTGACTGAAGGTGCCCTCTGAGACTCCTGGCAGGCTTTGCACACATCCTGCAGAGTCCGAATCCCAGTCTGCATGGGAGGAAGAGTTAAATCCAGACACGTGCATCAAGTCAAAGGTCGAGTTCGACGCGTTGGCTTCTAGTTGATCTTGCACGTCGGCCTCCAGGCAGAAGGATGAGTCCGACTCGCTCTCATGGGTGCAGATAGATTCACAGTCGAGGCTACAGTCGGAGTCGGAGCCTCGGTCCTCGGTGCTGGAAGTGTCGTCTGGATCTGCAGACCTGAGCTGGTCCTCTGACAGCGACGCCTCCTCTAACCTCCTCACACACTCACACACGAGGTCTGCTGAGTCCGTGAACTGAGGGGGAGGAGGGATGATCTCGGCGGACGTCGGCTTCAGCCAGTCGATCTCCTGAACCCACAGGCCCCTGATGATCGGAGGCTCCTCTCCGTCCTCCTGGTTCTGTCGGGTCCTGGTTTTCCTGCGCTGTTTCCTCTGGAGGTGGTAATGTGGGAGTTTGTCAAAGTCCTCGTCCTCTGTGTCGCTGATGAGAGCTGCTTCTTTACTGAGAGGCCTGAAAAAGAGAGGAAAGATGCCACGATCATTTCTCACATGGAGACTGATGCATGTTTTAGCATCCAGCAGGTTCTACTATTGTAAGGTTCTGGTTCACGGACAGAAAACTTCAAGACTGATCTTACTTTTACCATTTAACACTCTTTTTGTTCTTACAGCGGCCTACTTGTCTTGACATGTATGAGCCGGAATGTTTTTAAGAAAACAAGTAAAAAAAACTAAGTAAAAAACAAGCAAACTGTAAAGCATTGGAAAGCAACCATCTCATAAAATCATTTTAAAATAATGAACATTCGTGCATTGGATTTATAAAATTAAATGAAAATTAAAATAAAAAGAAATAATTATAAGCACAGTTTAAAAGGGATTATATTTATTATGTTTTAATAAAATGATGGAAAGGTAAAATAAATAAATAAATAAATAAAATTACTTTGTTGTATTACAATTATGAAAAAAAATATAAAAATATAATAATAATGATATTAAAAAATAAATTAAATAAAATCCCTAATTAAAATATATCTTCTAGCCTAGAAGTTAGAAGTCTAGCCTATCTCTAGCTAGATTACTACTCTTCTTTTTCTGTTATTTGTCACAAATTGCTTCTAATTTAAGAGATACTTTTCACAGTAATAAACTTGAATTTAACAGTTTCATCAGTTAAATTAAAATGAATTGTTGTACACTCCCTTTTCAGGTTAATTTTCAGCAGAAAATTTCAGGGCCAGCACTGCATTTTTTGTAATTTTAATAATTTATAATGCTGTATCCTCTCTTATTGGTTTTATTTGTTGTCATCTTTTATCTAGATTAATTTAGTTCATTTAGTATTTTATTGGTTGCATTATTAATTTAAGGGCTTTGGTCTCAAGTTTCAGTTTGTCAGTCGTCTCTAATGCACTCTGAAAAGACTTTAAGAAAAGATGCTACACAAATAAAATTTGACTGATTGATGTTTAGAAACTGAAATACCACAGATCTGAGACACTTTAAAGTCTGTATGTGTGGTTTTGTATGTGATTAAATCATCTTATCAAATGATTCTGACGGCCTAAAACTGCTGCAGCCTCTGTGGGTTTACTGTAAATAAATAGATGTATTGTTTTCAGACATGTTTTACCACTAGGAGTCAGTAAAGTCTGACTTGGTCACATCCTTAAACACATGTTCACAGATCTCATTTCAATACTGGGTGGGGTCTGGATGTCCTCCCCCAGAAAAACACTTAGTTTCTGCTATTCTGGTGAATTTTTATGCACCAGTTTAGGGTGGAAATGTCACTAAGTAAAAGAAAACACAACATTCAGACACAGTAGGTAAAGAGTGTAGCAATTTTTCAAAATAAAAGTCCTCCAGTGGGATAAATACATGTGTTGTAACCCTGAATTCCACTAACATCTACAACTATGCCTTCACGCATGGCAGTCAGATTTAAAAAGCTTGTGTCCTTAAATACGTGGCCAATCACGAAGTTTCGGGTCACACCAACGCTCTTGTGGCCTCTTTGTCCACACACTTTTATCCATGTAGCATATTCAGTTCCACAGGCAGCAATGTTTGTAATGTATTGTTCTGTACGTGTGTTTCCATACCTGTGCTTCTGGAGGAGCTGAGATCGTGAGAAGGGGCTCTGAGTGTTGGTCGGGCTGAACTCCTGGAAGTCTTCACCTGGAACAGAGAGAAGATAAGAGTGTGCAAAGACACTGTATGTTAGGAATGTTGTGGGAGACGGAGGTTTGGATTGTGCAAAACAATTTAACCAATCATAAGCTAACAACAGCACCAGGAAAAGATGTGATTGAACTTTCAAGATGTGCAGAAATCACTGGTTTGTACAATCTCTAGGTTTCTAACCTGGCTATTGTTGCCCTCAAACAGTTGTAGGTGATCAACAATGCAGTGGGAAAAGCTAGAAGACTATTCAAACACTCCTAACAGGGGCTTTTGGGGGCTAAAAAATCTCCAAAAAACTAAATATAGGCCCAGGTTTCTCTGGAAAAAAGGCGGCAGGTTCGGAACTAGACCAGGAGTTTGTTGCTTCCAGTTTTCCTGGATATTGGACAGTAAATTCTTCAATTAAGTCCTTAAATGTAATTATTTTGGTAGTGATAAATGGTGATCTTTAGTTGCAAGTGGCAGAGACAAACTGACAGAAAGTGCTGAAGCTCAATCTAAAGGCCTCTAATGACTTTTACCATGATTTAAAGAAGGAACATCTGCACCTTTTTCATCACAAACTACTGTCTAAAAGCAAAATCAGTGCATTTAAGTTATAAACCACGTGCATCATGTGCTGATCTCACTTAAAATCACTTAATTCTTGCATCCCTGTAATTTTCCTGCAAGAACGGAGCCACTGATAACAAAATCAATGCAAACAAATCATAAAAATGCTCTTCTACAAACCCATCATGCATGCAGACTGTGCTGTCTCCACTGTTGTGAGTCTTACTTTCAGCCTGTGCGACTATGGAGACGCAGTGATTCTCCTCGTGCCCCTCCATCACCACATGCTTGGCGGTGCCCAGCTGCATCACCCGGCTCAGGTGAGGAGCGATGGCCTGAACCAGCGAGTCCTTCTCCTCCTCGCACCCCTGGTCGTCGTCCTCTTTGCCCAGAAACGAGAGCTCGGAGCCGCCGGTGACGATGGTGAACGGAGCGTTGGAGCTCAGCATCCTGGGAATGGCCATTCCTCTGTCAGGGTGCATCTACCTGGTGGAGACTGGAGGTAGACAAGAAACACTCAACAGAGCCCTGTGTTATTCTAATCAGATGTATCGGTGGATTCAACAGCTGGAATGATGCTATAATGTTCTGTAGTATGTTCTGAATGTTATAAAACCATCCCCAAAACTTCCACTAACATTACCTACAAGTTCTAATATCATCTTCAAGAAAACATTTTAACCAAACGTTGAAAGAACCTTTTCAGAATGCTTTCATGTCCAATAATGTTCCTATGAAGTTAAAACTCAGGAGGAATGTTCGCAAATCAACATTCAGAAAACGTTTTCCAGATGTCATCGAGGCCTCAGGTGATGTTTATAAAACGTTCCTGTATCATGATGAAGGTTCCTGCAATGTTCCAAGGATGTTGTAGGGATGTTGTTCCTCTATAAGACGTTTCCACAATGATAACAAAGGAACAATGCTTTTAATGCAACAGTCAGAAAATGTTTTCCAGATGTTATCGAGGCCTCAGATGAAAGAACGTTCTTTATAACTTCCCCGTAAGGTGATTCATTAACGTTCTGCTTGTAATGTTCCCAGAACGTTTTGAGTATGTTCTTGAGGAGCACATGATAGAGCGTTCTTTAATAAAACATTCACACAGCGTTTCATTAAAAACAGTGGAAAAACATTCTCAAACAACATTCAAGAAACGTTTTCCAGATGTTATCCAGGCCTCAGATGACAGAACGTTCTTTAGAACAAGTTCCTGGAATGTGATTTATTAACAAAAGTGGAACATTTTGATTGTAATGTTCTGAGGATGTTGTTGAGGAGACACATCATAGAATCTATATAACGTTCCCATAATGTTCCACAGTGTTATAAAGCAAGAATGTTCTCAGTACGTTAGGGCACAACGTTATCACCAAGTATTTTTGGAACATGTTTCGTTTTCCTGCCTTTAAGGAGAACATTGTGGGAGCTAACAGAAAACGTTCTGTGCTGGTTACACTTTTCAGAACTTTCTCAGAACGTTTATAGAATAGAAAAGTTCCAGCCGAGATTCAGACACACAGATTTTCTAGCTCAGAAGTCACATAACGTCACAAACTTTTGTCCATTAAGTGAATAATTTAAGGTAAATTACTGATCAAACCACAAATATGTTGTTTTTAGTTGCAAATCTCCAAACAAACCAATTACCAGCTGAGAACTATTTAAACTAGAAAAGCACTCAGAGAGCTCATACCTCTGCCAAAGAGCTTCAGTCCACCCCAACACAATCTCCAAATTCACATATTTTCTATGGAACGTTACAGATACTAATGTAATTACATACAGTTCAAATTTCCTACCGACAATGCGGCCTTCACCCCATCCGACCTAATGAACAGGCGCGGCCTCTAGCGCAGCAGCTCCTAACAGCCTCCCAGCTTCTTAGACAACCGGAGATAAGAATGCCGGCCCAACTATGTCGCTCAGGAAGGAAAGAGAACTCCATCATTGTCGCTGTTTGTTGCGTGAAGACCCAAAATGTCATGTGGTCAGAGGGGGTTACCCCAAAAACAAGAGTGCCCTCTGGTGGCTTTTAGAGTAAACCACATTTAATTGTCCACCCGGTTACACTCACATTTTAAAAAAATTCCTGAATCCAGACGGTGATCCGGAGCAGTCCTAAAATTTCATAATTTCTTCCTTGTCCCATTTCACACATTTCCTGAAAATTTCATCCAAATCTGTCCATAACTTTTCGAGTTTTTTCTAACACAAGCAAACAATCCAGCGCCGGCCATCACATAACCTCCTTGGTCGAGGTAAAAATACGGCCTATTTTAAGTTTAAAGGAGCATTTTACATGCTTTTATTTCATCGCGTTTTGCATCACGTAAGAACGTTTTAACCTGCCTGAACAAACCAGCTTATAATTGAATTATTAATCCGCTTAACCAGAACCGAGAAACATCAGCTCATCGCTCCTGTTTCAGCCTCTTTGCACCGACTCCCAGTATACTGTAGGATCAATTTCAAGATTTTAAGGTCCTTTATGGCCTCTCACTGGTTGCAGTCAGGAACAATCTGCCCAAGTAAATCGTGCCCATTGAGTCAGTGACTACTTTAAGGTTTCTTCTTAAAACATATACTTTTATCCGCCAGCCTTTTCTGCTTTTATTTGCGTTTTTATTCCCTTTAAACTCTCTTTACTTTGGTCCAGTAATGTTTTTACCTCCTTGTTGCACCATGATGCGCTTTCCTGCCTTTTAAATTCTAATAATTTTATGACTTGTCTTATTTACTCTGTTGCCTTGTAAAGCGCTTTAGATTTTGAAAATTGCTCTATAAAACAGATTATCAAAATTAATTGCTATTATTATTGTAATTTGGTAATTAATAATGTCGTCTGTCCACTTGTGAAAAATCTTTTACAATCACAGCAACAAGAAAAACTGTTTTCATCTTGATTATATACCATTATAATGATTCTAACTGATTATTTAATGTGTTTTTAATGTTGTATATTTGCATGCAGATGAATCTAAACAGCTTTTACGCTCATATCTTTAACAGTCCAAGGGTTTTCTTCAGTCTATCCCTGTAACTGTGGTTCTGTGATGTTTAAAAAGGCCCCCCCAAAAAAGCTCCAGCTGTAGTTGACATTGCTAAAAGTGGGTCAGCGTTAATCTCTATAATATTTTTCCCTTTTGCTTTCAGCTACTCAGATTCCCGCCGCGATACAAAAACCCGAGAACAACAGATTTGTAGCTGGCAGGCGGTTTAATGCGCCGGTATTTGCCGTGGTGAGGCGTGAATGAACAGACACCAGTGGTGGACCAGCGAGGTGAGTATAAATAGCCTGAGAGATGCCTTCCACTGGGCCGTCCAGCTGTCAGAGTCTCTCTTCCTCAGAGCTGCCATGTTGACAGCGAACACCGGAGGATCAAAACAGAGACACGTCCCACTCAGAGAGACGAAACTCAAGTCCTCGTACAGGGCAGAGAGGCTGCACCAGTGGACGAATGAAGGGTTTTAGTTTGGGAAGAGTGGAAGCAAGTGGAACCCAAACCCAACAGGTGTGTTTGTTTTTGTCTGAACTACACCTGAAAAAGAGACTTTAAGTTTGGAAACATTTCCCAATCAGTCTTCCAGGACATGCAAGATCTTACTCTCCTGCCCTTCCCATTGGTGCACCGCTTCCCAAAAGCCACTTTCCTTTAACCCTGCAGGCAACCAGACAGAAATCAGAGTACATTACCTCTAAAGACCAACCAGCTGGTCTCAGGTTGAGGTGAAATCCAGCAGAACCAGAGCTTCCAGTTCCTGACTCTCCGTCCGTCCGTCTGTCCGTCCTGTGTCTTGTGTATATTAATTTCCAAGTGTAACCTACCGGCTTTCTGCCCCCGCAGGCCCAGCTGATTGGTCTGCCATCTGTGTGAGTTATGAGATCTTACAGCTCGGTCACCCCGGCCCACCGACTCAACCCACCCTCCCACACTATCACCCACCCACCCACCCACCCACAGCAGCCTCCAAACACTCCTGATGGATACTGTAGATGCCCTCGGTGACACTTGGATCTCGCCCGTTGAGCTGTTTTAGTCAGCGGGGGGAAGAAGTGTTTCGATCCTGTACTTAACCTCATTTCTGTCTGATTTAAAATTGATTTATTTGATAATAAACTTCAGCATTGTGAATGACTTAAACAGAAAAACATACATGTTGGACACTAAATGCACAGTTTTTGTTTTTAAATGCTTTTGTTTTACGTGAACCTACAAAAATATTAACTGTAAAATTTTTTACATTTTACACTTTCTGGTTCTTACACTTCTTATCTACAACTAAACCAGATTTGAGGTTAATATGCAAAAGTAGAAAAGTTTTGATGTTCAAATGTGCCACCATCAGCGTTTTGAAAGTTGCCAGCAATAAAGCAATAAAATATTATAACAATGAAAATCTTTTTTTCTGCACTGAAACTGAAAAATGATGCTGCCAACACCATGCTTTACGCCATAATGCTGCGACCACCATGCTTTACGCCATGATGCTGCCACCTCCATGCTTTGCTTTGCGTCATGATGCTGCCACCACCATGCTTTACTTTACGCCATGATGCGGCCACCACCATGCTTTACGCCATGATGCTGCCACCACCATGCTTTGCTTTGCGTCATGATGCTGCCACCACCATGCTTCACATCATGATGCTGCCACCACCATGCTTTATGCCATGATGCTGCCACCTCCATGCTTTGCTTTGCGTCATGATGCTGCCACCCCCATGCTTCACATCATGATGCTGCCACCACCATGCTTTACATGTTGATGCTGCCACCACCATGCTTTATGCCATGATGCTGCCACCTCCATGCTTTGCTTTGCGTCATGATGCTGCCACCACCATGCTTCACATCATGATGCTGCCACCACTATGCTTTACATGTTGATGCTGCCACCACCATGCTTTATGCCATGATGCTGCCACCTCCATGCTTTGCTTTGCGTCATGATGCTGCCACCACCATGCTTTACTTTGCGTCATGATGCTGCCACCACCATGCTTCACATCATGATGCCACCACCATGCTTTGCTTTATGCCATGATGCTGCCACCACCATGCTTCACATCATGATGCTGCCACCACCTTGCTCCACATGATGATGATGCCACCATCGTGCTTCACATCATGATACTGCCCCCACCATACTTTAAATGAAGATGCTGCCACCGCCATGCTTTACGCCATAATGCTGCCACCACCATGCTTTGCTTTGCGTCATGATGCTGCCACCACCATGCTTCACATCAAGATGCTGCCACCACCATGCTTCACATCATGATGCCACCACCATGCTTTGCTTTATGCCGTGACGCTGCCACCACCATGCTTCACATCATGTTGCTGCCACCACCATGCTCCACATCATGATGCTGCCACCATCGTGCTTCACATCATGATACTGCCCCCACCATACTTTAAATGAAGATGCTGCCACCGCCATGCTTTACGCCATAATGCTGCCACCACCATGCTTCACATCATAATGCCACCACCATGCTTTGCTTTGCGTCATGATGCTGCCACCACCTTGTTTCACATGATGATGATGCCACCATCGTGCTCCACATCATGTTGCTGCCACCACCATGCTTCACGTCATGATGCTGCCACCACCATGCTTCACATCATGATGCTACTACCACCGTGCTTCACATCATGATGCTGCCACCACCATGCTTCACATGGTGACGCTGCCACCACCATGCTTCACATCATGATGCTGCCACCACCGTGCTTCACATCATGATGCTGCCACCACCATGCTTCACAGTGGGGATGGTGTGTTTGTGATGATGTACAGTGTTTAGTGTCACCAAACATAGCATCTAGATGGTGAAAAAAACTTAATTTAGGTCTCATCAGACCAAGGAATCTTCTTCTAGCTGACCTCAAGGTGTCCCACATGTCTTCTGGTGAACTCTAGTCCAGATTTAATATTGGCCTTTTTCAACAGTGGGCACTCTCCCATAAAGCTTTGACCTGGAACAACAGGCACTAGTTGTTCTATGCAGTTTCTTGTATCTCAGCTGCTGAAGCTTGTATCTCCTTTAAGGGAGTCATAGGTGTCTTGGTGGCCTCCCTCACTAGTCTATTCACTCAGTTTTTGAGGATGACCTGCTTTAAGCAAATTTACACATGTGCCATTGTCCTTCCATTTCTTAATGAAGGATTTAACTCTACTCCAGGAGAAATTCAGTGACTTGGAAATGTTCTTGTATCCATCCTCTTACTGATGCTTTTCAATAACCTTTTCACAGAGTTTCTTGGACTGTTCTTTTGTCTTCATGGAGTCGTTATAACCAGGAGACTGGACCTTCCAGATACAGGTGTGTTTTTATTACAGTCACTTGATCTCCAGTTTACTAATTGTGTGACTTCTGGCACCAATTGACTGCACCTGTGTTGAATTAGTCGCTTTAAAGGGGGTGAGTACTTATGCAACCACTTTTAACATGAATTTGTAAAAATCTGTTTTCACTTTGACATGAAAGAGTCTTTTTTGCGTAAATACTAGTTAAAAGAAGGCAAATCAAACTGAGAGAATAAGGATTTGTACTTTTTAAAAGGCACTACATATTTGGTACCCACATGAAAAACCAGCGGTAACACCTGCTAACTTTGTTTTTGTTTATAACCGAGGCGACTGTCACCAGTTCATCTGTTTAGCTTCCTCTGCAGCGACACATTTACTATCCCCAGCAGAGACGACTGAACTCTATACATTCCTGTGGGAATTAACAAAATACCAGAGGAGGGAGTGTGAGAGTTGTGTGTGTTTGTGTGTTATGTGTGTGATTTGGGTGGAGGGTCTCTCCCTGGCAACATCTGAATGGGATCAGCGGCTGACCAATAGTGAGGCGCTGCACAAAGTTTGCTCACACGTCAATGGGTTTTTGTCACTCGGGTCCTCTGTGCTGTTGGTGGGTCAGTCGGCTAAACTTAGAAGTGAAAAGCTTCACCGGAGCTGCTTCAGCTTCTTCAGCTCTCATTCACTGATGGAATGAATAAATCAGCGCTGACGAGGGTCTCTGAGGGCTTCAAGTACAACTCAAACCAACCCCTGGTTTAGTTGGTCTCTTATTCAGGCTCTGTTTAGAGGTTTTTTTTTGGTAAATGTCAACAAGACTGGCACCACTTTATGGAGATACCAATGGAAGTTTGTTAGCTTAGCATAAAGGCTAGTTGTGGAAGTTCTGGCCACTTGAAATAACAGATTTTTGTGCTGCTTTTGTAGATTTTGTAATGAATAAAATGTAAAAATCAAGTAACAGAGAATGTTTTTCTCAAAGTTTTCTCACTGCTTGTTGAAATTGACACTTCACAGTAGGTAATCCTTCTCTTCAAAGTACAATGTGCAAGAATGAAAGGAATTAATCCATTTATTATTGGGTTGTTGGCAAAACAAGACATTTGAGGGTGTCATCTTAGGTTTTGAGGAATTATTATAACTAATATTAAAATGTTTTCATTATTTTCTGACATTTTATTATCTATAAAACTGCTCAATAGTGTATGAGAGCGATGCTTAGACCTTAAAGGTGTTTAAACAAACTTGAAAAACATGTATTTCTATTAAAGGGGTGAAGTTCTAAAACTATAATGTGAAAAAGGATTTTTAACAAGTGTGAAATATTCATTAGGCTTTAGTGCATTAAAGAATTCCAAGAATATGGCCCAACATTTGTGGTTTAGGGTCATTGCCTTTTATCTTATTTACTTACTTTGAATATGAAGTGAGTAATACAGGGAAGCACTTTTCTCTGTCTCGATGAATGCTGTTAAATTTGATATTTAAAAAAACACATAAATATGAAATAAATATTCAAATAAATAATTAAGGCAATGAATGTATCAATAAATGTAATAACTGAATAAAGTTTTTGATTTTTTCAAAGGACCATTTTTGTTTATTACATCCACCAAGGAGGTCATGTTTTTGCTGGCATTTATTTGTTTGTTTGTCTGTTAGCAACTGTATGCAAAAAAGTTTTGATCAGATTTTGATGAAATGTTCAGGAAAGGTGGATGATGGGACGAGGAACAGATAGTTAGAATTTGGTGGGGATCTGGATCAACGTCTGGATACAGGAATTTTTTTTTAAATATTATTTTTTTGGGGAGGAGATTTTTTGAAGTTTTTTGGATAGACAGAGTGAAAGAGGGTAGAGAGGAGAAAGACATGCAGAAAAGGGTCATGAGCCGGACTCGAACTCATGACCACTGCTCATGTGGTAATGCCTTAACTCAGTGAGCTACAAGATGGCCCTATCCAGGAATTTTTTGCAGGATTATTTAGCACTGGGAGATAGAGCATTGTGCATGCATATGTGCATGTAACTCCACAAAACATGTCCAGGCTGCTTGATAAAAAAAAAAAACAGGATAAGTTACCGCTAATTTCTACAACATCTCAAAATTTGATCCGGATTCGGGCAAAAAGTCCAGATACTACGATCCAGAACAGGAGAAACTAGAGGGCCTGTGGAATGGTCATCACTGTAAGGTAACAGATGAAGATCCAGACATGCAGCCAACACCAACATGTAGCTGAGACTCTGCTGAATCAGGAGGAGGCCAACAGATCTGTTGTAGAATCAACAGCTATGGAGCTGGATCCAGAAGAAACCACCATTACCCAGAAAGAGGTTCTGGTGAAGAACTATTGAACTAATGATGATGTCAATGTGAATCCAGATGCTAAGGGTTTGTTTTCTGGGTCAAGGAATCTAATAATGTAGATAAAACAATCCTGGGATGATTATTTCTGGGTGTAAATTCCAACATGGGGTGAAATTAGCTGCTTGGAGGAGGTCTGAGCTCTCTGAGTGCTTTTCTAGTTTCAAATGATTTTTAGTTCCTAACAATCTATTTATTCATTTCATGGGAAATAGTATGCATTTTTTATTATTTTAACATTAAATTAAACATTCGATGATGACTTGGCTTCTGTCTGCACCTTTTCAGTCTTATTTTAGAGTTTTATTTCTGACAGTTTTTGAACGTTTGTTCTGGTTCGATAACATTTTGGCTTTCTCTCATGAGCTGCAGGTTGACATAAAGCTCGATGATAATATTTATGACTGTATCTCTGCTCTCAAAGACAGCAGACAGAATATGGCCTAACATTTGTGGTTTACGGTCACAGCATTGTTCAGTCAAGTGGTATCTTTTTGTGTTTTTTTCAGTTGCTTATAGATTTATTTACTTTGAATATAATTACATGGGGAAGTGCTTGTCTCTGTGTCTTGGTAAAGGCTACTTAATTAAGTATTTATCAAACAAATAAGCATTTAAATGTGACATGAATGCTGAAATAAATATATAGATAGAGGTTTGGCTTCTGCTTGCACCTTTTCAGTGTAATTTGCGAGGAGTTTTTGACTGTTTTTGTGTATATTTGTTTGGTTTGATCATGTTTAATGTGCTGCAGACTGAAATGAAGCTTGACAATGATGAGTATAACCGTTTCTCTGCTCACAAAGACATGAATGACTCTGACATGCAACAATGGAGCGCCACAGGAGGAACATGTGACCTCATTTCGAGCTGAAACCTTTTTGTTTTCAACTGAAGCAGGAGATCCACCGATCCTCGCCACCAGGGGGCGGGTGACGAGACGAAGCTGCTGACCTGCCAAACTGACAGTAAAGTGGGACACCGACCCTCCACCCACAGCTGCGTCTCCACCGTCCCGTGTTTATTCTGGTCGTCATAACAACTTTGTGATGACGAGGCCAGCGAGGGGGGGGCGGGGGGTAAGAGGAGACGGAGGGAAAAGGCCAGAGGAAGTGAGTGGGCTTGTTGTGCGAGTGTCTGCACATCCTGCAAGCAAAATGACCTCACCGAATTTAATTATCACATCACGCCAGCCTGATATTCTCAAGAACTTTATTCCTGCCCCCCCACCAGGCTCTTAAAGGTGAAATCTGCCAGCAACAAAACAGGAAAGAACAGCATCTCAGAGTAACACGGATTTATTTCAGGACGGGTCGACCCTTAATTCATAAAAAGCTAGATTTAAATGACATTACAACGACTCAATGAGCTATAAATGCTTCACAATAAAAGCTTCCTGTGAAAAAACACAAGCATCAGTCTTCTTCAGGGTTCGGAAACTGCTTTAAAAGCTCCAAACTGAGGCTCAGTGACAAGATTTATCCAGAGCCGTGGCATGAAAATGACTGGAAACTGGTGTTTAAACACAAAAAAATTAAACTTTATCTCCTGAGAGTTTGTGTTTTCTGCCTTCTCGTGACATTAAGCAACCCTTTTTTAAAATTTCCTTCTTACGTTTAGAGAAAATCCACACTCCAACTGTCCAAAACGCAAAAGATCTTCCAATTCTCACATCTGATCCTGACCGATGAGCAACTCCGACTTAAAGAAGCTGCTTTTATGGTCCGTCCTTCTTTCATAAAATTAAAAAAAACTAAAGATTCAAACTCCCATCGCCGCCTCGCAAGGTTTTAATCTTCACCGTGGTGCCGCCTCCAATCGGAAATATATAACGATTAATAAAATAAACCAACAGATAACAGCCACAACCTTCCTCATAAAGTGGGGACATAAAGGAAAACTAATCAGAAACACCTTCAATCAATAGTAACGTCCACTCTGCAGCTGAAACTACTGACAGGAAGTCAATCAGCAATAGTTCTAATAATTGATTAGTTCAACGTAAAAATGTATATCTTTGTCATTTTTGGGTTTTTGAATGGTCAGATGGTTAGTTTAGCTTCAAATGTCAGGCTTTTGTCACCATTTTCGGACATTTTATTGGCTAAACACTCAATTATCGATCAGGAAAAACCAACATAAACACTCAAATCTTAAAACTAGCTCTAAGAGGACTCTCATTTAATCAAAGTACCAAACAATGTGCGCTAAGCTGCAGGCTGTCGGTCGGCGACGCAGCCTCCTTTATGTTTAGCTCTATACAAACGTTGCTCACGGTAAGGCAGCGAGTACATTCGCGCTTCTCCGTTTCCACAGAGAAGAAGAGAAACACTGAGCAGTCGCCAGCTTTCAGTAATAACGATCAGAAAACATGGAAACAACGGAGTGGGCTGCCGAGGAGTCTGGTCCTGTTCTTTCAGCTTCTTACTGTCAACAAATCCCATGAAAGAAGAAAGATCGACTCCCTCAGAGTTATTGTCACACATTAAAAAGAGCCTCGGGGACCTCTTAAAACAGCTTTGAACTTTAAAAAGTGAGCATTTATTTAATCTACGATGTATTTACCCCATAATAACTGCTTTTAAGATCACCTCCAAACAATGTAAGTTTGTCAGTTTCATGCTTGTTGTGTTATTTTCCAGCTAAATATTGTTTATTTGTGTTTTTTGTGGATAAATTTGATTTGTGAGCCTGCTTGTGAACCCGAATCCATTTACCGATGAGCTGTGATAACAATTAAGCCAATTATTAAGAATTAAACCAAAAATAATAAAAAGAAACTTTACATTTGTGACCATATTTTCTTCTTCAATGGGCCCTACAGTGTTTACGGCAGATGGTTACTTCTTATGGGATTTGTTGACGATAAGAAAAACATCCAGGTTCTCTTTTGTTGGGATAATTCTGGTTTATTTCAACCAAGCAAATATGACATTAAAGGAGAATTAAGGTTGTTGTTTTAATGCTAGTTAGGATATTTAGATACTTTTCCCCTGTTCTTTGTACGTTGGTGACACATTTAATTAGTGATATACGGATATATTTGAACATTTATAGAAGAAGAATATGTCCGGAATGAGTTTTTTAGTCCCACAACGCCCAAAAATAACTGTATAAGACCCGAAGATGGTTAAATTTAGCTCTTAAATAATGGGTCATATATGCCAGTTCTAAAGTTTTTTAAATTTGATTTCACTTCTGGAAGTAATCTTGACCTCCACCTTGGGGATAAATGAGCTAGCAGACCGCGAGATTCATTGAATTTGGCAAAAAAGTGTCCTAAATTTGAATTACTGACTCTACTTTTAATGATAAAGCCACATTAATAAGGTTGAAATAAACCAGACTTGTCCTTAATTCCTTAGAAAAACACTGTAAAGCCTTGCAGTTTGTTGCTGTGTCACTGTCTTCTACATGTGGAGTGATTTCCAAGAGTGAAGAGGATGTTATGGCTGCAAAACACAAAGAAGTTCTCCTGTTCAGTGTCGAAATGATAAACTACCAGTGAGTAAGTAGCTGCTGTCACCTGATGACCTTCCTGCTTCTCCGACATTACAATGCCTCCGTTTCCAGATACGACTGCAACCCTAAATCAGAAACACTCAGGAGTCCAAAAACTCGGTTAATACTCTTCCATGCAGAAAGCTGGGAAGAAGCCCTTCATGTCCACACGAGCAGTAGATGGGTGTCATGGATCGAAGGCCGATGAGGAGTTAAAGTCTGTTGAAGCCAAAGTTTCTCCTCCTGTCCTCAAACAGAGAGTCCCAGCTGAGCAGAGAACAACCTCCAGACCTCAGGTCGCAGGAATATCCAGCAGGACAGCAGTGCTTCGAGTCCGAGCAGCAGACGGCCTGGAGAGACAAAGGATTACAATTAAAAAGGTGGTTCATTTAACCAAATAATGCAACAGGAGATTCTTTCTAATAGGCAGGGACAAGAACTAATCCGCTGGACTCCAAGTGCGGGAAACAGCTGTGCAATGCAAAGGTGCAAATGCTCATTTCTATGCATATATTACATGTATTCTGAGACTGGTTCATATGTTTATATACATATACTTCTACTTTATGATGAGTTTTCAGATGTACAAGTCACTTTTTCACACTATATTTGTTCTAACTTTATTGATTTTACTGCATCTCTGCACACAAAATACAAAATACTTTTAACTCGTTTAAAATAGATAGTAGGTATTTAGTAGTAGGTGGTAATTAGTAGGTAGCAGTAGTATAAGGTAGCAGATAATAGGCTGTAGTAGTAGTAGCAGTAGTAGGTAGTAACTAGTATGGTAAGTCGTAGATGTAGGTGGTGGTGGTAGTATTAGTAGTAGGTAGTAATTAGTAGGTAGAAGTAGTAGTAGTAGGTAGGCAGTAGAAGGTACGTAGTAGATAGTAGTAGGTAGCAGCAGTAGTAGCTGTAGTAGGTGGTAGGTAGCAGTGGTAGTAGGTGGCTGGTAGGTAGGTAGTAAGTAGGTAGTAGTAGTAGGTAGGTAGTAGTTAGTAGGTAGTTAGGTAGCAGTATTAGTAGTAGGTGGTTGGGAGGTAGGTATGTAGGTAGTAGTAGTAAGTAGGTATTAGGTAGCAGTTGTTGTGTTAGGTGGCAGATGGTACGTAGTTAGGTAGTAGTAATAAGTAGGCAGTATTAAGTACGTAGCAGTTGTGGTAGTAACTGGCAGATGGTAGGCAGTAGTATGTAGTAGTACCAAGTAGTCAGTAGTAGGTAGCAGTAGTAAGCAGGTAGTAGTAGCAGTAGATAGATAGTAGGTAGCAGGAGTGGTGGTAGTAGGTGGTCGGTAGGTAGGTAGTAGTAGGTAGTAATAGTAAGTAGGTAGTAGTAGTAAGTAGGTAGTAGGCAGCAGTAGTGGTAGGAGGTGACAGATGGTAGGTAGTTAGGTAGTAGTAAGTACTAGTAGTAAGTAGGTAGCAGCTGTGGTAGTTAGTGGCAGATGGTAGGTAGTAGTAGTAAGTACGTAGTAGCATCAGTAGCTAGTTAGTAGGTAGCAGTAGTAGTAGGTGATTGGCAGGCAGTAATAGTAGGTAATAGGTAGTAGGCAGCAGTAGTGGTAGTAGGTGGCAGATGGTAGGTAGTTAGGTAGTAGTACTAAGTAGGCAGTAGTAGGTAGTAGTAGTAAGTAGGTGGTAGGTAGCAGCAGTAGTGACGGTATAGTACTAAGTAGGAGCAGTTTACAGAGGGTAGGTAAGCTGTAGTACTCAGTAGGTAGTAGTAGTAAGTAGGTAGTAGTTAGTAGTAGTACTAGGGCCACTGTCTCGTGAAGCTTTCTTTATTTGGTTCATTATTCCGTTTTCTTCTATATCATTCACTTTATTTAGTTTTAATCAGTTCCCTCCAGTTAATTCCCTTCTTGCTGCTTTTTTTATGAAGTCTAAACCAACAACGTCTCGACTTCTGTCACATCAGTTTGTTTTACTTCTGTTGCCAAAGCAAAAAACCATGTTGGATTAATAAACCATAATATAAACCATATGAAACCATTAGACCACTGTTGTTTTTAGGATTTAAGAAGTTGGATTTACTACAAACTGGAGAGCAAAAGAAGGGATCAAAGGGTATTTCTGGTTCATTTAAACCTGGTATTTTCCCCTTTAATGCTTCTATTGTGGCTCTATTAGTCACGCCAACTGTGCAAATTCCATCTTTGTTGTGGGGATTGAAGGAAACGAGGATTAGGGGACTAATTTCTGGGTTTCCTTTAAATCAGAGTTGAAACAAACATTTAAAGTGACTTTTTTAACTAGGATTTTTCCAACATAAATTGATTTTAGATGATTCCCATAAAGTTTAAGGCAGAGTTAAATGATAAAAACTGAGAATAAAAAATAGGAATGTATATCTTTTTACCAGTTTTGTTAATTGGAGCTTTATTTATTCAACTATAACAGACATTTCTGTTGATCTAAAGTTAGAAATAACAGTACAACTCATAGATTTCTGTGAAATAAGGTAACACAGACTTAATTCCTTTACTGTATCAAGCTTACTGTCATGTGGATTCACCTCTCAAAGGCCCATCCTGAGGTTTGTGGGTTCAATTGAGATTAAATATCATGTCATATTCACAAAAACCCCATGTTGTCTTGTGCAGCTGCATGTTTCCCTCCAGGCAGATGAAGAACTCTGCTCACTAAGGCTAATGTTTAGACATGTAGAAGAATAATGGAGCAGAAACACAGCGTGGGTCCACACTCACTGAGCCGCGCAGGATCATATGTTCACATTTTCCACATTCCAGCCGGTTGAGTCAGAAGAGAGACCATTTCAAATTACATTTCTACGGAAGACCGAGGTCGTCCGGGTGTTTCCGTACATCTGGGTTGCTGAGTCAAAACAAATAACTGCCAAAAATGCAGGAAATGCGACGTTTTGGGGCTCTTAAACTAGTCGCCATTGTGCCTAAAAGCAGCATACTGTACGTCTCGTCACATTTCTTTTTACAAGCTTCCAACATGCAAAAGACTTCCAGAATGAAGCTACTGCTAAATGCTATCGACAAGCAGAACAGAGACAACAGCAACTGCAGCTCAGAGGAAAAGCATCGTATTACTTGAATAAACACGACACAACATGACATTTTACTTCCCTATGAGGATATTTTACAGAGTTCTCACCTGTAAACAAGGAGCATAACTCCCATAACTTTGTACAATAAAGCCTTTCATCACATCTTTTCTTCCAAATGTTGACACCGTTTTAAAAGTTAGACACTTTTAGCTCGCTTTCAGACTGATTCAGCCAAGTTTGTGACCCAGGACGAGACAACGGTTCACCATTTTGATCCTTAACCAACAGTGATTTGACTGGTAGCAAACGATGGAAACGCGATGCTTCTCTGCCTCCCGAAAAGTCCAAGGAAGTGTCATCTGTCGGCAAGATGAAGGCTTCCGTTGTTAAGGAGAATCTGGAAGCTCAAGATGTGACATTCTTTTGCAAAGCTTGAACACTGGTGGACCAAGTGCACTGAAGTTAAAGGAGACTATGTTAAAAAAATAATGCAAGAACAAACATTCTCCTGTGACGTTTTCTGGTGAAGACAAGCAAGTACCCTTTCATACACCGATCTGCCAGAACATTCTGACCACTGACAGGTGAAGTGAATAACATTGATCATATTGGTACTATGTGGTGTTCTGATGGAAAACCTTGGATTTTAACATCCATGTTGATCAGACTTAGACACCCAAATAAACATTGTCCCACAACAAACACACTCCCTCATGCTAATGGAAATCCCAAATGTCACTGCAGGAAAATGCACCCCACCACATGGAAACAACATCAACCAATCAGGAACATGTTGAGGAACATGACAATGGTCCAACATGTTGATTTGACCTCCAAACTTCCTACACCCCATTCTGATCAAGCATCAACAGGATGCAGTGGAACAAGTTTGATTGACAGAGGCCCCACTGCACAAGCCAGAGTACCCAAAGGATCCAGTGCCAACGTCCTGGTTCCAGACCCCATAGGACACCCTGAGAGGTCCTCTGGTCCATGCCCAATGGTTCAGAGCATTTTGGACCAACACAGTATTAGGCAGGTGGTCATAATGTTATCCTGATTAGTGATTATTCACACATGATGATTTATTATGACTGCATCATGTTAAATATCGGCTACTGTGCCACATTGTACCAGAATCTATGCAGGGATTCTGAGTCATGTTTGCAACAGACCTTACACTTAACAGTCTGTTAAACCATTATGACGTAAACCATTTAAAATTCTTCCACATGCAGTTGCAAGGGAAGAGTCTGATCTGTTGACAGAAGACAGTTTGACAGCTCGTGTTTTCCGACCTCCATAATGCTACCGCTGAAAATGATTAAACAAAGACTGAACAGTGACTGTACCTTGGAGGAGGGGCAGCAGCTCCACTCTGTGTCCGAGATCTTACAGCAGGTGTCTTTCTTGGAGCAGTGAAACTCCCCCGTGCCGTCACATGGTTCGTCCGCCTCGTCCGCAGCATCTCTGGGCTTGGACTGTACCACTCTGCTCTGAGGGAGGCTGTAGATCAGCACGCCGTCGCCTTTCTTCTCGCATGTTCCCGTCTCCATGTTGCAGGTGTATCCCTGAGGACAGCAGTGCTCTCTGTCGGCACAGCAGACCGCCTGAAGAGGAGACGGACCAAGAAATAATTTGATATCAGCATGTTTCCTTCAAAAGTGGATAATTTCAGCAGTTGAAGATGCTGTAAGTTATTCTGACCACTGGACCACTTTAATTATATTTAATTACATCAATCAGTAGTGGAGGGAGTACTCAGAGCCTTTACTTGAAGTCCCTCTCTGGTCATTGATGAAACCCCTAAAAACTCGGCTGTGTGCATCAAAGTTAGATATTTTGAATTTTAACCCATGAAAAACGATTCTTTCTGGCCTTAAAGTGGCTTAGAGGTAATTCTACACAATTAACACTGTGGATTTACTCTACATTACACCATGCTAAGTTGTAATATTGGAGAAATTCAGCTGCATGTTTGAACCAGGGACCAATTCTGAAGAAGAAGAATGATACAAAAAGTCCCACCCTTTAGATTTGTTATGTACAAAAACCCCGAAAGTTTGAATCTGCGTTTCTTAGACTGTCATTGGTCTAAAAAAAGAAGATAAATGTTGTACAAAAGCAAAAAACACCATATGGACACGAGGTAAAAAACGTGATTCCCATCGGAGGCGGTTGTTGTTAAAAATAATTAAAAGTCAAAGCAGTAAATCATTTTTACGACAATTGAAAATAAATGAGATTTTATAAATCTTAATTTGTGAAATAACTAAAGATAAATGTAGCAAAGGAAAAAGTGAAATATTAGCTCCTGAATTGTAGTGTAGTATTAGAAGTAAAAGGCTAGTGTTGTAAGTATAAGAAAGTACTATTAAAGTACTTACATTGAACAGATATTATTATTATTAAAACCACCGCTACCAGAACAAAAACTTTCAAAATCATCAGTTTTACGAGCAGATGTAACAGCTGATTTAAAAAAAAGTGTATTTAGGAAGAAAAATCTATCCATGGCTGATACAAAACAATCAATCAGACTTTTGTTGTATAACACGTTCTTTCAAATGAAATGCAGCACAAAGGGCTCTATATAACCCATCCATCCATCTATACACTGCTTAATCCTCTGTAGGGTCGCGGGGGGGCTGGAGTCTATCCCAGCCAACTCTGGTGAAGGCAGGGGACACCCTGGACAGGTCGCCAATCTATCACAGGGCTACATATAGAGACAAACAAGCACACTCTCATTCACACCCATGGACAATTTAGAATAATCAGTTAACCTCAGCATGTTTTTGGACTCTGGGAGGAAGCTGGAGTACCCGGTGAAAACCCACGCATGCACAGGGAGAACATGCAAACACACAGAAAGATACCAGGCGTCCTAACTGGGACGCGAACCACCAAGCCACCCAGCAGCCCCTCTATATAACCAGATTTTAAAATTCAAAGCACGTAATAAAACAGGGACTAAGAAACTACAAATGCAAGCAACTATTCCTGACAGAAAACTGGTGCTCTGTCCAAAAGTAAATCTGTTTAAAGGAGCATTAATGCAGCTATCAAATGAGCAGCTTTATGGAGCAACCCCAGAGTCCTGATTAAAATCCTGACGTGAATGTAAAGTCGGTGATGTACAAACCTTGACCAGAGGGCAGCAGCCCCACTCTCCCGTCGGCAGCTTGCAGCAGGTCGTCCCTGAAGCGCAGCTGCTGTTGTCGTCACATTTAACATCGTTCACGGCTCCCGGCTCGGTCAGAGCGTTCAGTTTGGTGAACCAGGGAATAACATGGATGCCCTGAGAGCAGGAGGAGCGATGAGGCTCGCAGGTGTGTCCACTGGGGCAGCAGTGGTTTCCATCTTTACAGCAGACGGCCTGACGGGAAACAAAGGCAACATTCACACACACTCTCAGACACTTGATTCCCAGCAGTGTGAAGTCGGAGAACTAGCTTACATTTGGCAGCGGGCAGCATCCCCATTTGTGTGTCTGGTCCATGAAGCAGCAGGTCGTATCTCTGGGGCAGCTGGTCTGGGCGTCACACTTGTTCCTGGCAGGCTGAGTTGGACCAGAAACAGCCAGACTGGGCTCCTTCTGCAGGGCCGGTACCTTCTGCAGCCACGGCAGGCTCAGGTCACCTGGTTTGTCACAAGTCTGCTCGGCCACATTGCACTTATAGCCTTTAGGGCAGCAGTGCTCATGATCGCTACAGCAAACAGCCTGGAAAACAAAACTGTGATTTAACAAAAACGATTTTATGCATTTTAAAAGTCACAGAATGCCACACAGTGCTGAGACAGTTCTGCTCTTCTTCAGTCCCAAAAAAAATATGATTTTATGTCAGTTAACTGTATTATGTTAGAATGATGAATCATATAGTCATGTCTAATATTCTACTGTACCTTACCTACTTCTTGAAACAACTAAGAGACGTTACGACTTTATTATTTGCTGTTTTTACATCTGCGAAGCATTTTGCACACTTGTTTTAAAAGTAATATACAAATTAAGTTTATCATTATTACAAAAACGTGAGGGAAAAAGAAGTATAACAATAAAAAGAAAGCAGTAAACTGTTGGGATTTTCGCTTGACAAGTAACTACCAATTAACTGATTATTAACATTGCTGCATTTTTTGTTGAGTTTCCTGTCTATGCAATGGTTTAAACAATTCCAGCTCAAATTCATTTAACTTTCTCGACACATAAATGTGCAGGAGTCTCACTTCTTGATTGCTTTGTGTTTGCATTGTGTATTTATTATGTTTTCATCTATAAAGCCCCTTGTAAATTTGTTAAAAATGCACAATACACAGAGATTGTAACCTAATAAATAACCTAAACAGGCAGCTGATGGTTAAAATTGCTGCATTTTCTGTTAAGTTTCACATCCATCCTGCATTTTAAACAACTCCAGCTGAAAATCATCCAACTTCCTCTATGAGAAAATGAGCTGGAATCTTGCTTCCAGGACTTTAAATGAAGCTGAAATAACTACAGCTGACACTCGACAGGAGCAAACAGACCCTCAGCTATCAGCTCTTCAGAACACACCAGCGTCATGTGACCAACACGTGTCCAGAAAGCCCTTGAAGCGGTGACGAAGGAAGCTGCTGACCTGAGGTAAAGGACAGCAGGCCCACTGTCCGGAGTTCTTCTTACAGCAGGTGGTGCCTCCGGGACACATCGTCTGCTTGTCGCACTTCTCGTCCTTCTCCTTCGAGGTCACGGCGGGCACTTTAGCCAGCCAGGGGCGGGACGGCGAGGAACCGGACGGGTTGTCGCAGGTTTCAGCCGTCAGGTTGCAAACGGTGCCGTGGGGGCAGCAGTGGATGTGATCGTCGCAGCAAACAGCCTGGCAGGGAGGCAGAACGCAAACTCCTTTTTACTGTTATTAAAGCTTTACAGTCCAAAACAAAGCAGGTTAAAAACTAAAACACTTAATCTAACTTTGTGTTTCATGGCTTGTCTTAAATTGTTTTTTTTTTAATGTTTTGTTCACCTTAATATGAGGACGAAAACCTCAAAGACTGCAGTAAATTTACAAAATTTGAATTACACAATTTTAAAAAAAATAAGCCTTGAGAATTAGGAGAATAAATACTATTTAAAAATTATAACTTGAAGCTTAACGATCAAAATATTGGAGACAATACTTTATTTGTGCATAAAAATCAATGTTCAGCATTTTCTCTGTTTAGGCTTTTATTTATTTTAAACTTAACAACCATTAGAGTGTGATAGTTTAATTTGCATGTTTATCAATGTATTGTTCTGATTCCAGTGTAATTTGCAATAAAAATGCTTAAAATTTAAATTGTATAAAAGTTAAACTGATGCTACTTTCAGTGCTGATGTGTAATGCAGAGTCAAACATTTATAGATGTGTGAAAATAATAAATCGGACTAAAACTGAACATTGCAGATCAGAAAAATATAAAATCTAACACAAAAAAATGAAAAAAATGAACATTTTCTTTTTTATTTTTAATGAATTGGCAATATCTTAATATGAATATATATAGAAAAGCTACTGAGTTTCGATTGACGAGCAAAACGACCAGTTTTATCCATTTAAAATTAAATCTTCGACACATTAAGAGTGCAAAAACTGAAGTGGCCTGAATACTTTCGTAACAACTGTCTAATAAACAAGCTAAATTCAATACTGGAAACACCTTAATGCGTATAATGCAAAACAGCTCAGCAGCAGCTCAAACTGCAGCCCCCAACATGACAATAAAATCCACAAACGGGACATTTACTGGAAGACAGCTTTAGTTTTAGCTGGATGCACTTAAATAAACAGATAACTGGGTGTAAATACATGTAACGTGGTAAAATTTTAGAAGACAATGCATAATTGTACATCAATATCTCTGAATTTCTAGATATATCAGAATATTTCTAATCTGATTTAATGTTACGTCAGCAAACATACAAGCACGGGAGTTTTTGGATAATTTAATGATGCTATAAGTTTATTTTCAGGCTGTTCGCGTCAGTCATTTCCTTTTTGTCTCAGTCTGGCAAAGCAGATGTCTTGAGGTGCGACTGCAACCATGAATTTTTGGTTGGTGAATCTGGCAGAAAGAGAAATCCCGACTGCCAACCTAGACTGCAGTTAAGACAAACCTTGTCATTTTTTATACATATATTATGCTTATCATTTAAATACACTGTATAATATCAGTGCCGCCCAAGAAAAACACTGCAGCAGCGTCTCAGATCACCTTAGGCAGAGGACAGCAGGCCCAGGCTCCAGTCAGCGTCTTGCAGCAGGTCGACCTTCCGGGACACGACATCGACTCGTCACACTTGCTGTTGTCGCTCTGTGAGGGGAAGGCGGGTGTTTTTCCGAGCCAGGGCATCACCGTGTCGCCGGCGGGATCGTCGCATGTGGAGGCTGCCAGGTTGCAAACGGTGCCGTGAGGGCAGCAGTGAAGGTCGTCTTTACAGCACACAGCCTGCAGGGAGGAACACACCAAATCAGCATTACATATTCAATATTTAGCTCATTAAATGAAGCCTGAATTGAAGATCTCTGCAGGAAAACTGGCCTCCTCCTCTTACATTCTCACCTCTATTAATGATACTAGAACACCAGACTGAAGAATTGTTTGCATTAATCTTATAGACTTATATTTCTACACTAGTGCTGCAACAAATTAAACTTCCCTGAGTCTTACAGAATCATGATTAAAAGGGTTGAAAGGCTTTTAGTTGAGATAAATGAGAGCTGTAAAGTGCAGAAAAAGGATGATTAATCTGATGTTTCAGGCAAATGTGCAAATATACATATTATAACTTAAGTCTACAGATGCAAGTAGACAAAGTGGATGTTTTCTTTCTGTTAATCTGAATGACAATATGTTTTAGAAGCAAAATAAAGGGTAAAACAATTAAATATTTGGCATTTTTAAATGAAAACTGTAAAAAAATCTGTTATAGAATCATGATTAGATGGGGGGGAAGGCTGTTGAGATCACTGACAGCTATGTAGTGCAGAAAATGGATGACTCATGATCAAAAAACATACGTATTATGACTTAAATCTACAAATGCAAATAGACTAAATGGAGTCAAATAAACACCTGAAAGTGAATTTTAGATGTTTTCCTTTCATTAGTCTGAGAGACGACGTGTTACGGTAGAAACAATCAATGCTTTGCCTGCAGTGTCTCGATTTAAACAAGAAGCATCAAAGATAAAACAAAACAAATAAAAAAAAAAGACAAAACCATGAAATATTTGGCATTTAGAAATAAAAAATCATCAACAAATGTGTTCATTACTTCTTATCAGTCAGACCAATCGACTGACTGTTTCAGCTCTATTAGTTCTCACTGGTGAGTAGTTTAATCTGTCACTAAATATCACATTCAGAAAACTCTTCATGTATTTTCTGCATGTACTGATGTATATTTATTTATAAAGTGCAGAAAAGGGATGATTAACGATCTGACGTTTCAGGTCATGTGTCAGGTAATCCTGTGCAGCTGGACGGAGAGAAAACCATCAGCGGTCTGCGGTACCTTCGGTAAAGGACAACAGGCCCATTGTCCTCCTGAAGATTTGCAGCAGGTGCTTCCATCAGCGCAGGCCACAGAGTCGTTGCAGGGAACAGCGTTGACTGAGACACAGAGACGTTATTATCGGTTAAGTAAACTGTATTTAAAAGAGCGCTGCGCTGAATTAGTTCCCTCCAACATTGTTGACTTCACAACGGGAAGCTGCCTTTAAAAATAAAGGATCTAAATCGATGCAGCAGAATGAGAAATATACCATCTTGTTTTCAGTCCACACACTGTTCTGTGTTGTCAGAATCTGGTGCCCACATTACCCACAATGCAACACAGTTTTATCACAGAGGACTATACAGCGCTGGAAGTAATACTCGCATCCTTTACTCAGCTAAAAGTACAAATACCACACTGTAAGGTACTCTGCTACAAGCAAAAGTTACTTAAGTCAAGAAGTATTTAATGTACTCAGTGAAGGAAAATGTTGCTTAAATGCTGACGTTATAGAACATTCATTAAAGTGGAGCTTGGGTTGAACAATTGTGATCAGAACTGCTGCGAGAAAATCTGCTTGTTTGTTTAACCGTGTTGATTATTTTATTCATCAATTGACTGGTTTGCAGATAATAAAACCAGAGTACAGGAGGTCCTTGGTTTACGACAGTGGTACGACTTTTTGTGGTTATGAACGGCTCCCATAAATTACTTAAAAATCTAGTTTTGACATAAGTGGTTTGGTTTGTAAATAATACGATACTCGCATGAGAACTAGTTGCTGATGCGCAGAACACAGTCATGCGGGGAACACTGAGTCACTCAGCGTAACAATGGAGAAGAAAGCATCACTGCCATTGTTGATTGCTGCGCGCTAACCAGCTCTTTGTTTTTCCTATTTTGTGTATATTTTGCCCTTTATTGTGGCTCCCAGGCGTAAGGCTGACTCTTCTGATGGCAGTGCTTAGACGAAAAGGAGAGCCAACACCATGGAAGTGAAATCAGACATTGTAAAGCGCTCTGAAAAGGAAGAAACGCTGATGTCTTGTGTACAGTGTGAGTGAGTTAAAGTATTAATTTAGGTATAATTCTGACGTACATCAGGCTTTTAACACCTTTTAATTTTTTTTTTTTTTGATCTCATTTTTTTAGACTTTCTTAACTTTTCATTTTATTTCATTTTTTCCTACAGTATTTTATTTTATTTTATTTTATTTTATCTTATTTTATATTTGTAAGTTTTATGTTTTTAACTCCGGTGTTTCCTCAGGAGGGTCCTCCACACTGGGGGGTGTATCGGGTCTGCTGCTGGGGGTGCTGTCTGTGGGCCCCTTCGGCCCGGCTGGTTGGGGGGCTCCTCACCTCGGTGTGGGTCCCCCTGTCTGTCAGGGTCATGGGGTTTTGGAATGGTCTCCCCCGGTGGTCGTGGCCTGGGGCTCCTCTCAGTGTGGACGACCCCAATGGTGGCGTTTTCCTTGCTCCTCGGTGCCATGCCATGTCTCCTTGTCTCCCTGCTGTTAGGGTTGAGTGTGTGTGTGTGTGTGTGTGTGTGCGTGTGCGTGCATATGTTGGGTGTATATTCATAAATGGAGGGTGGAAGGGATGGGTTTTCTTGTGTTATTTTATTTTTTTTGTTTTTATATTTTTAACTGATGTGAAGCACTTTGAATTGCTTTTATTGTATGAAAGGTGCTATATCAATAAAGTTTGATTGATTGATTGGTACACCGAAAATCGGCTTACGATGTGATGACCACCTTAAGCGAAGTCCACAGTGACCACTTTACAATGCTTGTCGTGTCCAACCAATAATCCAAACTTAAACAGTAAGTTGAAATTCAAAAATTACATATAGATAGTCAAAGGTTTTTATACATGGTATTTGGGGTATTTTTCTTTAATCACTCCATAAATATCAAAAATACTGTCAAAAGCCTGGAAAATATTAGCCATGTTTTCTAAGAATTAAACGTTCAAGATGACACTGTCCCTGCTCAAATAAATAAATAAATAAATGAAATCATTAAATAATCTGCATTTTATGAAAAAGTAATTAAATTAACTGACTGGTTCGGCTCACTGTTGAGTAGTTTAATCTATCACAAAACTTCCTATTTAATAAGTTCCTCATATATTCTACTTGCACTATTCATAGTACTATCACCATGTGCTATATTATTTATTCAATTTTTCTTGTTAAATATCACTTTCATATTCATACTTCACTTATTGTTATATTTTATTGTATATCTAAAATGTCTCTTTACAGTAGATTGCCTGTTTTCTTTTTTCTGTATAGGGTATATTGTGCGTTTTTCTGCTTTTTCTGCTGCTGTAACGAGGAAATTTCCTCGTTGTGGGATTAATAAAGCATAATCTAATCGAATCTAATATGTTTTATGTGTTAAAATCCTGCTTTGCAAAGCACTAAACTGAACTGCATTTGAGGAAAAAGAACAATATTTACTCCTGTTATAGAAGTATTAACAACCACGAGAAGAAAATGTATTTAATTACGTTCCAGCTGCTGTTATTTACAGTTTGCTTTATGTCCTGACATGCAGTGTAGACTGTGGTACTTTCCATGGGGCCTTTCTGAACTATATACAGTCAATTAAATTTGCTACAATTAATTTCTAGAAATGTGTAAAGGATAATTAAAGCAAAAATGAGTGCATATTTACCATCAACAGCAACATGAGCATTTGTCTTTGTGGTCTATTATTCATGATCTGAGTGTAAAAATAAACAAAACCACTAAAACTGCTCCAATGACAACTATTTTAAGCAACAACTGAAGATGTTTGGTAGCTGCACCACATTAAATGAAGGTTCTGGAGACACCTACTCGATATTAATTAAATATTTACAGAGTTCCATCACAGGAACCTTGGATACACCTACTCCTATGAACAAGTTGTGCTCTGAGATGGTTTCTCCCCACCTTTGCTCGGTGCTGCCGTCGGCTCCGTCACAGCAGCGAGCGTCTTCACGGCCATGGGGGTTTCTCCGTGGGCCGACACACAGGTGCTGTGGATCACGTCGCATGTGGTGCCTTCAGGGCAGCAGTGGATGTGATCCGAACAACACACGGCCTGCAAGAGAGGAGGAAAGTGCCCATCATGTTTACGCTCTGCAGATCAAAACTGATTCCTCTGAAGTGTCCCTTTAGCAATAAGACTGTTTTCTTACAGTGTTGCAGCAGTTCTTTAATCCACATCTAAATAAATGTGGAGGCATCAGGTTAAGTAATAATAAAGAGTTTCTCGCCTGCTATAAATTGTCCGACACCTTCTAATGGCTGTTATTTAAAAGACCCTTTAATGTTCATCTTTGCAAAGAAAGTGCCTTATTTTTGCTTTCATCAATCAGTTGTTAATATAATTTGTAGAAAATGATTCTCAAGTGTATGATCGAATTTGATAATGTCTTAAAAATCAAGTCAAGTGAAGTCAATATTATTTATACAGCACATTTTAAACAACAGATGTTGACCTACAATGTTTTCTGGTAGAGAAATAAGACTAATGCAGCAAATTTGCCTCAAAAGCAAATGTGAGAAAGTTTACACATTAAAGTTAAGATCCTACAGTGTTCTTCTATGGATTTAACTGACAAATTTTAATATTAGTGGTAAGAAACGGGAGCTGCACAGTGGATCGGTGGTTAGCAGCGTCGCCTCACAGCTAGAAGATCCCCGGTTCGTGTCCTGGTTAGGACGCCTGGGATCTTTCTGTGTGGAGTTTGCATGTTCTCACCGGGTACTCCGGCTTCCTTCCACAGTCCAAAAACATGCTGAGGTTAACTGATGACTCTAAATTGTCCGTAGGTGTGAATGAGAGTGTGCTTGGTTGTCTGTCTCTATGTGTAGCCTCGTGATAGACTGGCGACCTGTCCAGGGTGTCCCCTGCCTTCGTCCTAAGTTGGTTGGGATAGACTCCAGCCCCCCTGAGACCCTATAGAGGATTAAGTCGTGTATAGATGATGGATAGCTGGGTGAGAAACTATATTATAAACTATACCAAATGACCTGACCAATTTAAAAAATGATGGCCTTACAGAATTATATGGAAAACCAATTGAAAACAAAGATGCCCTTTGAGCAGCACAGAGTTTTTATCTTTATCAAATTAAGGTAGATAATCCAGATATTTAACTGTGTTTTTTTTTTTAAATCAAGCCTGGGAACATTTCAAAATGGCATTATCTACCCATCCATCCATCTTCTACCGCTTATCTGGGTCGGGTCGCGGATAAGCGGTAGAAGATGGATGGATGGGTAGATAATGCCATTCTGAAATGTTCCCAGGCCTGAATTTTACACAGTTAAATATCTGGATTTCAGAAAACAACCGAGGCTGCGACTCCTTCCAACTCTTTTCCAAGTGTAGGATCCCAAACTTTAAGTCGACACGTGTTTCTTACTTCACATCCACCAAGCTCACACATACAAGGAGTTCAGTTAAAGCACTTAGCCTCAAACCAAAATATTTCAATTTAAAATACTGGTATTTATCCCTAGGTACTCCAGAAGTCTACTAAAATGTATGCAGTAATTTGAATATAATCCCCAAGATGACGTGATAACTTCACTTTCATTCACCATCTGCAGTGGTACAAAGTGATATGATAGGAATAGGAGCAAAAAGCAAATAATATTAAACAATATTTAGCTTTGGCTCCGGTACCACGACCCGATCTGTGTAACTAGGTCGACTGTGGAGGTTTTTCTGACACACAGTCTGATCAGATTTCAGCTGGGACAATCCAATCTAAACTAAAATCTGAATCTGCTTTGTTGGACAAGTATGTGAGCACATACAAGGAATCTGACTCCAGTGTTTTCTTTGCTCTCAAGGTACTTACACACAAATAAAGCAAAACAACATGCGTTTAACCGAGGGCAACCGATTTAAAAATTAGTGTTCAAATCCTGCAAACAGCTCCAGATGCAAATTTAAAGTGAATCAAAGTTTAGTTTAAAAGACTGTTAGAGTAATAGAGACACCTTACATGCACATAAGGTAGGTGGACGATATTTCTCAACTAATCATTTGTTCTATTAAATGTTAGAAAATACTGAAAAAGATTCATCAGAAGTTTCCACAGTACAAAGTAATGCCCAAAACCCGAAGATGTGAATTTCACTGTGATAATACGCAAGGAAAATCCAAAAAGTATTCTAGTCACGTGTCAGAAATGCGTATGTTCTTCCTTAATAAAATATTAAAAGTTCCCCGTGTGTTTCAGGATCGATTTTAAGGTGCTTTTATTAGTTTTTAAGTCTCTCAATGGTCTTGGGCCATATTATCTATCAGACCTGCTTTTATCATATCAACCCTCGCGGATCCTGAGGTCCTCTGGCACCGGCCTTTTAATTATTCCTAGAGTGAGAACGACAACCCACGGGGAGGCTGCATTCAGCCACTATGGTCCACGTCTATGGGATAGCCTGCCAGAGGGCATCAGGACCGCAGAGACTGTTGATGTTTTTAAAAGGAGGCTCAAGACCCACCTTTTTAATCTGGCTTTCAACTGATGTCTCTTAGTCTGTTTATTAGCTTTTAGCTCTTTAAATTGTGTTGTCTTTTAGCTCTTTTTATTAATTTACTTATTTATTGTCTTTTAGCTTTTAGCTGGGGTCCCCAGGGCGACATCCCCTGGGGACCCCCGGAGGCCCAGAAGACCGGGGGGCTCTTCACCGTGCGTGTGGAGTCTGCCCCCGGTCTTTCTGGGTTGGGGGTCTCTGTGGTGGCAGCGCTCCCTGTGGGCGTGGGCTGCGATTCCTTTCAGTGTGGATGAGCTCCCCATAGGTGTTTTTTTTCCTCACATGGTTCCTCAGTGCCCCGCCATGTCACCATACAAATAGGAACTGTAGTGTTTGTGGTTCTGTGGGTGAGTGTGTGTGTGTGTGCACGTGTGTGTGCGTGGGACCAATTGTGGGTACGTGGCTCTATGTGTGTGTTTGGGGGGAGGGAGTGGGTTTTCTTTCTGTGATATATTTCTACTGTATGTTTTTATTTTGGGAAGCACTTTGAGTTACATTTTTTTTGTATGAAAAGTGCTATATAAATAAAGTTTGATTGATTGATTGATTGATTGATTGATTATTTTGTCCAAGCTTTAAAAAAAATAACAGCTTTTAATGTGTCTCTTGTCTGCTGCTCATCTAAATCTGAGCATCCTGGAGCATCTCCGATTCTCAAAGGCGGCTTCAGGTTGGCTCTACTTACTTTGGGCATCGGACAGCAGCCATATGTTCCATTGGTCATCTGGCAGCAGGTGGTCTCATCAGGACACATCGATTTCTGGTCTGGACACAAAACTGACAAGACAAGAAGTCAGAAAAACAACACGGATCAATACTTTATATCAACTGGGCTTTAAGTTCTATCAGCAAGATGTAAATAAACGAGTTAAAATGCTCACTGTCGCTGGGTACAGCAGCGATCTTCCTCATCATTGGCACGTGACTCTCACCAGACTTGCAGACGCCACGCTCCAGGTCACATATTGTGTTGCTAGGGCAACAGTGGAGATGATCGCTGCAGCACATGGCCTGCACATGATTTACATATCACACACAGGGAGGAGCAGAAAATGTTTACTAGGACAATGCACGATTATGACAACTAAAGACAAAAGGGCACATTCAGTTTTACTTATCCTACGAGCTGAAATACTCCCAGGAAGCGTGATTTCTGCAGCAGTGAAACAGAAACTATGCATACTATTGTTGCATGTAATCAGACTTTGCACTAAATTGTGGATTTATTTCCATTTCAAGAGGTTTGTGCTGTTGTACCTGCCCGTACATGGCCTCTGCTCCAGTGTTATACTGTAATATCTAAACCAAAAGAACTCTTTCCACATCTATTTCCTGAAGCAGGTGCACAGGACAGGGACGAGGGAATCCAAAAGTTTTAAATGGATTATCGCACACCGTCTAATTTCCCTGTTTGTTGCTTGACTCTTTGTCTGATAAAGTATAGCAGCAAAACGCCGCGCTAAAAAATGTATCTTACAAGTCGGACATTGTGTCAGAGCCGGCTGGCCCATTGGGCAATACAGGGAAATGCTAAGGGCGCTGTGGCCTCCAGGGGGCGCCACAAAAATCCAGAAACAATTAAACTTCAATATAATTTTATTAAATCTAGTAAATGCTATTAACTCTTAAAATAGAATGCAATGCCAAATAATATTACTACAAAACGATGCCATTCGATTTCTTTTGTAAGCGTATGTAAATCGCCGACGGAGGGGGGTGCCACATAAAATCTCACCTGGATGTCACATTGGGTAGGGCTGGCTCTGAGTGTGTGGGCATCTGAAATATTGTAGCATCTACCAGCTATTCTCAGGTGTGATGTTGTTACAAAGCGGTAAAAATGAAGTAATGAAAAATGAAGCCAACGTAGAAACATCAAAAGCTGCAGTTCCTCAAATGGCCACTAGAGGCTGGCTCCACAAATGAGTCATCCCCATAAGACCTCAATGTTAAAATGATCAACTTAACAGCAGAAATAAACATGTTTACAACCTGGTACTGAGAACAGTTTTGGCCTCTATAGCTAATTTCCCCATTCATGACATTTCTTTCGGGCGTAAATGTTTATATAAATCAACCATTTACTTTGTACTGAGGCTCAAATTCAAGGACATAATTAAGGGCATGGCTGCTTTGAACTACAGACTTCACCCATTGATATATACAGTAAATTACAATTACACGATTACATAACTTTAGAAAACACATTATATAACAGTGATTGTCCTGTTAATGCTAGCAAGGCTGTGTGACCCACTGTTAAACTACTTTCATATGCGATATTAAATCCTTTTAATGTACGTCTATGTAATCTTGTCAATTAAGTCACGTTCATCGAAAGATTCCTCATTCAATCGTGATTCAAGTCACATGAATGATTCGACAAAGCAAGAATAAAAAGGACAATGATGTTAGTGTGCTACGTGAGGGATCTGAGTAGTCAAATAACTCTTCTAATGGTGGAAATATAAATTATGTAAGTAACTCCTCTTATGTTAATGGCTCTAAAGCTGTTGATGTAGCAGTGATCTTTAACTCCCACACAAATTACTGTACAGAAACATGACTGAAGCTTCAGTTTTCATTCTTATTAGCATTTTGCATTGTGTGCGGCTCTTAATCTGATTAGTACACATTTAGAAAAGACAGTGATCTGACATTTCCCCACATAGCCGACTACAGCTCACGCTTTATTTCCACTTGCCTCAGCTACTGTGACTCTCTATGTGGGAACCCATCAGTCGGCCTTATCTTGCCTGCAGCTCTTTCAAAATAGAGCAGCAAGACTCCTCGCTGGTATCAAGAGCAGAGATCACATCTCCCCAGTACGGGCTTCTCTTCACTGGTTACCAGAACTGACTTTCAGATCGAAAGCACTGCACGGTCTGGCTCAAGATTACATTTCTGCAATGCTCATCCCCTTTTTTTTCCACCTGCAGACCACTCAGACTGCTCTTCATCCCACGCACCAACAAAAACCCAATAAGAATCGAACGTTTTCTACAACAACTACATCTTCCACTGTTGGATAAATACTCAGTAACCCACACTCCTGCAGCACGAAGAGAAGTCTATCACTAAATTATAACGTTTCAGTTTCATTTAACTTAATCTTTGTCTCTACAACCAACACAATGACACCCACTTAAATTCATATTATCAATTAATATACCTGCTTAATTTCTTGGGCTAAATCATCAAAATAAATCATCAAATAAAGTGGGGAAACCTGCATCGCCTTGCTTCACTCCAGATGGAGAAGAAAACCGGCAAGTCCTGAAGTCATTTATCTACACACCATAAAACCGGGCTTTTATACGAGGCTTTTTAAGATTCTCGATCAATACCAGAACGCATTAATTCATTCTCTAAAAGGTCTGTATTGATCCAGTAAAAGGCCTTCTTGAATTCAACAAAACAAGCAAATGTGTTTTCCTCTTCTCTTGTTCTCAACACAAGTTTTTCTTTTCTTCCACTGAGATTCCAAGAGTTGCTCTGTAATGATCGAGTCGATCACTGAGGACATCTGAATATAATGTAGACACCATACTGCTTTTACTGCTATTAAAATACTGCTATTTATTCCACACTGATAGAATAATATGTTTCCAAATGACCAAAAAATTAGAAAAAAAATAATGTTCTTTATACATTTTGTTTCAAAAATATAGATTTTGGCTTCAGCACATTCTTTTTTTTAAACAAAAATATATTCAGGTTGCTTTACCATTAAATTAAATGTAGCATTCAGTCATTAAATATTGGATTTTTCGCCTACTTCTTCTTAGTGTCTGCACAGTTAATCAAGTTTGCCAATGCATAAGCACTGAAGCACACTTATTGCAACTCGTCTGGCTTTTTCTTCTTCTTATAGATTCTTCCGCCGAGATTTCTGTCACACAACTCGTCCCGCAACTTTAAGAAAACCCACACTATTATATATCAAAATGTGAGGCTTGATCAGTAATGGCGTGCTATGAATTTGGTGGCGATTCGTCGTACAAAATTTGTAGATAAATGCGTCTAATTTCGCCATTGAAATGAATGGGAAGTCAACCGGACAGTTGCCAAAACCAAGCCAACTTTGGAGCCGTGTAGTTCTGAAATATTGTGCAGTAAAAACTTTATTTAAAGTCTAAACGGGTCACGAAGTTTCGAGGAATACCCCGCTAAATCTGTGTATTAAAATCTTTAATGGTTTTTACACAGTTGGAGTTTTAGGAAATTTTTGGAAAATGCAGATTTTTCGTTTAGCTAGGGTGGGTGACGTCACAAGTTATGCATATTATATATAATTATTAATATATAATTGCAGTCATAAAACTATTATCATTATGGCCATTATTGATTATTTTAATGATGCTTTTCAACTAATCAAATAATTGTGTAGTCTATATAATAAAAACAGTCAAAGCAGCAGAGCAAAACCGCAAATGTATTCAAATTCCTCTACCGACTAATCAGTTCAGCTTTACTGTATTTACCTGTGGGAACGGGCAGCATCCATAGTCTCCACTGGTAAGCAGGCAACATGTGAAACTATCTGGACAGCTGCTTTTCCCACCAGGACACGTCACCGAACCGACAGGAGAAACTGCAGAAGCGTGAAGATCAGAGAAAGTCATTCGTCATTAGCGCAGTGTCATCTGCATACAAACGTAGCGGCAGCAGAAGGGCTGCGGTGACTTTTTGAATCTTTTCACATGAATCATTAAATCTGACGGCAGTGTTTGAAGGAGCTTATTTACACCTGGGTTGTTCGCCCTCCTCCTCGCAGGCAGCTTCTCCAGCATGGGGAAGGACTCCAGTGAGGATGACACACACCTTGAGTGAACAACATCACACTTTGTTCCCTCAGGACAACAGTGGCGCTTATCCTCGCAACACACCGCCTGCAGAGAGAGGAAAATCACTTCTGACAGTCAGGAAGACTACTCAGTCAAGGACACAGTTTGCTGCACATAATGAAGTAACGTACAACAACTTGAATGCTGACAGTGGAGGAGGGTTACTGACGAATAGCTTGCAAAATGGAAATTTAACGCTTTCTTATGTGGACATGGAATTTAAACACAAAATACAGAACAATTTTACTGATAAAAATTTGAGATAGATGCGTCTTTCTGTCAAAACAGTCAACATGAGCATGAGATCACTGATGCTGCGGAGCTCATAGCAAGCAAACACCATTTTAATTCGGTATCAAACACTGCAGCCTTGTATCTTTGATTTAAATAGTGAAGAAAACTCGATATGAATTACTAAAAATATGAAGCAGATACACCATTTAGAGTCATTTCACGGTTACTATAACCTGACCCATACTGGATTTTTATTATATTTTCCCATAAACACGCAGAGCTATGATAAGGAACAATTAAATTTGTTGCTTAACAAACTGTGATCAAGATATACAGTGATCCCTTGTCTACCGCGGGGGTTAGGTCCTAGAACGACCCTGCGATAGATGAAATCCACAAAGTAGTGACCTTATCTTTATTATATTATTTATTATTTTTAACCCTCTTCACACTGTTATTAACCTTTCCCACACTCTTATAAACATTTCCTACACTCTTAAACCTTCCATCTAGAGCAGTGGTGCTCAACTAGTGGGTCGGGAAGCCATTTTTAGAGGGTCGCAGAAGCAAAAAAAGCAGTGGTATAAGGTCTTCTTATGTTTCTTATGACACAATTTGCTTTCAGTAGCAGAATATTTAGTGGTGGTGACGCCAGTAGTTGCCCAATATTAACCCTTTAGATTTGTCTCTGTCAGCTTATAGGAGAAAATTGTGCTAAAATGTCCCAAAAATGAACCAAAATGTGTTCCGAATCTGTCAAAATGGGCCAAAATATTCCCCAAAACTTGGCAAAAGCGTCCAAAAATACCAAAATGAACAAAAAATAAGCCAAGATTTTCCCAAGTTGTATCAAAATGTGTTGTGATGACAGCCAAATAAACCTTAATTTGTTAACAGGAACAGCAAACTTC